>OX359290.1:19318165-19635665 GCA_947179395.2 Pulicaria dysenterica | reverse complement strand
AATAAGATGTGTAAGATGTAAGGAGAGAATGACATGTGGCACAAACGGGATAAGGGTATCATAGGTAATTTATATATTTTTTTCCTTTTTCCTTAGTTATATGAATTAATGCCTTTAATATAACCCACCCCTTCCCATATATTTATTTCACGAGAAGCCTGCTTGAAAACGTAAGCCCCCTCTGCAACCCTAATTCATCTCCGCCGAGCAACCCTGTGAACACCGTCGCCGAAAAAGCCTGAAGACTGACTTCGAGCAAACCCTGAACACCTCCATCGCCGCTCTGTAGCCCTAAACCACCGCCGCCACTATGTAACCCTAAACCGCCACCGCAGCCGCTCTGTAACCCTAAACCGCCGCCGCCGCTATGTAACCCTAACCTCTCAGGTCGTCGACCATGGCACTGCCCCTTTCGCCGCCTATGTTCTCATCGCGTTTTAACGGCCACCATTTCCGCTGGTCCGATCCCCGCCCCTGTTTTTATCGCGTCATGAAGTCCTAAACCGGAATCGTCACCGTCGGGATCAAGTACCCACACCGCCACCACCACCGATGTAACCATCGACGTTAGCTTGCATCAGATCTAAAGAATGGCTTCGATTTTGTGTACGGAGAGTCACGATTTTTGTTTTGAAGAAGGACTCTTCATCAGATCTGAAGAGGCGAGGTTGGGTTTTTTCATATTTTTTTCTGATATGATCACCACCTCCCATGGCTGCCATCGATTTTTTGAAGCTGTAATGATATTCTTTTTTCACTCCACTGCTACAAAAACGAATTTTGGGTTGATGAATGTATTTTGTATTCTTATCCAAGTCTAGTTTTTTTAATGATTCATCAGCGAAACTTTTTAGGATTAATGTATTGTTTATTAAGATAACTGCTCTCTATAGTAAGCATATATTCATCAGTTTTATTTTAGTTCATCATTATTGATTCAATAAGATTATGTCTATTTAATTTTGATGATTGTTGTTTGTTATCACTCTGTACTTTTATACATCAATTTATATGTATATCAACTAAGATATATACATCAATTCTGAATTTGCTTCTTGTTTGTGAGTGAAAGTTGTAGGAAAAAGATGAACAATGATTACTGCTAGAAAGCTTTGTATTTTTTGAAAATAGTGATTCTCTTTTTCAGATGAATATTCTTTTTTATTAATTTGGTATGAATTTTCATCAAATTTTAAAAAATATTTACGTTTTGGTATAGAGGATGAAAATATAAAAATGGCAATATCCTAATTTTATGGATTTATAAAAAGTCAAGAATACCCTTAACTGCCATTTTTATTAAATTAATTATAAAAATAAAAACCTGCTATAATATCAAGATCAGATGAAAAATGAATGGTCAAGATTGCATCTTACACATCTTACAATAATTTACATCTTACAAGAACCTACCCCTATATATATATACATATATATATATATATATATATATATATATATATATATATATATATATATATATATATATATATATATATATATATATATACACAAAAGTTCAAACGAGAACTGTTTTTCGTACGAGAACTGCGAGAACCAATCTCAGTCATTCCTTGAATATGGGAAGTTCATAGATGGAGAGCGTGGAGGGGATCAAATGTGGGAGGGTGCATGTGAGGAATTCATGGGTGAGCAATGACATTAAATGAGGGGGAATTGGACTGCTCAGATTGGTTCTCGCAGTTCTCGTACGAAAAACAGTTCTCGTTTGAACTTTTGCCTATATATATATATATATATTACATTTATACTTAATAAACATTTAATTAATTTAATAAAGAATAGAACATATGCGTATATCTTTACGACCATATACTTGTGCATATATAGCTGAAAACATTTATAAGTACTATATTTTATCTTTTCAAGTCCTCATAGTACATTTGTATAGTTGTTTTCCTTGGTCTATTCCGGCAACTAAGAATAAGATAGTATAAATCGCAAATTAAGGGGATGAAATGCAATCGTGAAATTATTTCTTGGTGAGAATCGCAATTCAATTGCGTCAGCGAATCAATATAGCTAAAATCGCAAAATGACAAGAAGGGTCATATCTGAAATCATCTTTTAAGCATGAATCACAAATTGGGATTTTGAAGTTGAATAACAAATCATCATGTATCATCTGAATCGCAAATTGGGCCAATGCTCGAATCGCAAACTATAAAATATAGTATGTGAGTTCATTGAGTCCACACATAGTGATTAATCTAGTGATACCTAACCTATAAGTTAGAATTTAGTGTTAACATGGTGGAAATGTGTTTGTAGGTTCTTGCACATAGACGTGCTTGTTTACCGACATTACCAAAATTGTCGTAACAAGTTTTTACTATTGATGAGGTGAGTTGTCATTGACTTAGGTATTATACCGTGATGATTGTTCATCTCTGATGTGTCAATGTAACTTTATGCGCAACTGGATGCTCGTTATTGCAGCTTTGACAATCTATGTGCAACTCGGCACTTATCCGCCTGTGTGGTGTTATTTGTGATGAATGTGTACTTGTTAGCTGAACCTGGTATAATGTGCAAGTACTATGTAACTCACTTACGTTTATGCTTACCCGTGTGTGCTTAATGCTTTTAGGACCATCTCGTGCAGATAAGGGCAAGGCGCCAACGTAAACCTTGAACTCTGATACTCTTATTCTAAATAATTATATTTTGTAAGTGTTGGGGCGGTGAATGTTCAAAAAATTACTTTGAATATTTATCATTTTAATATATAATGAAGTATTGAGATGATGACATATAGCTTCAGATATCACTTATGGGGGTGTGGGGTGGGTGGTGAAGGGATAATGGATAAATGGATAGTTTGTGGAAGCGATACAGAGGAAAAGGTGGGTGAGAGGAATTTTTCCGGATGCTGGGACGGTCATCTAGACCGACGATGAGATGTTAGGCCATGAGTATAGCATTCGTCAACCAAAATACCACATCACCTGCCACATCATCTTATCTTGCTTTTTCTTCCCAACTCAAATTAACTCAAACCCAAGTAGCACTTATCCCAAATCAATCCAAAGAACCTAAATATCTTCTCTCTCCTTACTCTTTCTACAAAACAAAAACAAAAAAAGTTGCGGGTTTAGTCTGGTGCAGGAAGCCGAAGAGAAAGAAGATCTATGAACCCGAAGTATGCATACCGATTACCTTAATCAACCCGAGGCCCTCCCAAACCCTTCCGGGCACCCGCTACCAGTGGCCATAGGCGGGTGGTTCTAACAAAAACGACGAGAGGTTTAGAGTAGTTCATTAGATATAATGGATACTTTTGATTTCATGATGGGGAGAACACATAAGAGCGCCGGGGTGTGCGTTAAAATTCATTCCTACCCTTTTATATTAATTAACAACCGACCAGTATATATATATGGGATGGTTCAAATGAGAACCATTTTTCGTACGAGTACTGTGAGCACCAATCATAGGTATTGATCAAAGAGATGGAAGGTCAAGATTAAAGAGTTGTTAATGGATAACCTTAAACTAATCAAACTTTTCCTTATTAATTAAAGGCAATTGGAACATTTTTACATTACTCCCACATTTGTTAAATTAATATATACATCAAACGGATAAAGTGTTAAATTACGAAAATTATACCAAATTAACGAGAAAAATATGTTCTTTAATTTGAGAACGATCTTGCTATATTTTTTTGTTTTTTTTTTTGTGTTTTCCGAGATTTTTTCCAGCTCGACATGTGCACATTACATGTGCAAAATTTGCACATGTGCATTTGCACAAATTCACTTAGTTTTTTAAGCACAAATGTAGATATGCATATGTGCAAAATTTGCACATGTGCACATGTCGAGCTATCAGTAAAACAACCTACAATGTAGTTAGATTTGTTAGTAGGGGTGTTCACTGATCGGATAAAACCGAATTACCGAACCGAAAATTTTGGATTAGACTATTTGGTTCAGATATTTCGGATTTTTGGATCAGATTACATCAAAACCAAATAATTACTATGTATTCCGGTTACTATAATTTAAACCAAATAAACCGGACAAACCGAATAAGAATATATATATATATATATATATATATATATATATATATATATATATATATATATATATATATATATAACACTAGTGGAACAAAGTAATCCATACGTGTCATGTCTAAATTATTTACAACTTATTATTTTTAAATAGAGTTAATTGTTCAAATGGTCCTTTAACTTAGGGGTTTCTGCCATTTTCATCATTTAACTTTATAAGTGGTGAAGATCGTCCTTTAACTACCATTTATATGCCACTTTGGTCCTTTCTAACTTTGGCGTTAGTTATCTCTCTTAAGTCAGGGGTATTCTGGTCTTTTTACCATTTTTTATATTTTTTTATTAATTAAAACAATATTTAAACCTTTTTTTTAATAAAATTATATATTTAAAGTTAAAGTCTTTTTGACTTCATATCTCTCTCTATAAATCTCTCGATCTCTCTTCCTCTCTCACTCTCTCCTCTCTCTGTCACACGACCCTGACACTACTACTGCCGCCCAACGCCATCACCACCGCCCAACGCCACCACCAGCATCCATCGCCACCCACCACCACCCGCCACCACCATCTAACGCCACCACCGACACACTCCCTGCTCTCTCTCTCTCTCTCTCTCCAAGGACCACCACTATCCACCGCCACACTGTCTCGTCTTTGGCCATCTCCGCTCGCGCTCACCCTCGATAATCACCGTCAACTATCTCTCTCTTGTAAACCCAACCCCCACCGTAAACCCACCAACAACCACCATAGAAACCCAAAGCCACCATCGGCTAACCCTAGATCTACACCTAAAATATGTGAAAACCCTAGATCTATAGTCAAATCATTTGAAAACCCTAGAGATCTTTGAAAAATGAGGCGGCGGCGGTTTAGTGGTGGTGGTTGTGGGTGAAAACCCTAACGTAAGAATGTGTGTCTCTGTTTGAGTCGCCACCTCCAAGAACATATCTGAACCACCGCCGCACAACCATTGAACACGACCGCCACCGCCAAGAACAGTCTGTATAAGTGATGTCTCTATTGGAGTGTGAATCCGATCAAGAAAACCCTATTAACAACACAGATGATAGAATACCCACTTGATTCTTATTCTTTTTCTTGTTTTTAGATCTGAAATGTTGTTCTACAATCGGATTTTTTTAGAGAGATTAGTTCTTTATCTCTGTTGGCGATGGTGGGATGTATTCTGACCGGAAATGGAGGAGAGAGAGAAAGAGAGAGATGGTGGTGCTGCCGCCGCTGTGTTAGTGAGTAGAGAGAGAGAAATGATTTGTTAATTATAAAAGAGGTCTTAAATATATAATGCACATTAATAAAGTTTAATTAAATGGATAAATAATGGATACAAGGGTAAAATTGTCATTTTACGTATTTTAACGGAAAAAATTAATGGCCAACGGTAGAAAGGACCAAAGTGACATAGAAATGACAGTTAAAGGACGACCCTCACAACTTTTAAAGTTAAATGACGAAAATGGCAAAAAACCATAAGTTAAAGGACCATTTAACCAATTAACTCTTTTTAAATATATATTTTTAAAGCCACTAGTCTAATTTGTTATTGTAACTTGGACAACTATATTATAATCTTAATAGTATATGTATCGAATTTAGTTTTAAAATATCTTGACTCTTTTAGCATGTATTTATTTAAGAAAGAAAAACCGAACTGTAAAAACCAGTCCAACCGAATTGTAATTTGGTGGTTTGGTTCAGATCTTAAGATTATTTGGATGGATCGGATCTCATTTTTCAAAACCGGAATATATCCAATCAGATTTAGTCAATCACATCAAACTGAACTGATTAATCCGAAACTACACCCCTACTTGTTAGTTAGACTTGATTCACATTAACCACATGCTATGGGGAGTGAATTGTTAGTTAGACTCGCTATTTTCTGTCATAATAGTTGTCGGAATGACTTTCCGGTCGACCTATCCTTTGGGTAAGCTACAGAACATGCACCAAAACACCTCCTCCTTTACCCGATATTTCTTTTCCCACCATGTAACGTACGTAGCCGGGAGGAAATCTCCCCCACCCCACATTCACTTTCTTTCCTCTGTCTCTCTATCTCTCTTCTCGTTATTCCCCTCTCTTTCGGTCAATATTCATCTTCCCTCTTTCTCGCTATCTCTCTTTTCAAGTATAATGAAAAATATCGAGCCAAAAGAAATATTGAAGAAGAAAGGAGAAGTATAAGAGACATAGCCAGAAATGTAAGAGAAAGTAATACGATCGACACACTACTTCCACTACAAATGCTGAAAACCCGAGTCCTTCCCAGGCTTTTCTCTTATATATCCCTGGCGTTAGTGTGAACAAAGAGAAAAAGGAAAGGATTATGTGTGACAAGTAGCTTTGTATGTTTTGGCATGCGTACAAAATGTTATGAAATTATTATTTTTACAAGTTTACTATTTATAGAAAGTAAGAAATTAAACAAGATATCTATTTAGGTCCACTGATGAAAATCTAGTTATTAATGCTCCTATCTTCCATCCTAGCTATAAATTCACCCCACTTCTTCAAATTTTTTCATCCACTTCACATCAGGTGATAACTAATAAAGATTTAAACCATCAGTTATCTGATGAGTGCCGGAAAAATTGGTAATGGTGATGGTGAACCAAGGAAGGAAGCCAAGAAGCCTCCTCCAGCCCGCGCAAGCTCAAGGAAAGGTTGCATGAAAGGAAAAGGTGGTCCTGAGAATGCTTCTTGCACCTTCAAAGGTGTCCGCCAGCGCACCTGGGGCCGGTGGGTGTCCGAAATCCGTGAACCCAAGTGCCGCAACCGTATTTGGTTAGGCACTTACAACACCGCCCGTGAAGCCGCCTTGGCTTATGACACTGCGGCCCGCAGAATCTTTGGGCCGAATGCTAGAGTCAACCTTCCTGATGAGGTTGCACCACCACCACCATCGCCGCCCACCAAGGAGGATCAGGCTACCTTGAGGGCCGTCTCTCGCCTACCCCCTGCTGCAAGAAAGGCGAAATATCACCTTCTCCTCATGAAGCTCAAAATGAAGCATCAACTCGCGAAGCAAATGCAGACGAAGATGATCAACCAGCAGCAGATGAATAATCAGATTCAAGGTAGGATCACTGGGGTTATGGCGAATTCCGCCATAAACCATCTTAGCGGAAAACCCGATCACAAGGAGGCTGTTGGTGAAAACATGCGTTTTAAATCACCTTTTAAGATTAATTTAAATGTCAAATTGCCGGAGTTTGATGACTCTGACATGTGGGAGGAAGCTGCTTCCACCATGGATTACCAGTCTCAAGTGATTTGTGATCCCGGAATCGCTCCATCGATCTTAGGTGATGCTATCGGGATCGAGCTCAAACACCCTTTAATAGTGTGATATAATATCCTTCATGTGTCATAACCTGCAAGTATAGATGGAGTTGTTTGCATGGTTTGCTTAAGGTTGTAAGTTTGTATCTTTTGTTAGAAGACTTTAAAGTTGGTTATGGCATGTGATGCAAATATTAGGAATTTATAATATATATCTAAATATAAATGTGTGCGTGTTTTTCTAAATATAATATAAATATAAGTTCTATAATAATTAATGTCTTCTGTGATAGTTACGGTAAAAACAACATATCTCAATTTGTTATATAGTAAGGAAATCAATATTAACATACTTAAATAAGTTTATGTTTTTTTCTATATTTTCTAACGTCCGTGTATAGATACGAGGACGATTAAAATAATTTTTAAATATTTCTTGTATTAAATAATTCTAACATGTATAATAATAATTTATATAAAAA
Organism: Pulicaria dysenterica; assembly: GCA_947179395.2. Taxonomy (NCBI): domain Eukaryota; kingdom Viridiplantae; phylum Streptophyta; class Magnoliopsida; order Asterales; family Asteraceae; genus Pulicaria; species Pulicaria dysenterica. Next base: position 19,627,832 of record OX359290.1, on the reverse strand, counting down.
GTATCATAATAATAAATGTTCAGAACATTATTTGTATCATCTACCAATATTATTGTTACATATTGTAGATATGAATAAACGATAAACACTTAATCAAATAAAATAAATAATATAATCAAATTGAATGTTTTAAATCAGACTGAATGTTTTAATTTAATTAAATTGGTCTACGTATTTAAATAAATAACCACGAAAAATTATATACATTAAATGATCCGAATAAAACTTTTTGTTTGAATATATTATTGTTAATAAACTAAATGGATTTTAAAAAATAACACTCTTAAATAATATGCAAGATTTAAGGTTTTTTAATATTAAAATAATTAATTTAAAAACATTTAAAAAGTAAATGAATATGACCGGTGAAATATATTTCAAAAGTAGGATTGGGTTTTGTTTAATGATATCGCTCATATAGATGGTAAAAGTTATTTAACTATTTTTTAGGATATTTCTTACAATGTCAGTATAATCATATATATATAGGAGGTTTCAAATGAGAACTGTTTTTCGTACGAGAACTGCGAGAACCAATCTCAGCCGTTTCTTATATATGAGAAGTTCATGGATGGAGAGCGTGGAGGGGATCAAGTGTGGCATGGTGCATGTGAGGAATTCATGGGTGGGCAATGATCGACATTAAAAGAGGGAGAATTGGACAGCTCAGATTGGTTATCGCAGTTCTCGTACGAAAAACAGATCTCGTTTGAACTTTTGCCTATATATATATATATATATATATATATATATATATATATATATATATATATATATATATATATATATATATATATATATTCGTTCTCTTAAGTTACATTGTTTATGGTGTTACTTTATTAAAATATACTTAATTTGTCACGTTTTTGTATTTGTATTGTATGTATCGGATTTTTAAATTTTCTATTATATGTATCGAACATTTGATTTGTCGCAATAGTGTGTATTAAACTTTTTATGTATGTACTAAATCTATATTTTTTTTGCTAAAAAAAAGGTAATCAAAGTACATACAATAGCGACAGATTCAAAGTTTGATACACACAATAATAATACTACAACACACATGCCATTTTCCGACGGTAAAATCCTTTGGAAATCCGTCGGAAATCGGCGTTTCCAACGGATTTCCGACAGAAAGTGACCACCAAAAAAAGGGGTCTCGCTAAATGGTCACCAAAGGATTTCCGACAAAATTTTCTGACGAATTTCCGGCGGACACCATTTCGATGGAATTATGACGAATTACCGACCGAAAGACATCCGAAGGATTTTCGACAGACACGTTTCAGACGGATTTCCAACGGAACTATTTCCGACGGATTTTTGACCTTTAAAGTTCGATACAAATAATAGCAAAATATGATAAGTTAGATACATTTTGGTAAACTAAACTCTTATTTATATCTTCATTTATTTTAATTTAATTTAAGTAACATAAAATTGTTTATATAATATTTAACGATCTAAAATTTCATAATATGTAACTTGTTCTATTTATGAATTGCGAAAACTAATTTTAAATCTCTAACATAATTAAGTTAATGATTTATAAATTATAATATTTTTATAAGTTGTGTGTGATATGTAGAAAGGATTAAAATAGCTACAGGTATAAGAAATAGAAAATATGAGATTAAATGATAACTTATCAATTAATAAATTAAATTTGGTTTTAGTCGGTTTAAGATAATAAATATTAAACATTAATAAAAACGTATTAAGTACTAATAAAACGTGAATTAAATTAGAATTAAAAAAATGACGACGTATGAAATCGTTAATAATTATTTTACAAATAAGAGTAATAAAGTTAACGTTATTGGTTATAATTAAAAAGAAATTAAAATGATTATTAAAATTTTAGAATGATAAAACTAAGAATTTGGTTAAACTTGGTATTTTGAAATATTATAAAGGGTAAATATGATATTTGTAAATTAAGGTGGATAAATACAATTTTATATGATTTAATAAGGATATATATGAAATTACTCTCATAAATTTGACTTTAAATTGTTAAAATTAATTTTTTGATTTTAAGTAAATGAATGGTCAAGATTAAATAATTTTTTTAAATGAATCAATTTTTCAAAAAGTAATTTTTTTAAATGAATCAATTTTTAAAAAAGTAATGAGGATTAAGTAATTATTAAATTTATCTAATTAGTCTTTTATGTATATTAGAAGATAATAAAAATATTAATTTGAAGTTATGAGCCGAATTGTGCGTTAGAAAAGCAGCATATAAAATAATTTGAGAGCAAGCCAAGACGGGAGTGAGTGGTGATCTAAAAAAATGTAAATGGACGTGAGTGTGTTGTTTATTTCTTACTTTTCGTATGCATCATTTATATGTAGAAAATAATTTTTGTAGAAAAATGCAAAAGGTACTTTTTATTAATCTTGATAATTATTATATAGTATAATGTAAATGGATGCACCTATACTTGTTAGATGAAAATCTTAGATCCAGTTTGTTTCACCGTAATGTGAAGTAAAGTAAGGAATTGAAATCAAATTCCGTTGTATATTACGTTTGGTAACATTATTTCAAAAGGAATTAAGTTCTTCGAAGTGTTAATATTACTTTAGTTAGAGGAATGTCATTACGTAACTAACATGGATGGAATTAAAATCATTTCTATTCATTTGCATTACGGTGAAACAAACGAAACCTTATATTTGTTGAATAACATCATAATGATGATCTAAAAAATGAGGTTGTTCGTATAATCAAGTCACTATAACAAATAATGTTTCATAAATGTGAGGATTTTTAATATTGTCACGTTATAATAGTAAGAATTAGTTTAAATATATAGATTATTAGAAAAAAGAAAATAATTTATATTTATAAATACGTAGATTCGATTTTAAAAGTCCATATTTTTAATTAAATGGGTAAATGTAAATAACAAGATAATTAGACAAGTACACATTTTAAAAACGTAGACCTTAATTTGTAGTGAAAATTTAGATAATTTACTTACACTAATAAATGTGATTTTTACTATAATTTCACGCTATCAAATACGATTTCATAAAAATGTAAAATATCCAATTTTTCATGTTTTTTTATAATTTTTAATAGTTTTAATTGTATTAATATTAATAAAAAGGGAAAACTGACCAAAATACAACGAATTTTAACTATACTACCATTCTATACAACTAACTTTAAAAAATATTAATATAATGAACTTATAAAATCATACCATTGTATAGAAAAGGCAATATGATGAGTAGTTAATAGGTCATCTTTTGATTTTCTAATATTTTTTCTAATTATTTTTCTAGTTTTTATAATTATCTGTTCTTAAGGATGAACACCTTCAAGAACACCTTCAACTATAATTTCAACAACATCAAATAACACTCCAGGCGAAGATGTTCTTCACGATTGTAAACCTTCAAAAATTTTGGATTGTGTTCTTCAAATCGAAAATCAAAACTATAAACCCTTCATCCAAATCGATGAAGAGAGAGAGAGAGAGAGAACGAATTTCAATCTGTGTCACAAAACCTTTAATGAAAAGAGAGAGAGAGAGAGAGAGAGAGAGAGAGACCTTCATCCACATGAATTGTTCGTTGTACCAAATTGCATCTTCAAACCGCAAGGGGACGTCGGTAATTGTTATTTGAAGGCGACCAACAAGAAACCCTAAACAAGGCTACGACGGCGGCAATTGTGTGAAGGCGGACACCAAGAAACCCTAATCACAAGGCTACGGCAGCGGCGGTTGTGTGAACGCGACTAACAAGAAAACCTAATCACAAGCTACGGCGACGGCAGTTCTGTGAAGGCGACGCAAAAAATCCTAAATATGACGACGACGATGGTGGTGGTTGTACTAGTTGGGCGGCAGGATGGTGGTGGTAGTTTGGCGGCGATGGTGGTGATAGTTTGGCTTGTAGTTTGGTGAAGGCATTGAATGGTTTAATGCTTTAAATCTTCAAGGATGTGAAAATTGGAGATGGTGATGGCATTTAAGGAGCTAATTTATAAAAATTTAGGCATCATCTTTCAGATTTACCAAATGAAGAAGAAATGAAGAGATTTGATTTAATAATGATGAAGACCATAATTATATAAGAATATATGAATATAAAATAAATAAAATCTAGGGCAAATTGCCGAGAAAGGTAACCTAAATATCCAAATTTGCCAATAAAGGTAACGTCTATTTTTTCGGCCCAAGAAAGGATTATAAATTCCAATTTTTGACAAAAAAAGGGTAAAATGACCTCTTAGACCTGCTGACCACCCAGTCAGCAGGTTACCGATGACGTGGCTGCACACATGGCAGTCCAGTCATCAGCATCAGCAAACATTGATGCATACTTGGCAGTCCATGTCATCCTTACTTAATTTTTTACTTTTTTCTAAACAATATTAATTATTTATATAATAGATTACCAACAACTAATAATAATTAACTACTAATTAATATTTTATAGTAATTAATTAACTACTAATTACTTACTAATGAATTATAAATTATCTTTTTAAACTTATTTTAATTTATTCTGAATTTATTTTGAATTATAATTATTTATTATTAATTTCTTAGAGGAGATTCATAGTGTTCTTGAAGGAGATTCATGGTATTCTTGAACCACCTCCGCCATGAACCACCCTGCCGTCGCCGCACATATTTGTGTTCTTGATTCCTCAAACACCAACAAACAAACACATACACACACACACAGATTCAAAGCACTCAAACACGCATAAGAACACATATTTGAGTCAAAGTCACGATCTTGAACACAATAATAACACACACAAGCACACTAATCACATAGATCTGAAACTTGAAGAACAGAAAGAGAGAGAGAAAGAGATGAAACTCGAAGAACAGAGAGAGAGATCTCGTCGAGATCTGAAAAGCCTAAACTTACAAAAACCCTAAAATCTTCGAGATACTTACAAAAACCCTAAAATCGCATAGATCTGGAGAGAACGGTGGTGTAGGAGTACGTGGTGGCGGCGAGAAAACGATGACAGTGGACTACGGTGGCGATGGACTACGGTGGCAGATCTGAACCCAGATCTTTTGGGGTTTTTTCGGTGGTGGTTTCACATAACTAAACCCTCTAACCCACCGTTGAGCGATAAGTGGTTGGTGGTGGTTTGGTGCCTGCGACGGTGCGAGAAAGTAGAAGAGAGAGAGAGAGCATAGATCTGTGTTGTTTGCTGGTGGTTTGGTGCGAGAGGTTAGAGAGAGAGCATAGATCGCACACGGAGATGGTGGAACCGTGGAGTGGTGGTGGTGCCTTTGCCGCTGTTTGAGAGATACAAGGGAGAGAGAGAGTGTGGATTTTTTATTATATGTATAAATTATGTATATTATATTAAATTTTTTTAATTAAAAACAATGCCACATCACAATTTGCTTGCCACCTCATTTAAATGTTAACCGGTATCCTGGACTTCAGGTTACCGATTCCCTTTTTTGTCAAAAATTGAAATTGATAATCCTTTGTTGGCTCAAAAAAATAGACGTTACCTTTATTGGCAAATTTGGATATATTAGTTACTTTTCTCGGCAATTTGCCCTAAAATCTAAGATGATGAACTTGGGTGTGCTTTTGATTTGAATCCCTAACTTGTACATTAACATACCAGATATGGAGTGTTGGATGTGTGAAGAAGATGAGACCTAACTTGGTTGATCTTGTTCTATTCTTGGTTGAACCCAAACAATGATGGTGTAGCTTGTTTGAATGACACCATTTCAAAGTTTCTTGTATACAATTGGTAAATTGTATATAATGTCGTAATTTCAAAGGTTTCTTGTATTAACATAAAAAAAATTCATTGTATACAATGGTAGCTTAACTAAAGTTGATTGTATTTTGATACAGTTTGTCCTAATAAAAAAAATGATGAATGATAAATATTTGACCACAAATATGGTGTTAGAGTGCACATTAAGAGTAAGAATTGATGTTTTCCGTTACAACTTTGACTAGAGATAATTTTAGAGTTATTTTAGGATGTGAAAGAGCATATGCGTGTTGTAGCATCTCGCATCCTCTCGATCCAGTGTCATTATATGCAAAAGACCACCGACTATTATACATGTTAGTCAAACATGAAGAGAGATTAAAAAAGACTCTCTGATTGTTTTGATTACGTAATATGTGTAACCATTTATTTTGGACTTATCGGGATGATTTGGATTGACTTTTTACACCATGTTATTAAAGCAACATAAATGAATGTATGAAAAAAAATTAGTTATTTTAGTGTAATGTAAGATTTTTAACTAAACTTGAAAACGAGTTAGATGGTGCGGAGGGTATGCTCGTTAAGTCTTAACAATACTATCCAAAACGGTCGGTGTGAGGGGTTCACGCTCCCTCGGAGGGTATGCTCGTTAAGCCTCTCCCCCCTCTTCTTACTACATAGATCCGCCAGTGCCAACACCCTTGGCGTAGTCGAAGAGACAGCGCCCCTTGTGGTGGTCTTGTTTAATGTTGAATTGATAAGCTAATCAACTAAGTGTTGAGTTGACTAGCTTGATAATCTTAGTGACGAGCTGAGCCCTCTGCCAACTATGTATCTTCACTTAGCTGAGCATTCACTTAAATGATTGGTGCTCAACAAAACATTTTCTTGGCTGTGCAATTGCTTAGCTAAGTGTAGGGTGACTCATCTTGTAGTTGCTTTAATTAACTGTTGTGCAGCCAAGTATGGTGGTTATTTACTAAAATAACCATTTTATTTTCAGGATGATTAATATAGATAAAATAAATACTTCGAAATGAGAGAGAGGAAACTAAACCAAATATTTTAGATTATCCCTAACTGATATTCATAATACTTAGAGTGTGTTTGGTATAAAGAAAGACAATATAGAAAGAATATTTATCAAGAAATGAAATTAGTGTGGTGAATAAAGATTGATTCTTCTATTTGTTATCAACAAAGAAATTAAAGTAAGAAATGAACTAGGTGATCATCCAAGTAAAGTAGAGAGACCGTTTGCCAAGAGACATCTGAGTAAGATATAAACAAAAATAAAAAATAAATTAATAACTAAAATCATTATATAAAAATAACTAAATGAATAAAAAACTAAAATAAAAGAGTAAGAATAAATATTCATAAATGGAAAAAGAATAAATAACTAAATACAATCATACATAAATAATAAAACTAAATAGAAAAAATATATATATACCTAAGCAAAATATGTTAATGGCAATGAATTTTCTTTCAAGTGATGGTAATTCTTCATTTCTCCACCGAAAGAATGGAATTAAAAATTCAAAGAAACTTAATTACAAATAAAAAAAATACAATTTTCCACCTTTTGTATTTTTTGACTTATCAATACTACGTGTATAGTGTACTAGTTTTAAATTTATAAAATCCAAATTATTAAAGTAACAGATTGACACGAATAGCAAAAAGGACCTGACCGTATTATAGTATAATTTAAATAAGTACGGGTATCAAATACTTAAAAACGAGTATAATTTTGATTATACCTCTACTAATTAAATATTAAACTAATAAAAACTACTAAAAACAAATAGAAAACAAATAAAAGCAGGTAAAGAGAGGAATTTTGGAACTTATCAATATTAATCAACTAATCACTATAGTTTTAACCTCTAACCTACTAAGAAAACACTTAAGGCAACTCATAGAAGATTTTCTTACCTAGAATCAGTTTTATCTTTTCAAGTCAACCAATTTCAATTAAACATGTGCTATGGATATTTAAACATCATATACTGATTTATATTGTGATTAGACTCATAATCAAAACTTTTAATCCTATAATCATGTAATTTATCAACTCTATGGTCATGAGATTAATTAAAAAACATAATTAGTCTATTTATTTTGAATCAAGAAAGACCTAACCTTTATTGATTGTTTTTATCATTCAGTCAACCATTAACACATAAAGATCATTACATGTCATTGCACATACTTTAATGTGGGTAAAAGTCAAATGAAGGATAATGTGGGTAAAAGTCAAATGAAGACCCTTCCAACCAATCTGGAAGTTAGTTTAAATGGACGTGGATAAACACAGCCGACACGTCGTGTCGCATAGTCATTGCGTAATCTATCCTCTTTTTGAATTTAATCATGATGGCCTAATCTTCTTGGACGCGTCGCGATGGGTATTTAGACACGCCGCGTCGACCAACTTTTAATCAAAACTTGGTTTTTTTTCTTGATTTTTCTCGTTTAAGCTTCAACCGTCTTTGGCTTTTGTCATTTCAGCCTTAAAATAATAAAGAAAGGTAAAAATGACCTTTTGTCCTATTTTGCATAATAAATGACTAAAATTAAATAGATATCGCGTAAAATATATATAATAAATGCGATATCACCAAATAAAGAAAATACAATTCTTTTCCATTTCTTTGGTTTGTTAGTCTGACTATGTTTAGAATATATCATATGTGAGTTCCCTCGAAAAATAGTTCATGACATCCATATGTACCGAAGATCCCCATCCGAAGACCAAGTACTAAAGATCCACTGTCTCAAAAACCAAGTACTTAAGGGCTTGAGGTTCATTCTTTGAACCTAAAGTTTAGTTATTTTAATAGTCAGTCTATCGGAGATAAACGGTCTCCTACTATGACGTCATAATATCCATGATAGATCGCGTGATCCAGGTGGTTTATATTCTAGTTCTCTTATTGGTCATGTTGGGATTTCGTGGGCACGCAACGGAAGCAAGGTACAACAAAAATAGCCCAATGTACAAGTCAACAAAGCATGAAAAACAAGAAATCCCAAAATGGACCAAACTCTATGTTCAAGAAATGCAACAAACAAAGAAGGAAAGAGGTTTATACCTTTCACCTTAGCTCCAGAAGTCTTCAAGTATCGTGGTGGTGATGCTCCAAGAACGAAATGCGGATCAACTAATGGGATGTACCCCGGGAACACGTCAAACCACGAGTGCTAGCAAGCCATTGTGGTTCTTCACCATGAATACCACTCCGGGATAGCAACTAGATGAGACCAACTTCTGGAAATCTCTTCATAAACTCTCTCAAAGCCAAAAATTGCACTTTAGAGTGTTTATATGTGTAGAACTTAGAGAGAAAAATGAGAACCATATCAAAATGAACTACTACTATCTCTCAAGTCTCCAGACCCCATAAATCCCTCTATGGCCGGCCAAAAAGTTAAACAAGGTGTTACACCCGTATTGGCTAGCTTGGGAGGTGATTTGATATAAAGCCCATGCAGCCGTAGCGGCGCTAACTATTAGGGTTTAGGGGTGCTAACCCCTTAAAGTTAGCGGCGCTAACGCGGCCTGTCAGGGATGTGACACAAAGTACATGCAGTCGTAGCGGCGCTAACCCTTAAAGTTAGCGGCGCTAACGCGGCCTGCAATGTCAACATTTGTCTTTTGTCATATTTGGTCCCTTAACTTAAGTTGCTGCTAGGTTTGACCTCGGTGTGACCCAATAGGCCCATACATCATCATTGGCGGTCTATATGGCGTACGTGCATTAGTGGGCATATTTCTAACAAACTCCCACTTGCACATAATGCACCGTACCCATGTAACCACAGACAAAGAGCGGCCTCTAGCAAAGCGTCGATGCCCCCAAGTCAATATGGGTTCCGCTTCCTTGCAGAAAACCATAACCTACATAAAACGTAGAGGTCCTATAGGTAAGTGATCAAACATCCTTTTGTTCGCGATATCCTTGTGAACACGAGACATGGATTAATATGTCAATCTTTAGATTGTTCACGATTATGTTTCTCGATCTTGATTGGTGGTGACCAAAATTTAAGGACATATCTGATTCTCAATCAATATTCCTTTGCGCATGGCCATGCTAGTTTTGGTGTCAGCGTCCAATCATCGAGGGGCCCAGGGATATCTCTCATATCAGAGGAACAAATTCCGTTGACTGTACAATCCCATAGCGTTAACCTTTTTTTTACTTAACTATTCCCTTTATAATAGCTAGTTACGAACTACGTTTTGAAATAGCCAAAGTAAGAAAGTTTCATGCTATAGCAATTCATACATCTCGGGTCGAAGGACGTAATGATATTACCATCCCGAGTTACTTGTGACCATGATCCATGAAGTGAACTCAGGTGTGGGTCTTCCAGTCACTTGAAACTCCTTTCAAGCACATGTTACTGTTGCGTTTCATGCATTCAATCCTTGATTAATGCATAACCAACACCTAACCTCAGCCTTATTTCAAACTTCCTTCCCTTGAAGAATGACTGACTGTGGAAATTTAGAATGTATAAACATTCTGGGAAGTGGTTAAACATGCTAAGATGGAACACAGTAAAGACCAATGAAGGTAACCGCATCATGCGTATATATAGTCTCCACTATATATCGATACAATCATCGGTTAGCAGTACTGCTTACAGTTCCCAAAGCTTATTAGTAAATCAAACACTTAGTAAAACGATATTCAAGCCAAGTCACAAGCATATAATGCTATAATACCTAGTATGAAATTCATCACTAGAATTTGACAACGGATTAATTATGGGATCATCTACATAATATCCCTTTGTACTCTTTTGTATTCTCTTGTTAAACCACTTGTATAGTGTTTATCAAAGAGATCATACACAAGGTTATCATAGTTGTCATATCCTCAATGTTACCGAAGTCTACAATAGGACTAATTACACTTATGATTATTAGAGTCGACATGCCCTCAATGTAACCGAAGTTCACAATAGAGTCACTGACACTCACTTTTATTAGAGTCGACATACCCTTAATGTTACCGAAGTACACAATAGGGTCAATGACACTCATTGGAATTTAAATGTCGTATCTACACCACATATTTGTATATTCAAATCTTCGATTAAAATTAGGAATGGCAATGGGGCGGGTTCGGGGCGGGGCAGGCAATCCCCGTCCCCGAACCCGATAAGGAATATGTGCCCCGTCCCCGCCCCGTTCCCCGTCGGGGAGCTTATCGGGGTGCCCCATCGGGGCTACTGCTTACCCCGTTCCCCGCCCCGTTCCCCGTCGGGGAGCTTATCGGGGTGCCCCATTTGGGCTACTGCTTACCCCGTTCCCTGTTTTTGCCCCGAAAACTATACACGCATCCACAAAAATACAAAATACAAACATGAAAATATAACTAAAAAATGACCAATTCGGCCACAAATGAAAACTAGTTCATAACATACAATACAAACAAACCATACTATATTAACGGTGGTCGTTGTTGGCTTGTTAACAGCGGTGGACGTGTGGTTCGGTGGCGGTTAATGGCGGTCGACGATGGAGCATAGGAGAGGAGTCGACAATGGAGTCAGAGAAGAGTCGAGTAGTCAAGGAGACAGGAGAGGAGTCGAAGATGCGAGGCGGGAAGTAAATCAAGTAATTGAAAAGTGAAAACCCTAATATAGTAATATTTAAAGGTACCATATGACTATATATATTATACATTAATAGATAAATAATATATATAATATATAATCGGGGCAGGGCGGGGCGGGGCAAGACATCCCCAGTCACTGCCCCGATACCCGAAAAAATCCCCGTTAATGCCCCGTTCCCCGCCCCGCCCCGTTTAATTCGGGTTTCGGGTTTTCCCCATCGGGTTCGGGTCCTTTTGCCATCCCTAATTAAAATCGACAGTCTTACAAGTATAGATTTGCTTGCAGTAATAACTTACTCAAGAAAACTCTATTTTCGTCGAACATCAAGAACATACTTTAGTATTTCTTGAATTTAGAATCCACTTTACTTCATGTTCACATTTATACTCGTGAAACAATAATTCCATCAATAGGTTGAAAAAAAACCCTAAATTAGGACATTATTTTCATTTGAGTATATTTTACTAGGAACACATGAAGCTCCACTAGCCCTGACAAGAGTATCTGGATTAATCTATGCCTTCTAGAAAACTCATTCCTTTGACTTTCTTGTAAAGCAGGATTACAGCCACAAGATGCAAGTTTTGCTGACTTTAGTCATGGACACCACTTGGACATAATGGATATATAAGACCTCGGAACATGCTTCAAACATATCCTCAACTTAATCCTATGAAAGATACAGGTCTCTTACGTCCAAGTGAACTAACTTGTTTCCGCAAGGTGACAACAATACTTCACTTTATCCCAGTCATCTTCAACATAACCACTAGAACATGTTTCCATATAATCAACATGAAACACTTTTGTCTCTAGTCAGTATTTGAAGTTGTCCTATGATTGCATATATGTTAGTCCCTTCACCCTTCTTGGATTACACCTCAGGTGTGGGATCAATCCAAGTCAAGTACTTGGATGCATCAAATAGGTTACACCTATGTATACCATTCTGTTCTTATATTCACTAGTGAACACAGGGTCCCACTATGTTTCCGATGAATGGTAACATCACAATGATTTACCATCAAGCTGCTGTTACTAAAATATGTCAACCTCATATCTATACAACCTTCTTGATTTCCATCAGATTTAAAGAAGTAATGGATATTGTCATGTTTTACCAGCATCTCTATGCTGATTAAATGCTAGTGTGTCAACATTAGGTCTCTTGTTTAAGTTTTACGTTCTTCCTCTGGAATGCTTTTGTAAATTGTCCTTTCCCTTTTGAGCAACCAACATGGTTCAAGAAATGCAACAAACAAAGCAGGAAAGAGGTTTATACCTTTCTCCTTAGCTCCAGAAGTCTTCAAGTCTCGTGGTGGTGATGCTCCAAGAACGAAATGCGGATCAACTAATGGGATGTACCCCGGGAACACGTCAAACCACGAGTGCTAGCAAGCCATTGTGGTTCTTCACCATGAATACCACTCCGGGATAGCAACTAGATGAGACCAACTTCTGGAAATCTCTTCATAAACTCTCTCAAAGCCAAAAATTGCACTTTAGAGTGTTTATATGTGTAGAACTTAGAGAGAAAAATGAGAACCATATCAAAATGAACTACTACTATCTCTCAAGTCTCCAGACCCCATAAATCCCTCTATGGCCGGCCAAAAAGTTAAACAAGGTGTTACACCCGTATTGGCTAGCTTGGGAGGTGATTTGACATAAAGCCCATGCAGCCGTAGCGGCGCTAACTATTAGGTTTTAGCGGCGCTAACCCCTTAAAGTTAGCGGCGCTAACGCGGCCTGTCAGGGATGTGACACAAAGTACATGCAGTCGTAGCGGCGCTAACCTTTAGGGCTTAGCGGCGCTAACCCTTAAAGTTAGCGGCGCTAACGCGGCCTGCAATGTCAACTTTTGTCTTTTGTCATATTTGGTCCCTTAACTTAAGTTGCTGCTAGGTTTGACCCCGGTGTATGACACAATAGGCCCATACATCATCAGCAGCGGTCTATATGGCGTACGTGCATTAGTGGGCATATTTCTAACAGGTCAGAGGTATGAATGAGTTAGATTCTCATACGCTCGATAAGTTCTTTACACATGTAACTTTTTAGATGTTAGGGTTACTTTCGTATATGTATAAATAACTAATCACTGTATTGTGATAAGATAATCATCTAAGTAAGCCCTTAGTCGTATTTGCAATAACTCAAGTCTGTCCTTGAGTTATTTCTGAAGTATGTTATGTTAGAGTTTGTACTCATGAACAAGTTGTTTGTTTATTAATATAACGAGGAATTAGATATTCTTACCCTGTTTTATATTACGCATTAAGAATTTCTAATTGTATCTTATTTTAGCTCACCGGGAAAAACAATTTTCCCCGTACAAACACCCCCTAAGGGTCTAATAATTCATTCAAGACAGTTTTGTTAATACGTGGTTTAGAATTATCTATTCAAGGCTATTTCTTATGTGCAATCCTCTACAAATACATAACAAAGTTAAAGCACTTCTTGTTTAAAATGTTTTGAACTTAATTGAAATTATGGTAAATTACATAAAATAATTTAGATATATTATTATGATAAAAACTTTGTTTTATTACAATTTTATGTAATTTTGATCTATAACAATATGCATGACGACTATCTTACATGTAACATTTGTAATGGAAAAGGACGATGTTAAATTAATTATTCACCATTATCATCAGTAGAACACCGTCATTAACAATCACAAGTAGAATTAACCATTATTATCATCCACCACTAAAAAGCACCAATTAAGTCAACACGCCAACACTATTGGTAGTAGCAACCCTCAAACTTGCGCCAACAAACAACTGGATCGATGTGCCATCCTGAATTTATAAATGGCCGATTGTCTTCAAGAGGTAACTGAAATATTAAGACTTGTTAACGAATATAACATGTATTTTATCGTGTTAAGAAATATTGTAAAAGTTTTAATATATATATATATAAATATATTAAAAGAAAATCAATTATGGGAACACTTCCTTATATAAATTTTATTTAACCAATAGAATCCCTTCATTTATTCAATTTTGACCAAAACTTTTAATTTTAACTTTCACAATTAGAATGATCTTTTCAAGAGTACATGGGACCAATTATGAAGGAGCTACATGAAAATATAGAGGGGGTGTTTGTATAAATTATATATATATATTTAATGGATGTATTTAATTATATATATTTGTAGTTTTATTTAATAACTTTCAATATGTAATGATTGGTATAAATATAATTATATATTTATAATCGTTTCAATTTTATCTACGTTTTGATATAAATTTTAATTGACCAATAGGATCCCCCATTTTCTCCATTTTGACTACTAATATTAGGAATACCTATCTTTGTACATAAATTGGATTTTTTGGCCCATTTTCTAATACACGCGGGTCATTAGTGTTAGATTATGTGCAGAGATAATTAATGGACACATTGTATCCAATGTTATAAGAGACTAAAGGGTCACACTGCTACACACCCAAATTTGAACAGTTGGATTTCACCATAAATCTGTATGAAAATAATTAATCAGGTTGGATTAATTATTAAAGAGAGAAACAAATAATTAATAAGTTTGTATTAATTATTAAAAGAAAATAAATAATAAATAATTATTTATTATTTAAGGAGAAATTAAATATTAAGTTTAATATTTAACGGACCAGTTAATAGTTAATTAACAAGTAAAAGTCCAGTGGGTCAAAGTGAGAGAAATGAAAGTTTAATTAAAACAAGTGGGCTTTTAATTAAACGGGCTTGGGTCCTTTTAAAGGTCTATATATAACCTTCAAGCCTTAAGGGTTATGTGACTTTAAGAAGTAGATAACCCTAGCCACCACTCTCTCTCCCTCCCTTGTCGATCTCGTTCTCTCTCTCTCTCTCGGCTCCTCTCTCTCTCTCTCGTCGACGCAAGGCACACATACACACACTCGATTTTTAGTGTTAAAGCTAAGGTGAATCCAGGAGCGGTCTAGCAGCTAGTTCATTGGAGGTGTAGTAGTGGCGGACTACTTTAGCAATCCCAAGATCACAAAGAGGTATATTTCTTGTAACCCTTTTCTGTGGTTTGTTGATTGTTAAGAAACTACATAGAATATTAGTTTAAAGATCCTAACCCTTTTGGGGTTTAGAGGGTTGTGTTCAATCAAGTTCCGCTTTAGGATTGAACCAGTAGAATCAAACCCATGATTGACCAGTTTGTGTCTTAGGGTGGTTTGGTCAGATCAAAACCCTTCAATTAGTACTCGATTTGCAAGACTCTGGTTTATGTCACCTTTTTTATCATATGGTGTCTTCTTCGCTACCCTTCAAGTATTTGGTTGGTTGCTTTTTGATACATTGTGATTTGTCTTTCTTCTATTGATTGAGGTAAGATTGTATCTTTGATTTCAAAGGTATTACTTTTTCATTTTTGTTCATCTTGCTTGGCAAGTTAATTTTTTTAATATGATTCGTTGTTACGTAATCTAATATGGGATATTGAATATGATTTGGTGTTAATATTGATATGCTTGAATTAGATTTCATGTTAATTTTGTTCATTTGTTGGTAAATTCTTTAGCTTTTGAATCTACTGTATTATTTTTCTGACGTTTGACAACACGGTTTATTCAACATGTTGAATTGAAGCGTTTTCATTGATATCAGTGCCTACATTTTAACCGGGAAAAAAATATTTCTCGTGTTACTATAAATAACGACCCCCTCACCATCCTTTAGCATGCTTGAATAGTTCCTAACAAATTACACTTTGCTTTGTTATTTCAATTTGCAAGTTACATGTGAGTTTGCTGGTATTGTTACATCTTGCTTTGTTCCATTTGACATGGTGCTTTTATAACTTGATCCGTTTGAGTATGTGTTTGCTAATCAAAATGATTGAATTTCTTTTTTAGAATACATGGTCTTTAACTTATAATAACTATAGTTTTGTAATATAAGCTAAAGTATTTCCTCCTGGAATGGGTTTGGTTAGGTTGAATCTAAATAATTTTCATTTTGTTTTATATTCATTTGAATAATGTTTACTTTCTTTATGTTTATATATTATACTTCGCAATTAGATGGTAATGTAGTACCATAAAGAAGCCGATAGAATAACAAGTAAACCAACACATGAGATTTCATACATGATATGGCACATTTTGATTCTCACTCAAACAAATCTTTCTTATCAAGTCATAAGTCATATCAACACCCTACTATTATCGAGTCATAAAATAGGGCCTAGTTGTAAAGTGTTGTACCTTGTGTTTGTTGACTTGTACGTTGACTTTAGTGAAAGTTGTTTTGTTGCTAATTGTTGTTAATTGTTGGTTTAATGTGGTTATGTGGTTTATGTCGGAAATAGATAGTGTTGGTAAAGTGTTAAACGGTTACAGATAATGATTTCGAAAATATCCTCGTTAGTTGAAACGGGTAAACCTAAGTCGTGTTGTAAGTTGAATAGGGGAACAAAACACCCGTGTGGGGTATTAGACCATTTAAGGTCGGTCCTTAGCCTCTGTTGGTCCCTTGATGAGAGTATCAACAAGAAAGTAATGTGTAGAAGGGGGGTTGAATACACTTTCTACGGAAAATTGAATAAATCAATAAAAAGTGTTAAGACACATCAAACCACAAACAATCGAATGCTTTTGCTTTCATTAATAAGATGATTACACACACAATCAAGTAAGCAACACTTGATATGTAAACACCTAATGTAAATCAAATCTCTCAATCTCTCAAACTTTGCTATCTATAATCAACTTATGATTATAGATACATGACGACTCTCTAAACAGGATTTAATCACAGATTGAATACTTACCAACTTCACAACAGATGTGAAGATTCGAACACACAAACAATTGGAATCTGTGAGTTTTATTGATCACGTTGAACTTACAAATAGTGAATCAAGATTCGTAACACATATGATCAATGGGTTGAGGTGAACTGAGTTTGGCTCTGTAACTCGTTGAATAGTCATCGTACCTCTAAACTTATCAGGAGATAAGTATTTATAATCCTGTTCCTACGGATCCTAACAAACTAGAACTAATCCTAATCTGCTAATAAACTAACGGATAACCCGGAATCTTGAATCTTGAATCTTCTATCTTGAGTATTCAATCTTCAATCTTGATTCTGGAATCTTCTTATCCTTGCCGTTGATATAGAGAGATAAAAGGAATTTAAAACATATTTAAATTCTCTTAAACTGACTTCTTTAGTCGGACTGAGTTACTCAGCTTGAAACTCATCAAGCTGAGTTCTTCGAGAACAAACCTGAAAACATACATGTACTAACACGTATAATGATTAACTAATCCTTAGAAGTCATAAGAGTTAGCTAGAACTTATTTAGCAACTCTGTTGAGTTGACTCAGTATATAAGCTGAGTCACTAAGCTCGAAACGCATCAAGCTGAATATGCAACCTATATCTTAGGTGACGCACACAACTTATTAAACACATTAATAATCTTACTAAGATATAGTCTAAGCTGATCTAATATATGCTCAACTTATATTCAGCTTGTGCTCAGTCTGAAACACAATGAGTGCTCAGTCTGATCAAGCCTCATAATTCTGTTTAAGTTATATTTAAAACACATCTTAGAAACTTAACTTTGTCTCATCAAATTTCAACTGATGAGATTATTTGACCAACAAACTCCCCCTATTTGATGATGACAAAACCATCAAACAGTACTTAAGTTTGTTTAACAGAATAATGTGTTAAATCTTAAACGTACTAAGATTTTAATTTTGAACTTATCAAATATTAATTGAACATATCAATTATCAATTGAACTTATCAATTTTAAGTTGAACAAATCAACCAATCATATTAATGAATAAGAACTAATCAATTATTCATTCAAACTGAACTAATCAGACTAATAATTATGAACACATCATAAACAGTTGAACATATCAAACATATATTTGTATTCATTTTAATTGAACACATCAGAATACAAAAATTTTGATCACTTAGATCATGTACACTTAGTGCTTACAAAAATTAGAACTAATCTAATATATACAATAGAACTAATCTATTCAGGATGCAGCTCTCAAACTCTTTAATCTCCATGTTGATTTCTTCAAGAAGTTCTTACAGATTTGCCAAGTGTTGAAGCTGATCCTTTTGTGATCTTATTGCTCTGTTTAGTCTTTACCTGAACCTTGCATTCTGTTCAGTCTTTGCCACTAGTAGTCTCAGAGCAAACACTTGAGATACCCCACATGTATATATATTTGCATCAGACTGGAAGCATTGCTCACCATATCTGTCTAAGTACATGAATCCTTTCTGAGGCTTTTCCACATAAGTATTTTCTTTGAATTCCATGCCTTCAGGAAGATCTAGACTGTACTTGTCTGCTTTTGCTAATCCAGCTGGCTTTGATGATCTTTTCTTCCTAACTTTGTGAAAGAAGTCAGTAGGGTAGCTATCTCAGATCTGGGTATGATTTCCATCGCATCAGCTCTTGCAAGCAGCCTTAGTATTTCATCTTTTACCTGATTTCTAGCAGAGGACTTTTCCATCTGCTTAATAAGTATGGATACTTGCTTCCATTCTTCATATCCCTGTCTGTGAAGTTGATTCAGCTCCTGGGAAGGTGTTTCACCATTTCTTAAGACGAACTCCAGAATAACCATCCCTTGGACTGAGCTCAACTTGAGTGATTTGATTTGACAAGAGAAGTAGGTCCTTGTATAACACTGAGTTATATCTTCCTCCTCATGTTGATTCTTAACAGGAGGTTCTTCTACTTCCTCTTCCTTAGGCACAATAGGCAGTCTGAGTTTTGCTAGTTCCTCATTCTACTTTCTGATCTGTTCAGCCCAGGCCTGTTCCCTTGCTTCTTTCTCATGTGCTAACTCAGCTTGTACATCCATTTGCCTTCTTCTTAGTTCATTGATTGACATCCCAAGCTGGTCAGCATCCTCTTGTTCTATCCTTCTTACTGCCAACAGAGAAGCTCTTTCTTGTAATGTCATCTTGTCTGTAGAGTCTTCATCTGAGGCTGATTCACTAAGAATCATTTTTCTTCTTTTCTGCTTGAGGGGTTCTGAATCATCTGAGCTGACTACTACAGGTCTCTTTCCTTTAGCCTTTTCAGTCAGCCCAGCTGCTATCTCCTTTTCTTCCTCCCCCTCAATCTGATCTGCTCCCTTAGCTAGTAGTAGCAAGGCTTCAGCTTGGACAGCAGCTTCAGCCTCTTAAACCTTCTCCCCCTTTTTATCATCATCAATAGGGTTCGAAGTTTGTTTTTGGGATAGGGCATTAACCGCAAATTTTAACCTCAACACCTCTTCATCCAGAGAGTCTAGAATCTGCAACATATGCTTGTTTGTTTTCCTTCTCTTGAGGTGCAAGGTGTCAAACTGACCTTTAAAGAATGTCAGTAGATCATCCAAGTCAGCTTGAGAAGGTTGGGACTTGGGTACATCATTCAAGGGTTGGTGTATACCCTCAAACTCATGTGTACCAGAGTTTGGACCCTGTGATTCACCTTGGTATGTAGATGAATCATTGACAGGTCGTGCCAGTGGGTGTGAGAAGTAAAGAGAAGTAATTGGGCTCAACACGTGATGTGTACGGGTAGGTGGTTGGCTTAGTGGGTTGGTGTAGGGTGAGTGACCCTGGGGATTGGTCATTCTTTCAATGTAACCTGAGTGTGTCTGCTCAGGCACAACAGTGGGCTCTTCCATGGCACTAGAGAGTGTGGGCTGATTAGACACCACACCCGGTTTAGGCTGTAGGGTTGAAATGAGCCTCGAGGTTGACACCGGAAGAGTAGGCGTCTCCCCCTCAACTCATGCCTGGGGAGGGATCAATGTGATCTCAGCTCCAGTGATGCCTTTAGGAGTGGCACCACCTTTGGTAGTTTTTCGTGTATAGGTTTGGATATTCTCCCTAGTAGCAGTGGGCATACTAGGTGTGGCTGCAGAGTGGAGTTGAATGGAAGGTGGAGGAGATGGTTTATACTGGGTTGGGTCTACCACAGTCTTATCTCCAAAAGATGATGGAGAAAAGTGAGAAGAAGTTGAGAGAGGAGTAGTGATACCTGGTCTGAGTCTGTCACCAAATGCAGACTCTGAAGATGACATAGAACCAGAGGAGGGTGAAACACCATCATCTTCAAAGGAAGGCTCAACTTGAGCCGGCTGCTCAGCCCGATGATCTGGTTAAGCTCCTGATGCTCCCCCTTGATCCGACTCCTTAGCTTCACTTGCAGATGAAGCTCTCTCAGCTATCCACCGCATTGGGTCACTCTACTCTAGAAATATGTCATTGTTGAACATCTTTGAGCTGAGTGCTGGAGCAGGGAACACATCCTGTCCAGCTTCATAATGTTGTTCTCCCAACTTAGCTTCCACCACCAAGGATAAGTACCTTATAAATGGCATGGAGATCCCTTGGTGTCTTTACAACTTGGGCTTTGAGCTCGTTGAAGAGGAGCAATGCATAGTCCAGATTTCTGGCATTATACATGTTGTAGAGCAGCTGCATCTCGAACTCATTGACTTGATCCAAGCCTCCAATCTTAGTGCCAAGTGAATGTATCACAGTGGACACCATGAAGCCCCATCCAGTAGAAAAAGTGGCTTTCTTTATCACACCCTCTGTTTGTGGGTGACCCATGTCGGGTAGGACAGACCTTGCCACTTGTCTTGTTACAGCAGCTTCGAACACACCATTTGCAGGGAGTTGAAGAACTTCCCTTAGCCGCTGCACAGTAATGACAACTGTTCTATCCCCATTTAGAACAGTGCCAGTGATCTCTCCCATGTTCTGGTTGTAAGTACAAGTATACTAGAACTCCAACAAGTGTTATGGAACGATGTGGAGTGGTGCTCCTGAAAACGTGAATGCCAAGGGGCCTTTTCGAATGTAGTCCACCCATACTTCGTATCCTCTGCCTCGTTTCCTCTCTAGAATTGTGAGACAGGCACATTGATTGTTGATTCGAATCAACGGCACACCATTATTCTTCATCTGAGCACCTCTAACCATTCTATCACTAAGAATGAGAATGGTTCCGTCCATTTTGAATCGGATTAAATTGAACGTTTGACACTGAGTGAATCATATACACACTGAGCGATTAGGGTTTTGAAGCTGAACAGTTGAATTCACTAAGCAAGAGAGGTGTTCATGAAAGGTATTTGAGTGTATGAGAAGTTTTAGAAGTGAGAAGTGTAAGCATAAACTTCTGAGAATCGGTTATGGTCGTTATATATACCTTTTCGACGAGAGAGAAAAGTTACCGTTGGAAATCCCTTTTTATCCGTTACACGTAACAAATTTACGGCGCAATGTAACAGTAATCGAGATGAAACTTATCATCTCCCAACGGTTAGTTTTGTAAAATAATATTATTGACTTACAACAATATTATTTACATTGTTGTATTACACCAATACGCAATAGGTATAAAACGTGATTTGAGACCGACTCAAATACACAATGACTCATGAATTAATAACACATAGTAATTAAATAATAGTTTGGACACACCAAGCTGAGTAAACTTATCACTCAGCGTAAGTCAAGCACTCAACTTGATTTGAGCACTCAGCTTGAGATTGATACTCAGCTTGAGTAGAGCACACAGCTCAGAATCAATGACACATAGTCATTTATGTTTGAGACTGACTCAAACTTATATTTTAACTACACTGAGTAGTTAAAACATGTTTGGGACTTACCAAACGTGTGAACTCGTTATGCAGCTTGACAATATATTTAGTTTATGAAAACTTATTTATAAACTGTGCACTCTACTTAAGACAGTTAGTCTTTGTCAAACTGAAACTCAAATTCTAGGCACTTAGCTAGGGGTTGACCATACCCAATTCACTTAGCAAATACATAAACCTCTTTTCATCAAGTGGTTTTGTAAAGATATCTGCTAATCAGTCATTAGTGGAGATAAATTTGATGTCAACTTTACCTTTTTCCACAATGCCCCTAATGAAGTGATGTCTAATTTCAACATGCTTGGTTCTTGAGTGGAAGACTGGATTTTAAGTGATAGCTATAGCGAAGATGGGAGGTTTCCTAAAATTCATACCAAAGTCTTGAAGCTTATGTTGCATCCACAGGATTTGAGCACAACAGCTTCCTACTGCAACATACTCAGCTTCAGCAGTTGAAGTAGCCACTGAGTTCTGTTTCTTACTAGTCCAGCTTACTAACTTCCCTCCAAGCATTTGACATCCTCCTGTTGTTGATTTTCTATCTAACTTGAACCTAGAATAGTCAGCATCTGAAAAACCAACTAACTCAAATCCAGAGTCCTTTGGATACCAAAGGCCTAGATTTGGTGTACCTTTAAGGTACCTAAAGATCCTTTTCATAGTTTGAAGATGTGATTCCTTAGTATCTGCCTGACATCTTGTACAAACACATGTAGCAAACATGATATCAGGTCTACTAGCTGTCAAATAGAGTAATGAACCTATCATTCCTCTATAGGTAGACTGACATACAGACTTACCATCTGAGTCTTTACTCAGCTTGACAGCTGGTGACATGGGTGTTTTCATGGTTGAACTTGAATCAAAACCATATTTCTTTATCAAATCAAGAACATACTTGCTTTGATTAATGAATATTCCATCAGGATTTTGTTGAATCTGCAAGCCTAGGAAATATGTCATTTCACCTATCATACTCATCTTGTACCTTTTTGACATAATTTTGGAGAACCATTCACATAGAGATTCATTTGTAGAACCAAAAATAATGTCATCCACATAGATTCGTACAAGAATCACCTGTCCTTTACTCTTTTTAATAAAGAGTGTCTTATCTGTACCACCTCTGGTAAAGTCCATTGATAGTAAATAGTTGGACAGTGTATCATACCAAGCTCTTGGAGCTTGTTTAAGACCATACAAAGCCTTGTCTAATTTATAGACATGATGTGGAAACTTTGTGTTAGTCTTGATTTGTTTACACTCCATCAGTACTGAAGTATTCTAAGAAGATTTCAGCAAAAGATTATTTCTGAAGATTTGCCTCTCGTCTCAAATAAGGTTCCTCTGAAGAGCTGAAAGTTTCATCTCTGAAACTTTCAGTTTATAACTACTGAAGTTTATCTTCAGCAGATGGTCCCCTCGGTGACGTCATCAGCTGTCACTTTCAAGATGGTTATGCATGAGGAAATCTGTTACTTATCAATCTACAAGATTGTGACGTGTGTCACTAGTTCAACGGTTAGGATTGATAAGGGAAATGTATAAATACTTTTCTCTTAATAGAGAAGAGTGTGCTTGCGAATTCTGTCTGTTCAGATATTGCAAGAGCTTTGTGCGTCTGTATTCTCTCAAGTCTGTTCTTAAGTGTTAGTTGAATTTAAGAAGTCTGTTCTTCTTAAATTCTAGTCTGTAAAGTTCGTTATATCAATATTAACAAACTTTAGACATTTCTTACTGTTCTTATAATTACTTTTTCCGCACTTAATATTTCCTTAAGTTAGTATTATTCATAATTTTGGGAACAACAATTGGTATCAGAGCAGGTTCAAATTCTTCTATAATTTGAGATCTGCCGAGATGTATAAAGTTGATTATAATGACAATGGATCCTCCGGTAAACCACCAAAGTTCTCTTCTGAAAACTTTTCTAGCTGGAAGGGAAGAATGCTTCTCTATCTTGAAAACCTGGATACCATGTCTTTGTCTGTTCTAGAGAGTGATCCTATCATTCCAAAGACCATCTCACTCATGAGTGATGAAGGTGAACTACTGGAATCTCTTCCAAAACCAAGAACCCTGTGGACTGATGAGGACAGAAGACAGGTAAATTTGGATGCTAAGCTGCGAAACAACATTGCCATCTCACTTCCAAATGATGTCTATCACACAATATCCTTTCTGAAAACTGCTAAGGATATGTGGGATGCTCTGTGTATAGCATATGAAGGAACTGAAGAAGTAAAAGAAAACAAGAAGACAAATGTCATCAGAAAGTATGAAAGCTTTTGTGCTAAGGATTCTGAGACTCTCACTGAAGTCTACACCAGATTCACTTGTTTACTGAATGATATGCTAGAAGCTAGTGTTGAAAGAGAGAAAATTCAGATTCTCAACAGATTCTTAGATGCTCTTCCCAGTGAGTGGGATACTATGTGTTTAGTTCTCAGAACCAACAACAAGCTGAGAAAACTGGATATGAGGAAGCTGTATGGTATTTTGCTGAATGATGAGCAAACTAGAGCTCAGAAACTGGAGCTGAAGAGATCAGCTAAAAAGAGCTTAGCTCTCGTGGCAGAAACTGAAGTGTCAACTCAGCAATCCTCTGATGATTCTGACACAGAGACAGAGAATGACTGGGAAGCTGCAGATGAAGAGGGTCATCCGGAGTTCAAGATTGAACGAGATTTCATCATGAAGAACTTCAATAAGTTCTTAAAATTCAAGGCTAAAACCAATAATCCAGGGTCAGGAAGCTTCAAATCTGCTGCTGATAAATCTAAAATGGAATGTTACAAGTGTGGTAGGCTTGACCACTTTGCCGTAAATTGTGTTGTCAAGACTCCAACAAAAGGTTATCCATCAAAGGCTGACAAGTACAAGTCCAAGTACAAAGCACTGAAGCTGAAAAATCAAAGCTCGTCTGAAAAGAAGAAATAAAAGGCTATGATAGCTGGAGAATTGAACTGGACTGATTCCGACACTTCTGATGATGATGAAGAATCTTAAAAAGCTATGTTCGCAGAAGAATTTTCAGGGTGTGCTCAGCCCGATATATGTCTGATGGCTACTGAAAGCCAGTTCAAGAAAGACCTAGCTACTGCTGAACGATTGAGTTCAGCTGAAGGCTGGAATTCCTCTATGATGTACAAGGTATCAAACTTTCAGAATTATGATTCAAATGAGAAAAATGATATGTTTGCTTACTTGGTGTCTGATTTAATTTCTACTCATAGTGAACAAAACAAAATCAAGAAAATCTTTTCTGATCAATAGATCCAAATTCAGAAAACTGAAACTGAAAATGATACTCTTGTTCAAGAGTCCTGTGCCTTGAAATGTCATCTAGAATTATTAGCAAATGAACTAAAAATGGCTAAAACTGAGCTTTCTTTAACAAATGATAAACTCAAAGATCGTCAGTCCATCATTGATCTCTGGCTTAGTCCAAACAAACTTGCTTTTGAAAGCATCAATCATCAAATGATCATTCAGAGAGAAAGAGTTGGGTTAGGAAAAATCAAAGAAGCTGCCTCATTCAGCAAAAAGTGTAAAACTGTTGATGAAATGTTTTTCAATGAGTTCACATGTGAAAACATAGGAAACTCAGATATGCTTTATAAAAGATTCACTAAGGCAGACAATAATGTTCCTGTATTCAATGAGGAGACAAATTCTGAAATCAGAAATATACAGTTACCCTCCGATAATTTTGAAAAACAGAATGATCTTCAGCAAGATTTTTCCAAATCCACTGAATCTGAACGGTCTGTGATCACTGAATCTGAATTGATTACTGAATCTGAACCTAAACCCATAGCTTTGGTTAAAACTGAATCTCCTTTAGTTCACATCATCATTGAAAGTCTGAAAGCTGAGACTTCACTTGAATCTAACCATTCAAAACACAGTCAAAAGTTTAAAAGATCTGAAACACAGAGTACTCAATATGATAAACCAAAGTCAAAGAGGTTGAACAAATTTCAAAAATTTGAATCAACACGGAAGATCATGATGATTCAGTTAAAGGAATTAACGAGATCTAGTTCTAAAAAAGATAGTGCCAAACATCATAAGAATACCAAATGTACACGTAAGTGTTACAAATGTGGTATTAGAGGTCATGAAGCCAAATTATGTAATGCTCCTGTTGCTACTTGTAATACTTCCTCTGAGCCCATCAGCAGGTGGGTTCACAAATTGGTTTAACTCTTTGTTACTTTGTGCAGGAAAGTCAAGGAAATAATACCTGGTACCTTGACAGTGGATGCTCCCGACACATGACTGGGTGCAAATCGTTACTAACAAAAGTTACTCCAGTTGATGGTCCAAAAATTATATTTGGTGGAGGAAAATGTGTAAAAACAGATGCATACGGTCAATTGAAGAAAGGCGTTATTCACATCAAAAATATCGCTCACGTTACTGGACTCGAGCATAATCTGATAAACATAAGCCAGATGTGTGATGCGGATTATTCTGTTCTTTTCAAGAAATACAAGTGTTCTATCAGAAACAAAGAAGGCACTGAAGTCCTTCAAGCCAAAAGACTAGATAATATGTACGTTCTCGATTTTAATTCAGTCACTTCTCCCTTAGATGTATGCTTCATTTCTCAGTCTGTTAAAGAATTGCATTGGTTATGGCATAAAAGATTGTCCCATCTGAATTTCAAAAATATGAGTACACTTGCACAAGGCAGTTAGCAAAAGGATTGCCTAAGATTAATTATGTGAAAGACAAAGTTTGTCATGCTTGTGAAAAAGGAAAGCAAAAGAAGTCTGTTCACAAATCAAAGTACTGTGATCAAATCAATCAAGCATTTCAACTGCTTCACATGGATCTTTTTGGTCCAGTCAGCATTCCAAGTCTCAGTGGTAAGAAATACACTCTGGTGATCGTGGATGAATATACACGTTTCACTTGGGTATTCTTTCTGTCTAAAAAGAGTGAAACAGTAGAGATCATAATTAGCTTTATCATCAGAATGAATCATCAGTACGATACTCATGTTAAGCAGCTAAGAAGTGATCATGGTACTGAATTTAGAAATAGAACTCTTGAAGACTTTTGTGAAGAAAATGGAGTCATTCAGAATTTTTCAGCTGCATACACACCTCAACAGAATGGAGTTGCTGAAAGGAAGAATCGTACACTAATCGAAGCTGCACGGACTATGCTTGCTGAAGCAAAGATATCATTACGTTTCTGGGCTGAGGCCATCAATACAGCATGTTATACTCAAAACAAATCTCTGGTAGTCAAAAGGCTCTTGAAAACTCCTTATGAATTGCTGCACAAGAAAATTCCAAATGTTGGTCATTTGAGAATATTTGGCAGTACTTGTTTCATTCTGAATAGTAAAGATCATCCAAGTAAATTTGCTCCCAAGGCTGATGAAGGAATATTTCTTGGGTACTCCAGCATTTCAAAGGCATACAGAGTCTTCAATCTCAAAAGCAAAACAATCTTTGAGACAATGGATGTCACTTTTGATGAGTTAGATCTTCAGTCAAGACATTTAGATCAAAATACTACTTCTTCAGAAAACTGGGATGAGTTGCTTTCCTCATCATTTGAAGATAGTTCAGTCGATCAGACACCAGAAACAGCATACGATAACTGTGATGATAGCGGCATACCTCCTGCTTCTTCAACACCCATTTTCACAAATACTTCTTCAAAAATACCTATTCCTGAACCTATTAATCACGAAATACCACTGATTGAACTTGAATTTCAGTCTCCCTCAATGACTGAAGTTTCTACTGATCCTTTTCTTGAAATAAACTCTTCTATTTCTGAAACTACAACTGAACCTCCTCCAGCTGACAATCCTTTACCTCCTAATAACAAGTGGACTAAAGCCCATCCTATCGATCAAGTCATTGGAGATCTAGATGAAGGGATTCGTACTAGAAGTTCTGTCACTACAGGTTTTTGCATGTTTGCTGAGTTTATTTCTCAAACTGAACCTAAGAAGGTTAATGATGCTTTAAAATATGCACATTGGGTTTCAGCAATGCAAGAAGAACTGAATGAATTCACAAGTAATAAGGTATGGAATCTCGTACCACCTCCTACAAATCAATCTGTAATAGGAACTAAGTGGGTGTTTAGGAACAAGAAGGATGAATCAGGGGTTGTAATCCGAAATAAAGCCAGACTTGTTGCCAAGGGATACTGCCAGGAAGAAGGAATTGATTATGATGAAACATTTGCTCCTGTTGCAAGAATGGAAGCAATTCGTATATTTCTTGCTTTTGCTGCTCATAAAGGATTCAAAGTTTATCAGATGGATGTCAAATGTGCTTTTCTCAATGGAAAACTGAAAGAAGAGGTATATGTTCAGCAACCTCCCGGTTTCGAAAATCCCAAATAGCCAAATCATGTATACAAGCTAGACAAAGCACTGTATGGATTAAAACAAGCACCTCGAGCCTGGTATGATACTCTTTCAGCGTATCTTCTTAAAAAGGGCTTCAAACGAGGTACAATTGATAAAACTCTCTTTCTTGGTCGTGAAAAAGGTGATTTGCTTCTTGTTCAAATATATGTTGATGACATAATTTTTGGGTCTACTAATGAAAATTTGTGTAAGGAATTTGAAAGAATCATGACCAAAAAGTTTCAAATGAGTATGATGGGTGAGCTAACTTACTTTTTAGGACTTCAGATTAAGCAAACTGAAACTGGCATTTTTATCAATCAAGGTAAGTATATTTCTGAATTACTGAACAAGTTCAATTTCACTGAATGTTCAGTCATGAAAACACCCATAGCTCCCAAAACCAAGTTAACTGCTGATCTTGATGGAAAAGCAGTTGACTTGCCCACTTTTCGAGGAATGATTGGTTCTTTGCTTTATTTAACTGCTAGTAGACCTGATATCATGTTTTCTACATGCTTATGTGCCCGATTTCAAGCAAATCCAAAAGAATATCATATGTCTGCCGTTTCAAGGATTTTCAGATACCTGAAGGGTACTCCTCATCTGGGTCTTTGGTATCCCAGAGACTCGGGTTTTGATCTAATGGGTTTTTTAGATTCTGATTACGCAGGTTGTCATTTGGACAGAAAGAGCACAACTGGTGGATGTCAGTTGCTTGGACGAAAATTAGTTAGCTGGCAAAGTAAGAAACAAAACTCCATTTCGTTATCTACCGCCGAAGCTGAATATATTTCAGAAGGGAGTTGTTGTGCTCAAATCTTATGGATTCAGCATCAGCTTGCTGACTATGGTGTTTCGCTAGTCAAGACTCCCATCTACTGTGACAACACCAGTGCCATAGCCATATCCAACAATCCTGTGCTTCATATGCGAACCAAGCATATCGATGTTCGTCATCATTTCATCAGAGATCATATTGCTAAAAATAATATTGAGCTGTACTTTGTTCCGACTGAACACCAATTAGCTGATATCTTTACAAAAGCTTTGGATGAAGCACGATTCAAATTTCTTGTTTCTGAACTTGGCATGCTGAACTACTGACTGAAGAATAGGCAACTGAACTCCTCTGCTGAAACATGGTCTACTGAAACATAATCAACTGAACTTCTCATCTGAATGTCTTCAGCTGCAAGGTAAGTATTCTTTTTACCTTTTTAATAAAATATCTTCTGGATTTGTAGTCGTTTGGTTAACTCAGTTTATCTTTATTTGGGGTAGCATTTATTACAGCCGTCATTTCATGTTCAGTATCCCTCCAAATAATGATTACTTCTTCTCTTTATTTATCCTTGCTTATCTCTTTGTTAATCTACTCCACTTCATTCTCACTTCTTTCATCTTCTTCCCTCCCTTTTCTCTTTTCGTAATCTTCACTCATGGAACTTACATTCGTCGTTGTCAATCACCCTTTTCTGTACACCATCACCATACGGATCAACAATATTGGAGTTGGAGCAACAGTTCAAATCGCCGTTAATCTTCTTGATTAACTAGCATTGGCGATCATCTTTTGGCGTGGATGCATTTCTTGTTCATCTTTTTGCTTTAGCTTATTTTTGTTGAATGCTCCACTGTAAATGTATTGTTTAATCTATCTTTAATGAATGCAGTTTCTATGAGTTGTTCCGTGTTCTTCGTTGCTTTCTTCATATTATTTTATTTAATAAGTCAATGTAATTCTTAGTTATTTTCACTTAATGTTGTTTCCCTGAAATACCCTGATTAACAGCCTTTCAGATAACAATTATTAACTGTTAATAAATAACAATTATAAACATATGCTATTTACATTTTTTTTAACTATAGTTAGTCTCTGCGGTTTCATCCAACGGTTGAATTTCAATTAAATTGAACCTAATTTTAACTCATCGTTCTTTTCTGTTTTCTCTGTTAACCGCCCTCTACCTCTAAAACCTATATAACACTCTCTCATCTTCTTCATCCCTTTCTCTACTGTTTCTTCATCTTTGCGAATTACCTTTTCTTCTCTCAAATCATCATGTCTCACCCTGCATCCTTGTGTGTTCATCTCCCAGCCTCTGTTGTACCAATCATCTCCAATGATGACATTGTTTTCAAATCCAACAACATTTCTGTATCTCTCTCTCCTGTTTCTTCCAAATCTAAGTTCTTCAATCTCATAAACTTTCTTCATCATTGCCCGATCAACTATGCTTTAACAGCCCAAATTCCCATGTTTGAAGAGCATCTTTGTGAATTTTGGATGATTGCTGCTGTTATCGATGAGACCTCTGAAAACCCCAAAATTGCTTTCACCTTGCTGAACGGCAAGCAAAAATGTCGTATTGATAAATACTTTCTTGCCAAAACCCTGCATCTACCCACTGATGATGAGTCTCCCTGTGATCCTTTCACAAAATCAGCAAAGGATCTTATTGTTGATTATCTGAGGCTGCCTGAAACTTCCTACATCAAAGGAAAAACCCTTGTCCGAAACAAACTCCCTACCATCTAGTGCAGTTTCTTCAGTATTCTCTCCTTCTGTATGACTGCTAAAACTGGGGGAATGGATCAAATCGCTGACAATGTGCTGAGTTTAGGTCATGCTTTGATGTATGATACAAAGGTCGACTATGCTGCTTTTGTCTTCAATCTTCTTCTCACCCAAGTCAAGATGAACAAGAGAAATCTCCATATTCCTTTTCCTCGATTTCTATCCCTCCTGTTTCAACAACTGCTACGAAGCTCTCATTATACTTCAGCCACACATTCAGTTGAATTGTCTTCCCTGCCTCCCTCTGTCTGGACCAGTATTAACTCTGTTGATCCCATTCCACTTACTGAAGCCATGATGGTTTACGCTAGGATGGACCATTCTCCTGCTATTTCAGGTCGCCCATCTCCTACTGATACAACCCTTGATAAGCCTTCAGATTCAGAGACTACTGAAAAGCCTGTTGTTCCTTCAGTTACACCTTCACCTGCTCCAAAGAAAAGGAATCACCTGCTTCGCAAATCTTCTACTACACAAGGACAATCTGATCTCTGTCCTGTTATAAAGTCAAAGAAGCTGAAGCGTACAATTCCATCTTCTTCTTCTGCTTCCTCTGACTCAATCCCTACTGCTGCACCTGCTGCTGTCTCCCAACGACATGTTCGTCCCAAAGACTTCTCTATTGGCTGTTCAGCACCAACAACAACAGCCAAATTGATTATTTTGAATCCAATATCCACTGTAAGTCCTCTTCCCCCTGCTCATATTGGTTCACTGGCAACACAGACCCTTAGTAATCTAGTCGACCCAACTAGTTTACTGGTCCACAAATTTGCTCATGATGTCTCGGTTCAACACAAGACCGAATCTGAAGCACCACCATTTCAGCCCACACAGAGTTCAGCAATCCCCACTGAACTTGGGTTTGCCTTTGCAACTTATGATACATTTGTCAACCCATTTGTTAAAGTTGCTAAATCACCTACTACCAATGACGAGTGTAAATCTCCCTCACACTCTGAGGTTCTCCGAACCAATGATGTTGAGACAATCACAACCTCGACTAAGGTTCTTACCACTTCTGTTGCAATTCAACCCCCTGCTTCAGATGTTACCACTACTGCTACAGTTTCAGTACCACAAACTGAAATCACAGTTCAGCCACAATCCTTTGATGGTTCAGTATTCCGAACTGATCCTATGGATTTTGCCAATACATATAATCTCTCAAACCCCAAACAATCTGAGCCTGATGTATTCACCCTCCATGATGAATCAGCTAAACCATCTGATTCTGAGAGACCTTTGGCTTATGATGGTTCAGATATCCCTGACACTGAAGTCGTTCCTTTCTCTACCACCTTGGCCACTGATGGTTCAGCTAACCCAACTGAACCTACGGCTATTTCTTTTGCTCATGAAGATGTAGTTATCCACAAATCTACTACTGAAGCACAACCTATTTTAGCCCCTGATGATTCATTAAACCCAAATGTTTCTATGGCTAAATCTGCCCCAACTCCACCCATAAATTTTAAAAATTTAAACAAAGAACAAGGTCTCATTTAGGATCCTGTTTCGGGTTTTGAGTACTCTGTCAACCTTCTTCCTCTCACTGCCAATCAATCTCGTCTTGATCAACTACTGGCTTCTGGGCAGGAATTCTCAACTGAACTTCAAACTCAGTTTCCATCTCTCCAACACATACTCTCTGCCAAATCAGTGACCGATCCTCTCGACGGTTCTGCAAAATCTAACTCTTCCTCCTCATCCACTAATCATGATTTTCTGGATGAAACTACCACCCCTTTGTCTCCTCATGTCTTTTGCTCACCAAATGAGGTTGATGATGACTCTATGTCTGTTCTCGATGTCTACTCAAAGCTTGATGATACCATTCGTCTTCTTCAGAGTCAAGTCACCAAGGAATTTCATAGGTTCCATGTTCAGCACATGCCAAATGTCAATTTTGCTGATGAAATTAAACTTCTTACTGCACTCTTGGTTGACTACATTTGTACTTTAAATAAGAAGTTTCAATTTCACAATCAACTCAGGGTAACTCTCTTCAAACAACTTCGTGACTATATTGCTAATGGTAATAAACGTTACGAGGATGTGTTATCTCAACTCTCCACCTCTCAGTCATCCCTCTCTGAGTCTTTTCTCAAATTTCAAACCACTTTTCTAAAGTCATTCTCTGACACTATCTCGCAACTACGTGACTCTCTGAACGCTTATCCATCCAAACGCTATCTTCAGTCCTATCACAAAAAGGTAGTTCTGAAAGATATGCAACGTATGATGGTAGCAACACTGAACAAATACATTGTTCCAAGATTGCAAAGAATAGAAGCTGCTTCAGTCTCTTCCTCAGCTTCTAAGGGGGAGAAAATTTTGAAATCTTCAATTGTGGCTAAAGCTATAAGAGCTCAGATCAAGAAACGAAAAACAGAGTCGTTACGAGATAAGGAAGAAATTCGTCAGTTGAGACAAACTATCGAGGAATACTCAGTGATTAGAGATCAAAATGAAAAAGAAAGGGAAGAGTTGAACAGATTGTTTGAGGAATCCCTTAGTGAACCTGGTGATGAAAGCAATACTAAATTCTCTGAAAGATCGTCTCCTGAACATGACTTTAATGTGATGATTCGATCCTCTCCTCAGAAATTCTTTCAACCTGAAACAGCCCTGATAATACATCCCAATGCACCTCACACTGCTGGTAGTTCAGTCTCTGCATCTGAAACAATGATGAATGTTGATGTTCTTAGCCGAAAGGAACTAACCTCCAACATTCTGAAACCAACATATTTAGATCAGATTCCGCTGATAATTCCCAAAACTGATTTCTCTTCAGTTATCAGTGAGAAAGCTACCTCACCTATTAGAAATCCTGATAAAGGAAAGAGTGTTGCAGATGACACTGAAATGATGAAACCCAAGGCTATCGTCTCTGAAAAACTATTGTTTGATAGTATGAAGGCAATCAGAAATCAGGTGTCCAACACAGGGGGAGGAAAGACTGAACATCAGGTTACTGAAGAAGAAGAAGCTTCTTCGTTTGGAAGCACTGTGGAAGAGTTCAGAAGAGAAAAAGGGTTAGCTGAAGAAAGAGATAGACTCCAAAAGCTATCTGAAGCAGAAGCCTTGAAGACAGCTGAACTTGAAGCTGAACTGCAAAAGGCAAAGAAGAAAATGTCTCCTCAGTCTCTTCAGCTTACTGTTGAACGAAGAGTTGAGGAGGAAAGAGTCAAAAAGGAGAAAGCTCAATTGGTCAGAGAGCAAAAGGAAAAAGAATGGTTTGAATCCAAAATGAACAGATTTGATCCTGATCCAATCACAGCAGTCAGGGTTACCAAAGAAAAACGTGGAATCATAGTAGAGATTGCCAGAAACAAAAATCGCCTCAAGGTTCAGTATGTTTCCAATACCAATCTTACAAAATTCAGTTTGTCTGAATGGGTTGAAATTGGAAAGTGTCTGAACAAACTGAAACTAACGGAACTAGTTAGGACGGTTAAAAAAAGGCTTTCTTATTTGCAAGAGTCCTATGATAATCTGAAGAAAAGTTTTCAACTTTCTGAGGGTGACTCTGAAAATCAAGAAAAGGATCAACCATTAAAGAAAAGAAGAAGAAAGTCTTCTAGGAAATCTGAAGAAGAGATCATAAAGCTTATGGCCACTGGTGTTCTTCCAAACTGTAGAAATATGGATTGTTCAATCCCTCCAGGCTTTGTATTCATTGATAAACAGGTCCTCGATAATCCTAGAGGATTTTTCTTCAAAGATGCTTATGAAAGACCCAGGTTTCAGAGAATATCTGAACTTGACTATGCTGATTGGATGTATCTGAAAGCCATTTCTTCCTACTTTGATTCAAGGGATCCTGAAACGGCTGACATTCGACTGAAGATTATCAAATTATTTGAAGACAAGAAGCCTAAAGATACTGAAACTGATATATGGGAAGAAAAGGTCAAAGTCATAGAAATCTCTCAAGTGCACAAACCTTCAATAAGTTCTTAATCCTCTATGTACCTTATTTTTCTTGTTTTCATTAACCTTGTAAATCTGGAAAATTCAAAAACATTGGAAAATGAAAAGAATCCAAAAACAGTCAGCATGGATCATGTACATATGAGTTCTATTATGTAAATAGTTCTATTTGTTTATTCTTAGTAAATAATGATGGATTGTAAACAAATAGGGGGAGATTGTTAGTCTTGATTTGTTTACACTCCATCAGTACTGAAGTATTCTAAGAAGATTTCAGCAAAAGATGATTTCTGAAGATTTGCCTGTCGTCTCAAATAAGGTTCCTCTGAAGAGCTGAAAGTTTCATCTCTGAAACTTTCAGTTTATAACTACTGAAGTATCTTCAGTAGATGGTCCCCTCGGTGACGTCATCAGCTGTCACTTTCAAGATGGTTATGCATGAGGAAATCTGTTACTTATCAATCTACAAGATTGTGACGTGTGTCACTAGTTTAACGGTTAGGATTGATAAGGGAAATGTATAAATACTCTTCTCTTAATAGAGAAGAGTGTGCTTGCGAATTCTGTCTGTTCAGATATTGCAAGAGCTTTGTGCGTCTGTATTCTCTCAAGTCTGTTCTTAAGTGTTAGTTGAATTTAAGAAGTCTGTTCTTCTTAAATTCTAGTCTGTAAAGTTTGTTATATCAATATTAACAAACTTTAGACATTTCTTACTGTTCTTATAATTACTTTTTCCGCACTTTATATTTCCTTAAGTTAGTATTATTCATAATTTTGGGAACAACACTTTGAACTAACAAAGCCAGGAGGTTGTTTTACATAGACTTCCCCCTGAAGTTTTCCATTTATGAAAGCACTCTTCACATCCATTTGATAGATTTTGAAGTCTTTATATGTTGCATAGGCTAAGAACAACCCGATGGCTTCAATTCTAGCAATAGGGGCAAAAGTCTCATCATAATCGATTGTTTCTCTTGTTTATAACCTTGTGCTAACAACCTGGCTTTGTTCCTAACAATCACTCCATCCTTATCCATTTTGTTTCTATAGACCTACTTAGTGCCTATAATTGTATGACCTTTGGGGGCTGGGACAAGACTCCAGACCTTGTTTCTCTCAAACTCATTTAATTCCTCTTGCATAGCTTCAATCTAATCTTCATCCTCTAAGGCTTCTTCCGTATTCTTTGGTTCCATTTGAAATAGGAATCCAAAGTAAGCAACATAGTTTGTTGTTGCGTTTGATCTTGTCATTACTCTTTATTGAACATTACCAATTATTTGATCTTGAGGATGATCTTTGAGGAATTTAAATGTTGTAGTAGGAGATTGTGGTTCTGGATCTGAGAGATATTGAGAGTTCTGAGGTAAACTTACATC
The DNA here is from genome assembly GCA_947179395.2 of Pulicaria dysenterica. NCBI lineage: Eukaryota > Viridiplantae > Streptophyta > Magnoliopsida > Asterales > Asteraceae > Pulicaria > Pulicaria dysenterica. The sequence goes on along the minus strand of OX359290.1, from coordinate 19,591,477 downwards.
CTTAGTCTTAATTGCAGCATTGTCATCAAAATGTCGATCACAAAGATCTTCAGTCCGAGTAACATCAGCTTCAAAGGGATTGACGAACTCATCATCATTCTCAGCTTGTGAGTCCTTTGGAGCTTGTGATGATTTCTTTGATGGACACACATCATCATCATTGTCATCATCCATTACATACATTGAATTTGACATATTGGTTTCCTTAGGCTTTTCAAGCTCACTCAGACTGACCAAGTCAGCTTGTCTTTTATCAGCTTGATCAAAACTGTCTTCATCAAATGAGACATGAATTGATTCTTCTATTGCCTTTCTCCTTAAGTTATACACTCTGTAACACTTGGAGATTGAGGAATAACCAACAAAGATTCCAGGATCAGCTTTAGGTTCCAACTTACGGAGCTGATCCCTTTGATTCAGCATATAGCATTTTGAACCAAAGACATGGAAGTAACCTATATTGGCTTTCTTGATTTATACATCTCATATGTTGTTTTGCCATGTCTTTTGACAATAATTGACCTATTCTGGGTATAGCATGCTGTACTTACAGCTTCATCCCGGAAATATAGTTTCAATCCTGCTTCACATAGCATTGTTCTAGCAGCCTCAATTAAGGTTCTGTTTCTCCTTTCAGCAACTCCATTTTGTTAAGGAGTTCTAACTGAGGAGAAATTTTGTAATATTCCTTTTTGTTCACAAAAGCCTTCTAGGGTTGAGTTTTTGAACTCAGTCTCATGATCACTTCTGAGTTGCTTTACAGACTTACCTTTTTGCAACTCTTTCTGTTTTATAAAACTTATTATCTACAGGGCAGCTTCACTTTTGGCTTTAAGGAATATTACCCAGGTGAATCGTGAGAACTCATCTACTATCACCAGAGTGTACTTCTTGCCACTTAGGCTTGGAGTACTTATGGGTCCAAACAGATCCATATGCAACATATGCAGTGGGTCTGTTATTGAAAAATTTTGCTTTTATTTGAAGGACCCTTTATGATGTTTTCACTGTTCACAAACTGAACACAATTTGTCCTTGACAAATGTGATCTTTGGCAATCCAGAGACTAACTCTTTTTTGGATAGCATTTTTAATTCTTGAAATTTAAATGTGATAATCTTTTATGCCACAACCAACCCAGATTTGGAACAGATTGGGAATACAAGCAGGTTTCAGTATATGGATCTGCATAATTAAGATCAAGTAGATACACATATCTTTCTCTTTTTACTATTAATACAGGCTTACCCATAGCATTATATATATCCCTGCATTCTTTCTAAATGTAACAATATTGTCTTTATCACACAATTGGCTGATACTTATCAGATTGTGTTTAAGACCTTTAACATAAGCAACTTTCTGGAAAGTCACCTTGCCAGCATGCATCTTCCCATATCCTTTGGTTCCTCCATGGTAGTTATCCACAAATGTTTCTTTAGGACCTTCATCTTCCTGGAAATCACTAAGAAGTCCTTTCCACCGAGTCATGTGCCTTAAACATCCACTATCCAAGTACCATTTACTTGAACCCTGCACATGATAAGAAAACTAAACACATTAGTTTTGTATGGGAACCCACTTCATAGTAGGTTCAGATGATGAGCACTTAGCAGCTTCATCTTGTGGAACTGACTGGTCAGCTTGAGCAGGTGCTGAGTCATGTGTAGGCTGATCAGCTTGTTCCTTTTCAGGCCTTAAGATTTCAATTTCACAGTCCTTGGCCTCATGTCCTCTATCTCTGCACTTGTAGCATCTTCTTCTGCCAATGACTATAGGAGATAGATCATTTGATAATCCTATAGGGAACTTATCCTCAGTTTTAGGATTATTGGTGGTGGATAAATTCTTAACCTTCTTAGCAAGTTGATTCACCTGATCCTCATTGACTTTGGACTTACCTTTGTTAGATCTATGTTTATTATCCTTTTTATTAGAAGCTTGACCAACAAACTTCTTTTTGATGACTTTGGACTTATCATTATCATGTTTTCTGGACTTACCAGTTTCAACATTCCTTGGACTTACCATTGTTGTTATATGACCTATGACTTACCGTGGTCTTCCTATTCTTGTAACTTCTCTCTGAGCCAGATAGAGAGTGTTTTCTTTTGAAATGATTTGAATTAAGCCTTTCTATGACAGAAGTTCTTTGAATAGGCTGAGTGCCTAATCTGTCAAGCACAAACTTACTATGCTGTTTAGATGTTGAACACTCATTTCCATAATCTTTTGCCTTTACAAACATATTGTATTTTAGGCTTGGATCATGTTTCTTTTCTGAGGCTAACTTCTGAGACTCAATCAGTTGTCTATCTTCCTCAGAATCTGTACTTGCTATCTCATCATCATTAGCTGCATAAGCTGCGGATTGATAGTCACCTCCAAGTACAGCTTGTACCTGTTTAGGAATTTGTTGGTTGATGCACTTTTTAGCAAGCCTTGATGACTTACACCATGATTCAATGACCTTTTGAAGTTGGTCAGCTTTATCTTTGGCTTCCTGAAGTTCTTCACTTAGAAGTTTATTTATGTGTCTTCGACATTCAAGATCACATTATGCCTTCTTACCAACATCAATGAGAGATTGATTTTCCTTAATCTCATTTTTCAGATTAGCTATCTCTGCTTTGAGGTCATTTTGAGACTTAAGGCTGGTCTTGAAATCATTTAGCAGATAATCGAATGCAAGACCTTTTTCTTCATCGGTGTAAGAGTTGAAATTACTAACCTTGTACATGGAGGAAGGATCCCAGTCACCAATTTTGCTGTTTTCCTCAGCTTCCTTCATGTTAGCTTCAAAAGTTGATTCAGACAGACCGTAATCAACTTCATCTATTTCAAACTCTTCATCTTCTTGAGCCATCACATTTATCATCATCATCTGAGGTAGATGATTCTGTATCCCAAGTTTCAGCATAGAGTCCTTTTGCATTGGACTTGTCTTCAGGCATTCCTTTCTTGAGCTGAGTATATTTCTTCTTATACTTATCAGCTCTGTAAGCATTCTTATCTGCTACTGAAGCTGATTCATCTTTCTTTGATCTGCACTCAGCAGCAATGTGTCCCTTCCTCTGACAATTAAAGTACACAGCTTTCTTGGGATCAAAAGAACTCTTTCCTTTGCCCATGTCAGATCTTCCTCATCCCCTTTGAGCTCTTCTCAAACGTCTGACTAGCATGGCCATTTGCTCAGTGATAGTCTTAACAACATCAACAACACTTAAGTCTGAGTCTGAATGATCAGCTTGAGAGTCTGACTCAGTCTCAGATTCAACAACTAAGGCTTTTGAGCTTTTCTTCTTTTTCTGTGCAACTAATGCAACATCAGTTTTATCAAAAGAATCCTTCAGTTGTTGTTGAGAAGTTCTCTTGTGCTCTGTGATCTGTTCATGATTGAGCAAGAACCCATATATGGACTGTAGGTTATACATGTGTAATGTTCCTCCAGCCGTTAGTGCTGTAGTTACTTCATTGAACTTTTCTGGTAACACATCCAGAAATTTCACCACTAGGTCAGCTTCATTTTTTTAATGCCTACACCTAGAAGGTCATTAATCAAGCAGTGAAACCTGGTAAACACATCAGCCAGAGTTTCATTCTTCTTAGAGAAGAAGTTTCCATAGGATCTATTCAAATGATTCTTCTTCTGCTGCTTGACCAGATCTGTGCCCTTATATGTAATACTCAGAGTATCCCAGATTTCTTTTGCAGATTGACACCCAGTCACAGTATGCAAGATCTCATTAGTCAGGGCATTAGCCAGAACACTCTTTGCCTTGTCATCCAGAGAATAGAGTTTCCAATCTTCGTCAGTCCAGGATGCAACAGGCTTCTTCACTTCCTTTTCAGTTTTGTTAGTAGACGTATCACTGACAACAGCGAGAATCTTGGGGAAGATTGGTCCTTTAGTGATGACATCGTACATACGATTGTCAATGGACTTGAGGAAAAGCATGGCTCTGAATTTCCGCATTGGATAATCAGATCCATCAAATATAGGACAACCTTTAGCAGATATCTGAGGAAAGTTTGATGAATTGTTGCTTGTCGACATTGTATACTTTCTTAAAATCTTGAACTTTCAACTTATGAAATCGTTCAGACTGCTCTGATACCAGTTGTTGGTCCCTTTATGAGAGTATCAACAAGCAAGTAATGTGTAGAAGGAGGGTTGAATACACTTTCTGCGGAAAATTGAACAAATTAATAAAAAAGTGTTAACACACATCAAACCACAAACAATCGAATGCTTTTGCTTTCATTAATAAGAAGATGATTACAGACACAATCAAGTAAGCAACACTTGATATGTAAACACCTAATGTAAATCAAATCTCTCAATCTCTAAAACTTTGCTATCTATAATCAACTTATGATTATAGATACAAGACGACTCTCAAAACAGGATTTAATCACAAATTGAATACTTACCAACTTCACAACAGATGTGAAGATTTGAACACACGAACAATTGGCAATCTGTGAGTTTTCTTGATCACATTGAACTTACAAATAGTGAATCAAGATTCGTAACACATACGATCAATGGGTTGAGGTGAACTGAGTTTGGCTATGTAACTCGTTTAATAGTCGTCGTACCTCTAAACTTATCAGGAGATAAGTATTTATAATCCTGTTCCTACGGATCCTAACAAACTAGAACTAATCCTAATCTGCTAACAAACTAACGGATAACCCAGAATCTTGAATCTTGAATCTTCTATCTTGAGTCTTCAATCTTCAATCTTGATTCTGGAATCTTCCTATCCTTGCCATAGATATAGAGAGATAAAAGGAATTTAAAACATATTTAAATTCTCTTAAACTGACTTCTTTATTCGGACTGAGTTACTCAGCTTGAAACACATCAAACTAAGTTCTTCGAGAACAAACCCGAAAACAAACATGTACTAACACGTATAATAATTAACTCATCCTTAGAAGTCATAAAAGTTAGGTAGAACTTTTTTAGCAACTCTGTTGAGTTAGCTAAGTATATGTGCTGAGTCACTCAGCTCGAAACGCATCAAGCTGAATACTCAACCTATATCTTAGGTGACGCACACAACTTATCAAACACATTGATAATCTTACTAAGATATAGTCTAAGCCGATCGAATATATGCTCAGCTTATATTCAGCTTGTTCTCAGTCTGAAACACTATGAGTACTCAGTCTGATCAAGCCTCATAATTCTATTTAAGTTATATTTAGACCACATCTTACAAACTTAACTTTGTCTTATCAAATTTCAACTGCTGAGATAATTTGACCAACAACCTCCCTTATCTCCTGGAATGTACCAAAACACACACAAACATATAGTTGAATGCGTGTAAACACACACACACACACACCAATCTCTTTGCAAATTGAGAGGATATTCGATTCTTGTGAGGAGGAAATTCTAATTCCTAATTCCCAATCTCTTTGCAAACATTAAGGAAGCTAGGTTTTGATTGCAGTAAAAGTTACAAGCACAAATCAGTCCTAATTCCTAATTCTTGGTACTGAGTAGTTGGTCTTGTGAGGAGGAAATTCGATGGTAGTCGTTGTAAATACCTTTTGGGAACACTGGTTGTTGTTTATGTGATCCGGTGGTCGGTTGTCGCTAGTTGGTAACATCTGTTTGTTGTGAACTTGGCATATTCTTTTGTTGTAAATTTAACCACCAAGTTAGTTAAACACTATTAATCTTTTGTAAACGTTGTTTATTCTACTGCAAGATTTTAGAGTAAAAGTGTTTATAAAGTTTTAATTGTCGCTAATTTCAAGCTTGTGAAAGCCGGTGTTACAATTAGGTATCATAGCCTAAGTTTGAGGGAGTTGGGTACTTGTAGAAGTATTCAATCTCAAACTCGGGCCCGACCACCGTTAAGTGTTCCTAGTTGGGTAATTGGGATTAAGTATGAGTGTTACGTGGTTGTTGCATGTTGTAAGTTAACTTGTAGTGTTAGTAGTTGTTGGATAAGTGGTGTGTTAAATTTTGTTTTCATGTGTATAGTAAGTTGATATAGAATGTTTGAGCAACAAGTTACCACTGAGATTCTGTGAGCAAAGAGGTACTAGCTGCGTTGATGTGGGAGCAGTTTGCTGAGAAAGTGATAAAAAAGTATTGTACCGATTACAACATGGAGATGATGGAAAGGGAGTTCATCAATCTTTGCAAAGAAGATAAGCCCGTGGATGATCTGATTAACTCGTTTATTGACAGGGTGAGGTTTATTCCTCATCTGGTGTCGGATGAAGCTGCGAAAGTTCGTAAGTTTGTTGGTATGTTGCTAGTGAAGTATCGAGCTCATATCAGAGCTGGTGGTGGTTTGGGTCGAGCATTTGAAGTCGCTCGGTAGATAGAAGGTGATCATTTAATGTGAAGGTGACCAAGCGGGTGAGGGTCACAAGAGAAAATTTCAACAGTCCTCGAAGTCGAGTCCTTCTAAAGGACAATCTGTTGCAGGTGGGAAGTCTGATTCCCAAAAGAAGTCGAGGTCGGACCCCCCTTGTGTACTACTTGTCGTTCTTATCATAGTGGCTAGTGTTCTAAAGCCACTACTCCTTATTTGAGATGCGGGTAGAAGGGGCACTTAATTGCAGAGTACGAGTTTAAAGATGATGTTTGTTACAAGTGCCACAAGTCAGGGCACATGATTGCTGATTTCCGGTCGAAGCAGAGTACCGGTGCTAGCGGATCTGCCTCTGGGCAGAAGAAAGATGGCCCTCCCCGGGCCAAAGGGTGAGCGTTTCAAATGATAGCTGAGGAGGCGAAATCTCATGACGACGTAATTGCGGGTACTTTTCTTAATTTTACCATAGCATGTGTATTGTTGATTCTAGAGTTTCTTATCCTTTTGTATCTGTAGCTTTCTGTGATTAGTTGCAAATGCCTATGTTTGTGTTAACCGAGCCACTTGAAGTAGAAACTGCTAGTGGTAAGGTAGTTACAATTACTGTTAGTGTTCCTCGAAGCGGTTATTGATGTCAATGGGAATAGTTTTTCTATTTCCTTTCTCCTTGTGTCTATTGCGTGTTTCAAAGCAAGAGTTTTAGTTTATGAAACGGTTGTTGTGTGAAGCTCGAGTTCTTTCTTTACCCGAAGGATCTGAAGATTTCGTTGTTTGTTGTGATGCTTCGTGTTCTGGATTGGGGTGCGTGTTGATGCAACGTGATAAAGTGGTTGACTATGCTTCACAACAATTGAAACCCCATGAAAGCCAATGTGATGGCGGATACTATAAGCCGTAAAAGCTCTTTAGAAAACGCGAAGTTCGTGAGACGTACTGTGGTTCCTGATATTCTTTCGAGATTAAAAGAAACGCAGTCATCAGTATCGTTGTGAGACGAGCACTTGAAAGCTGAAATTAAATGGAAGTTGGATCATATTACGGTGGATTTTATGACGAAGGTGCCGAAGACGTATAAAAGGCATGATGCAGTGTGGGTCAAAGTTGACCAGTTGAGTAAGAGTGCTCATTTCTTAGCCACCAACGAATCTGTTCCGTTGGATTGGCTATCACAGTTGTATATTAACGAGATTGTGTCGCGCCATAGTTTGTTATGTTCGATTGTGTCTGATCGCGATTCGCGATTTGTTTCTAACTTTTGTCAAAGTTTATGGCGTTATTTTGGCACTCGCGTTCATCTGAGCATGGTGTACCATCCTCAAGCTGATGGTTAGTCTGAGAGAACGATCCAGACGCTGGAGGATACGCTTCACGCAGGTGTGCTGAAATTCGGTGGTGCATTAAACTCGGTGAAAAGCAGTTTGCTAGACTTGAGATAGTACAAATCACTCTTGATAAAGTCAAAGTTGCGCGTGAAAAGTTGATAGCGGCTCGTGATAGAAAGAAAGTGTACGCTGACTCTAAACGTCTACCCGTTGAATTCAAGGAGGGTGATCGGGTGTTCCTGAAAGTTTCTCCTTGGAAAGATGTTGTACGAGTTGGCCGAAAAGGCAATTTGAGTCCGAGTTACATTAGTCCGTTTTAAATCCTTCGTAGGGTTAACGACCAGACGGTGTCGCTTTAGTTATATCCAGAATTTTCTAGAACCCGTAACACGTTCAACATGTGTTGTCTGTGTAAGTGTAACGTAGAGGAGAACAAGATTCTGCCTCTGCAAGAGTTGAAAGTTGACGTTTCAAAACGTCTCGTTGAAAATCCTGTTGAAATACTTGGTTCGAAGGCCAAGAAGTTGAGACGGAAGACGACATGAGAGCTCGCTATCCCCACTTGTTGTAGGCAATCATATTCCGAGGACGGAATCCTCTTAAGGGGGGTAGATTTGTAACATCCTAAAATAGGGCCTAGTTGTAAAGTGTTGTACCTTGTGTTTGTTGACTTGTACGTTGACTTTAGTCAAAGTTGTATTATTGCTAATTGTTGTTAATTGTTGGTTTAATGTGGTTATGTGGTTTATGTTGGAAATAGACAGAGTTGGTAAAGTGTTAAACGGTTTCAAATAATGATTTCGAAAAAATCCCCGTTAGTTGAAACTGGTAAACCTATGTCGTGTTGTAAGGTGAATATGGGAACAAAATACCCACGTGGGGTATTAGACCATTTAAGGTCAGTCCTTAGCCTCCCTTATCTCCTGGAACGTACCAAAACACATATACAAACACATAGTTGAATGTCTGTAAACACACACACACACACCAAGCTCTTTGCAAATTGAAAGGAAGCTAGGTTTTGATTGCAGTAGAAAATACAAGCACAAATCAGTCGTAATTCATAATTGTTGGTACTAATTAGTTGGCCTTGTGAGGCGGGAACTCGATGGTAGTCATTGTAAATAACTTTTGGGAACACGGGTTGTTGTTTATGTGATCCGGTGGTCGGTTGTCGCTAGTTGGTAATACATGTTTGGCTGTTTGTTGTGAACTTGGCATAATCTTTTGTTGTAAATTTAATCGCCAAGTCAGTTAAACACTACTAATCTTTTGTAAACGTTGTTTATTCTGTTGCTAGATTTTGGAGTAAAAGTGTTTAAAAAGTTTTAATTGTCGCTAATTTTAAGCTCGTGAAAGCCGGTGTTCCATTATCATTTCTCTAATTTGCTTATACACACACGTTATATATTCTAGAATAGATGCAAAGGTATTACAATTCTAAACCAAAGTTTCTTTTGACTTGACACTTTATTTTTACCACAAATATGTAAATGATTTCAGGACATCTGATCCTTAAGCAATTGATGGTCCCTTAATGTAAGGATGAAGTCATGCTAGAGATTATCTAGTTTGTGTGTGTATGTGTATCGGTTGAGAGAGAGAGCCGAGAGCTTAGTGAGAGAACACAAACTAAAGAGAAGTATATTATGCAAAGCTTAATTCATTTCAAGGAGGCAAATGCCTTTTATAGCCTTTGCCTAAGTTTACAATATTGACATATTGCACCCTCACTTTTCATAATCTAATATTCTCCCCCTAAGTGAGGTGTGCAACGATTCACAACAAGAAATAAAAATTAAATATCATGTCTTGACTTGTTGCGAATCCCGAGGGCCACCTGCCAGTGCCTCATTTGTTTCCTGTTCTCTAGTGTATTCTTCATTTGCTCGATTGATTTGAAGGCTTGTCTTTGATATTCTTCAGTCAATTCATTACGAGCAGCCCACAGCTTTTCATGCAAAGCATAGTGCAGAAGCTTCAAAGTACCATCAGAGTAGGCCATGCATTCTTCCATTCTTACAAATATTTTATGTTTCTTTTCATTATGGAAGACTACACCCCTATTTCCTTTGTAGTTAGGATGACCTTCATAGATAGCAGTCAACTCTTTCAACTGATCAAGATCAGGATGATTCTGGTTTGGCTTTAGAAGGTTGACTTTTAGATAGTTGTTCTCTACACCAAGCTGCATGTCATGATCTTCAACAAAGCTTATGAAATTTCTCATGTATCGCATAAGTTGAGATCACAAATTGTTTGTCCGGAGTTTTCCCTTGCTTCCAAGACAATGTGTCATAGATGAATGTGATGTTGTGAATCTTCACATGTCTCAAATAAGCTTCTTTCAGTTGAACCTTTTCACCTTGAGCCCTTTTCACAACGAAGACTGCATATTTATAATGAAAGGAAACTACTGTAAGGACGTTCGGAACTTCGACAATTGGGTAGTCAGAGTGACAACCTGCCTTGGGGTCTTTGTAGCATTTAAGATATTTTCATATCTTCTTTTCTGTTGTTCATCTAGACCCCTCAGCTCTGGAGGTGTGAGCTCCATAACTTCATTGTTGTAGATGTCTGGAATTCTGTCTTCAAGATTAGCAGCATTTACGAAGTACCTTTTCCAAACCGATTGTTGCATAGCAGTTCTTGTGAACATATTGTTGCTATCTAAACCTTTATCACTTGTATACACAGGAGGTGTTATAGGAATTACATAGATAGGTGGCAGTGGCCACTCTGAATCTTCTCTAGCTTTCTCTGCAGCTTCTTCTTGCATGTTTATTTGAATGATGTCAGCTGCAGAGACTTGAAATTGACCAGGAGGAGGAGGAAAGTGTTTATGAACTTCAACATTGATACCCCTGAGGACCCGTGACACATCAAAGATAGGTTTCTTTGTTTTAGGTTTCCTTCTTGCTTCTCTTCTTGAGATTGCAACCCATTCTTTCTTTTTCGCTGCAAGTTCCCTTTCATTAACATCTTGGTCAAACCTACGGACCATTCTAGGGGAATCTGAGCGTGTTGCAACCTCAACATAGTCATCTATGTTCTTGAAGAGTCTTTCTAGAGCTGGCTCCTCAGTCTCCTCCACCGGCTGAGCTTCCTCAGTCTGTTCCCAATTATAGTCAACAAACGTATCAGACTGGAGCTCCCTTTCTTGAGCAGTTTCACATTCTTCCACATGCCTGGTGGGTGATATGTGCAATTTTTCATATAAATAAGCCATTTCATCATCAGAATCTGTATCAAGATCCACCCACTCAGTCTCAACATGGGACTGCTCGTGAGGTATTTCACCTTCTTCCAAATCAATTGGCCTCGGTTCAGATTCTTGTTGTGGTACATATAGTACAATCTGCTTGTCAGCATTTTCACGTTGTTGTTGTTCATAAACTTCATCGGCCAATTGTTGTTATTTCTGCTGCTGACTGCTAGAACTAGTACCTGCAGATAATAAAGAACTTAATGTTGTAACTAGTACTGTTGCAGCCACAAAGGGACATGACATGTACAGTCTTTTTCTTTTCTCCCCCTCGGGTTGATCATCTAGGTCTTGATCATCCCACCTCCTCTTACTGCTGTGTGCTTGAGCCTGACAGGACTCCTCCACCATTTTCACCTTGTCAGCTACCTTCTTCATAGTTATATAGAACCCTCTGGTAATCCCATCCATCTAACTAATGACATCTTCTTGGAATTCTTGAAAGTCAGCCAAGGAGATTCTTTGTGGCCGTTGTTCATTTTGAAGTGTTGTTAGAAGATCTTGGTCATGAGCAGACTCGGGTCTTTGTTCAAGAAGTTTTACATATAGAAGGCTTTTCATAGCATCAATGGACATGCTTGATGGATCAGGTTGTGGCTGCGGTGCAGGACCTTTAGGTCTTGCAGCAAGGAGTGCTTCAGTCCTATCCAACTTCTGATTTATATCTGTTAATTGTTGTTGGAGAGGTGCCACGGCTTTTTGAATAGTGTCTTGAAGTTCTGCACGTGTAACAAACCCGGAATCATGGAGACTTCCGGTTGAGGTACCAGCCACAAAGGCAGGACCACCTACTGGAGAAGCTTGGATGTAGGCTCCAGCAAGATTTCCTTCTAATCCTGGAATAGCACCTTGAGAGGTACTACCTATAGAAGTTTAGGAGACTTGTTTAACATACAAGCTCAGTGCATCAATTGTGATTATTTGTTGGTCAAGATAAGCGGAAATCTGCGGTATATCAAATTGTGCATTGAAAGGAGTCGAGGACGAGGGAGGCGGTCCTCTAGTTTCAATAGGTCTACTTCCCGATTGGAGATAACCTAGACTATATGCTATAGCCCTGTGCAATGAAGACGATGCCTGTTGAGAGACACCGTAGTTGCTAGGTGGGGTTGAAGTTTGCACGGGTGGGATAGCCGCGACTTGTTCAATACGAGACCCAACAATGTTAGGTCCCATAGTAGATGTGCCTTCCCAGCTTTCTGGGGCTAGGGGTCCCTCATCACTCTCATGTTCTTTTCTCACTTCCTCATTCTCACTCGCACTCCTAACTATAAAACTATCTCCTTCTTCACCACTACCAGGACCATACCCTGCATACTGATTTGGGGATAGTAAAGCATCAGGGGTGACAGAGCCTATTTCAAAGGACAAGTCCTGAGTTGGAGTAAAAACTGGCATGTCATGGCCTGGAGCTACTTGCATTTTTAACTACAGAAGTTTGGGTAGGAGGGTTCAGAGTAATGACAAGACCACCTGTTTGAGGAATGACAGTATCAGTTTGAGCAGTGTGGGTCAAGTCAGGAGAAGTTGTATGTGGGGCAGTGAGTTTCATGAAGGAAGGGGTGTTGTCTGCTAGTTGATCAATTGGTCTGTCAGGGGTGCCCATAGGAGATTGGACCACTTCAAAAAAAGGGTCACCACCTGGTTGAGAGGCAGACTCAGCACTGAAATATTGGAAACTGGATGACTCAGACATGTCAAGACCAAGTTCTTTAATGATAGTTTTGGTCTGGGTGGTTTGAGAAATAGATTGGGATATGGTTTGAACAGTGGTGGGATCATAAGCATCCCTTCCCTTTCTAATTTCACCACCTACAACTTCTTCTCCACCCCTCTCATCAACATTTTCTCTCAACTCGACCCGCTCAGCATCTCCCATAGTTGTCTGAGTCCTAGATTCTATTACCTCACTAGGTACCACACCTTCTTGGGTAGGTATGGCTGGTGCTGGCACAACCAGAGAAGGTAATCCTACACTGAACCTATAACACACAACAATTTTGTTTTGCTCACATAAGTCAAGGAGTGATATAGGGAGTGGTTGAGGAATAGGCATATTGGCTGGGGTTGCAGGTTTGATATAAATGAAAAGTGTAGGAGTAACATAAGGTAGACCTGTCCGGCGGGGAATATCAGCATTGTGATCTATCAGGTACTGGATGATCATGGGTATGAATCGTTGGTACGACAGAAAATTGGCATCCTTCTTCTTCTGAGAATTTTTCTTAAGCATTGTTGCCTTGATGTCTTGGAAGAGCAGGAATGCATAATCTACATGCAAGTGATTGGCAGGCGCCATAAAGATTTTGAGCTGATGCTCCGTTGGAAATTCGTACCTTGAATGCTTTGGAGTGAGACACCTCTGGAGCACCATCATGAATGTGTTGTATTTTGGATGCAGGTTGGTATGTTTAAACTGGTTTTTCCTGGTGAGCTCTCCATCATATCACATTCCCCTGATTGCTACAACGCAAGTCTCCTCGTCTGGGATGTCATCAAAAGTTGAGGCCGGAGGCTTGCTGTTAGCTTTTGGCAGTCTGAAAATTGTCCTGAGGCGATTGATAGGTATATCTACTGTGTATTCGTTAACCTCAGCATCGATGACTTCATGCCCCCTGTCATTTGTACGGATGTCACATGTATTCCATAATTGTTGAGCATAAAGCTCAGGAACATGTGTGCCGGTAGTTGATGGGTTGTGTGTCAGAAGAAGGTTTAAAGGATGTACTTTCAGGACTTCAATTACAGTGGGGTAGGTAGGGTTTTTAAATTTGGTAAGGTCAATATAGTGGTTGTTGTCATGAGTCCTGGAGCTTAGGAACTCAACTTGGGGCATGATCTCCTCAGGCTGTAGTACTACTTGAGCCATCTTATCTGTAGAAATATATAAAGTGGTAAAGGCAAAGATATAGAGATATGCAAACAAACATCATTCAACTTTGTAAAACCTTTGAATTGTGGTCAAAGTTCAGTGAATGAGTCAAAGTTGATCAATTTTGACCAAAACTATCAAGTTGGAAAAATGTGATAAAACCCTAACTCAGAAACCCTCATTGTGTACATGATGATTTTAAGTATAAATTTTTTTTAGACACTTGTAACATGTTAATTAAATACCAACAAACAACTTTGTAGTACTTGAGTATAGTCAAAAAATCATCATAACACCCTTGTTTGAACCAAAAAGTGAATTTTAAGTACAGGTTCATACACCTCAAGAACACGAAGAACACTTTGTGAGATTTTTGAAATATTTTTACATCAAAGTGTTCCCCATATCATCCTAACACCCATCGCAAACTAGCATTTACCAAACAAGTTCGTTTTTTGTCCCAAAAATCCATTCAAAGTTTCATAAGGAGCTATCGCTAATGGCTGTTCTAGGGCCAAAAATCATTATTTTAACTCAAAATTTTCAAAATGTAATCCGTACAAGTTGTTACCTATATGATCACGAGTATTTTAAGACTAAAAGTGTAAATTTTGGCAGCGTAACGAGAGGATTCTTGAAATCAAGTAACCAAAAACGAGAGAGTTTGTATAATTTTGAATTTCAATTGAGTGAGTGAACTGATGGGATGGATGGAAAGGTTATAAAGTGAATGGGACACGTGTCATGTTCTGATTGGACGAACCACGGTAAGAAACCCGGCTTATAGACTCAATCGCATGGTAATTCTATGCGGCTAATAGAACCATGCGATTGGGCTCTAACTTCATATTAGAACACTAACACTGATGAATCGCATGCGATTCCTCTTTGGTTTGTCTATCGCATGCGATTGACACTTGGAAAACAGTTGTCCACTGGCGTTCTATCGCATGCGATTGGCCTTATGTTCAGATTCCATGCTAATGACTCTTTATCCCACGCGATTGAATTGTGGATCATGGTTCAATTTTCAATCCATGCGATAGTCATCCATGTAATTAACCTTTCTTGTTTGTAAACCAGGCCTTAGAAAATTTTGGTTGTTGAGTTCAAGAAATCCCATGCGATACAAGGATAGTATGCGATTGTGTTCAATCGAACCCAACACTTAACAAATTTTCTGAAAATTTCCAACTATCTGGATTTTGATACTTAAGAAAATGATTTCCCAGATATTTTGATTTGTCATTTTGTTAGACACACTCCCCCTAGACTTTTGCATGTAATTTATAACAAATTTTGTTAGAGAATGTGTCTATTGTGTTTTTCTCCCCCTACACATGTGCAGTATGTGTATGATCTTCTCCCCCTACACATATGTAGCATGTGTACAACCAGATAGTCACTCCCTCTGGAGTGTTGCATCGGTAATCTGCACAAGAAACAAACAATATAATACCTACTCTAAATAAAAGGAAAGAAAGGAAAAATGAAGCAATTGTATGTTATATTTTCAAGTTGAGCATACCTAACTTGGATACCAACTCGGCAAAGCGACTTTCGTCTAATGGTTTGGTAAACAAGTCAGCTAGCTGATTTTCAGTTGGAACATATTGTAGCACAATGAGACCTTTCTCTACGTTATCTTTTGTGAAGTGATAACGGATATCAATATGTTTAGTTTTAGAGTGGTGTACCGGATTGTAGGAGATAGCTATGGCACACTGGGAATCGCATAGCAATGAAATTTTGTCATACCTCAAGCCAAAGTCGGATAACTATGTACGTATCCAGAGACTTTGAGAGCAGCACATTGCAGCAACAACATACTCAGCTTCAGCTGTGGAAGTGGATACGCAATTTTGTTTCTTTGAGGACCAGCAGACGTAAACGATCCCCCAGAAAGTGTGCACTGCCAGAGGTGCTTTTCCTATCAATTTTGCAACTGGCATAGTCAGCATATGAGTAAGCATGGAGATCCAGATTTGAATCTTTGGGATACCACAGACCAAGATCCATAGACCCTTTAAGATATCTGAAGATCCTCTTAACTGCTAGAAAATGTGACTCTTTTGGATTCACTTAGTACCGGGCACATAGACAAGTAGAGAACATGATGTCTGGACGACTTGCAGTGAGATACAGTAATGATCCAATCATCCCACGGTATGTTTTGAGATCTACTAGAGAACCATCAAGATCTGCGGACAGCCGTATCTTTAATGTACTTGGATATAGGTGTGCAGTTAATCATATCATACTTCGTGAGAAGATCTTTAATGTACTTGGATTGGCAAATGAAACTGCCATGACTTAACTGCTTCACTTGGAGTCCAAGGAAAAATGACATCTCCCTCATCATACTCATTTGAAATCTGTTTGCCATAATCTTAGCAAACTCATCACTGTATTTTGGATTTGTAGATTCGAATATGATATCGTCCACATATATTTGTACCAATATCTTGTCCCTACCCTTGGTCTTTGTGAACATAGTGGTATCAGTCTTCCCTTTGGAGTAGCCTTCACCAATCAAATATTCAGATAAGACATCGTACCATGCACGTGGAGCTTGCTTTAACCCGTACAAGGCCTTATCTAGGATATAAACATGATTTGGATGTTTTGAATTGATGAAGCCTTTAGGTTGTGAGACATAGACTTCTTCTTTGAGAACACCATTAAGAAAAGTTGTTTGTACGTCCATTTGAAAGACATGGAAGCTTCTGGAGGCTGCATATGCAAGAAACAGTCTCATAGCTTCAATGCGAGCAACGGGGGCAAATGTTTCATCATAGTCAATACCTTCTTGCTGATTGTAGCCTTTAGCAACCAACCTAGCTTTGTTACAGATGACCACTCCATCCGAATCCCTTTTGTTCTTGAACACCCACTTAGTTCCAACAATAGATTTGCCATAAGGAAGAGGAACTAATCTCCAGACTTTGAGACGATCGAATTGGTGTAGTTCTTCCTGCATTGCAATTACCCAATCCAGATCATCTAACACTTTGGAAGTCTTGGTGGGTTCAATAATGCTCAGAAAACCCGAAAATTGGCATGCGTTAGCTGTTGCTGCACAAGTTTGAACGCCAACAGAAGGGTCTCCGATAATGTCTACTTCAGAGTGATGTCTGGTCCACTTTATCTCGTGAGAAGTAGAAGATGAAGGAATAAGATTTTGTAAGTGTCGTGCGTCCTCTTCATCTTCTAGGGAGAAATTTGGATCTGAATCAAACACAGGTGGGCTCTCTGGGTCAGGAATCGGAGAAGTCACAGGGGGACAAGTGACAGAAACAGATGTAAAATCCTCAGCATAGAGATCTGCAAATGGATTCGTCTCTGTAACTGTAGGAGCCTTAGAGTAACACTGGCTTGTGCCTCTGTGTTGTTCCTGTTGTCAGTTAAAACAGGAGAAGATTCAGGTCTAAAGAAATCAAACATAAAATCAAGATTAGTATTTGAACTGGAAGGATTGTTTGATTCTTTATTTTGAAGCACCGGTCCTGAACTGGTATGTTCAGAAGCGTTTTTTTGTTGATTTGGGTGGAAAATCTGTAACATTTAATGCATCATCAAATGTTACATTGATACTTTCAACAATGCTCTTTGTTCTTTTGTTTAAAACTCTATATTCTTTTGACTCTGTAGAATAACCTAGGAAAATAGCTTCATCTGCTTTTGGAGCAAACTTTTATAGATTATCCTTGTCATTTAATACAAAGCACCTATTACCAAAGACATGAAAGTATTTGATATTAGGCCCTATGCCATTGGCCAGTTCATAAGGAGTTTTATTAAAGCGTTTATTAATAAAAGAGCGATTCTTCGTATAGCAGGTAGTGCTGATTGCTTCAGCCCAATAGGAAGGTGGGAGCCCGGAGTATGATAGCATGGTACGGGCTGCTTCAACCAATGTTCTATTTCGTCTTTCCACGACACCATTTTGTTGTGGAGTGTATGCAGCTGAGAACTGATGATTGATCCCAACAAAGGTCACAAAATCTCTTCAGAGTACTGTTCTTGAATTCAATTTCATTGTCTGTACATATGGAAACAACACTCTGACTGTGCTTATTCTGTTCTTGCTTGATGAAGGAAATGATCGTTCATGTAGCTTCATCTTTTGATCGCAGAAACTTGACCCAAGTATATCTAGAGTAGTCATCCACCATGACTAGGATATACTTCTTCCCACTCTTCGATTGAATCCTTATAGGACCACAAAGATCCATGTGCAGTAGTTCCAAAGGCTTGGTAGTGCTGAACACTTGTTTTGATTTGTAGGGAGCCTTCTTCATTTTACCCTTCTCGCAGTCTGCACATAGATGGTCCTTTTTGAATCTTAACTTGGGAATGCCCCTCACCAAGTCACCAGTGACTAGTTTGTTTATATTTTGAAAGTTCAGATGAGAGAGTTTTCTGTGCCATTGCCAAGTAAGATCCGATGAGGCTTCGGATAGTAGAAAAACAGAGGTAGGAGAGTTGTAATTTTCCAGATCAATGGAATACATGTTAGATTTCCTTGAACCTGCTAGTAGTTCATCTCCATTTTCAGTTAGAAGTAAACATTTGTTCTTCTTGAACACTACCTCCAAGTCTTTATCATAGAACTGTCCTATGCTAAACAGATTGTGACCCAACCCTTCAACATAGGAGTCTTTCTTGATTTTGATATGCTTCTTCTCTATGTCTCCGTACCCCATTATTGGTGCAACATTATCGTTCCCAAAACGTACATTCCCGGAGTACTTAGGAACATAATTTTTGAGAAGACTCTTGTTGCCGGTCATGTGTTTGGTGCACACGGAGTCCAGGTACCAGAGGTTAGGTGCCAGCAAAAAGAGAATAAAGCACGTTTAGGTCCCCATATATGAATGGGTCCTTGATTGTTAGTTCCAATAATTGTTGGAGGATTGGCTATTGCTTCTCGTGGTGGTGAAACTACTAATGATCTATCCTTAGGTACCCATGTGGATTTTATCTTTTGTTGAGAAGGAATAGACTGAGAAAGAATTGGCTCAGATGTGAGTTTTGGTACTACCGTTAGAAGCTTGTGCTTGTTTAGAAGGAGGATTGCGAGATCGTTTTTAAGAATGCAAGTGTTTTTCTTGAGCAATCCATGCCTTTTTTAAAGCATCATAACCCTGTCGTCTGTAGACTTCCAGTTCTTTGATCGTCAGCAATCGTCGTGATTTGTTTAAATGTTTGAGTGCAAGTGATTGACGAGTAGTGATCCACTGATGAATGATAAACCCTTTGGAGTTTATAAATGGAACACTGATTTGATAGGCATAAAATCTGTCAAGTCCTCACATGGTCTAATTCCAATTTGTTTTCTTCATTGATCATATTCGCAATTAAATTCACAGTGACCATGGGGACAACCATCACTAATACAAAACTTTGAAGAGGCAATTGTATCATGTAAACTTGAATGATTATAGAATCTATCAAACATCAAAAGTTGTTCACATGTTTGTCTAAAATTAGAACATTTCCTAGATGACCTAGGATGACTCTCTTCCATGTTATGTTTATTTTACGCTCTTCACTCCCGAGCTTCTTCACATCTGCAGCAGAAGATAAAATGTTAGAATTGAGTCGTGGTCGACAAGTGGCTGCTTTGGAGGATTCAGGTATGTCAGGATGTGAACAAGAGCTATGATTGATTTGGAATGCATGTTTCGGCTTCAGAATCTGTTTAAACTTAAGATTTACCAGATTAGTCATATTCTGTTTATATTTTTCAATTATTTGATTAGAAACTGAAACATGTTGAGAACTAGAAATTCGTTCAGCATTTGAGGAAGATGTGGATAGAGTCTGAACTTAGGTTTGAGCTGGCTTTTCTTGGTCAGGCTTAGGTGATTTGGTAGAAACAAGTGTGATTTCAGATTGAAAGGTATGGGTAATGTTGGTCTCTTGGTGAGAATAACAACAAGCAACAGGTGTGTAGAAGGGGGGTTGAATACACTTTCTGCGGAAATTTAACAAATCAAATAAAAGTGTTACACAAAGTAAATCAAACCACAATCAATCAAATGCTTTTATTAAGAAGATGATTACAATGCTTTGAATAAGAAGATGATTACAATAACTATCAAGTAAGCAACTCTTGATATATAACCACCTAATATGAATCTCTAAATCTCTCAAACTTAGCTATCTATAATCAACTTATGATTATAGATACTGACGACTCTCTAAACAGGATTTACACAGATTGATAACTTACCAATATCACAACCAATGTGATTATTCGAACACACGAATAGCTTGGCAATGTGTGAATATCTTGATCACGTTGAATTGACAAACAGTGATTCAAGAATCGTAACACATACGGTGAGGTGAGGTTTGGCTCTGCAACACTTAGTTGTTTTTTGGTTCTGAGTCGTACCTCTAAACTTATCAGGAGATAAGTATTTATAATCCTGTGCCTACGGGATCTAACAAACTAAGACCTAGCTTAATTCGCTAACTAACTAGTGGATAATCCGGAATCTTGAATCTTGAATCTTCTTATCTTGAGTCTTCAATCTTCAATCTTGATTCTAGAATCTTCTTATCCTTGCCGTAGATATAGAGAGATAAAAGATAAATTTAAAACAAATTCAAATTATCTTAAACTGACTTCTTTAGTCTGACTGAGTTACTCAGCTTGAAACTCATCAAGCTGAGTTTTTCGAGAACACACTCGAAAACAAACATGGACTAACATGTATAATTATTAACTTATCCTCAGAAGTCCAAAGAATTAACTAAAACATATTTAGCAACTCTATTGAGCTGACTCAGTATTCACGCTGAGTCGCTCAACTTGAAACTCATCAAGCTGAATACTCAATATATATCTTAGGTGACATACACCGCTTATCAAACACATTGATAATCTTACTAAGATATAGTCTAAGCTGATCAAACATATGTACAGCTTACACTCATCTTATACTCAGTCTGAATCACTATGAGTGTTCAGTCTGACTAAGCTTTACAATTCTGTTTAAGTTATATGTAGAACATATCTTACAAACTTAACTTTTTCTCATCAAATCTTAACTGATGAGATCATTTTCCCAACAGGTAAGATCTTCAAGCACAAGATGAGTGTAGCAGAACACTTGTAAGGTGTGGAACCTCCTCTGCAATTCCTTGTGAGGAATGTATTGAAATTTGGGTTTTGGTACTTCAGGAGCATAAAGTTCCTCATCTGTGTATATTAGAGAAGTGACAGTAGAATCCAGTGTTGGAGGGGGGTAAGTGAAATATGAGTCATTGAGGTTAGAATAGTTGAAGGGAATCTCTGTTTTGAGATGAAGGGTTCGCTTGACATCTTCTTCAAGTATTTCTTCCTCTTGACCAACGAATACCATTCATTGAGTTAGTCCTTCGCCAAATAAATTTGCATTGTAAAACTGCTTGGCAGTAACCTTACTCAGGACACTTGGATTTTCAAAACCAAGTCCTTCAAATGTCCATCTTGAAAAAGGCCGTTCCTTTTCTTTATAAAGAAAGATGGTTTGTTCACTTTGCCCTCTTTTGATTAGAAGGTCTTCAAGTTCTTTGATTTTTTAATAAAGAGCACGTTGTTCATTTTTAAGAATTTGTGAATCCTTTTCTGCACTAACACGCTCTGCTTTGAGATCGTGCATGATGATGTTTGTCTTATCAGTTAATTCTAGGAATTCAGATTCTTTCACAGCTAATTGAACCTTTGATTCATTTATATTCTTTTCTAGATGTTCAATTGCAGTTTGTGCCTCTTTATCTTGTGTATGAATGACCTCTTTTAACACTTGATTTTTACATGTTAGTTTTGTCACCTTATGTTCTAACTTTTTCATGCGGTTTAAGATGGTTTGGATATGTTCAAAATTAAATCCCACATTAGAGTTAGAGATAGAAGGTACCTTTCTGCTTTCCAAATTCTCCTCCTCAGCATCGGAGAGATCACCACCACCATCTTCATCCCTATCTCCTGCTTCACCAGTAGCCATCAGACAGAACTGTGCATGATCTTCATCATCTAGATCACTATCGGAGTCTGTGTCCTCCAGAAACTGATCTTCTTCCACCATAAGTGCATTCCCAGCCTGCTTTTGTTTTAACAGGCGGTACTTTTGCCTATAGTATTCAGCATCCTTGATCTTCTTTTGTGGACAGTTTCTGATCATGTGTCCATAGCTCCCACAGTTATAGCACTTAGAGTCTGTCTTCTTTTCCTCCTTCCTCTCTTCCTTTTGAAATCTAGGCTTGTCAACAAGAGCAAGCCTTTCTGGTCTTCTGGAGCCAGAGGTAAATCGTTGTTTGTTGTTGGTTTTGTTAAAACGGTTTCTGAAAGTCTTGCTAACAACCGAGAGAGCATGGATGGCAGCTTCAACTGAGTCTTCATCATCATCATCTGGTTCTGATTCACTGAGAATCACTTGCTTGTACTTCATTGATCTTGATGATGATTCTCTTGGAATCCTTTCTGCTGCAACTAAGGCCAGAGGGTCTGCAGTTGGTTGCTTTGGGAGAGATTTTAAGACTTCGTCCTGGTACTGATTGAGATCTTCGAATATATTATGGAAGGTGTTTGTGGTAAGATCCTTGTTGATTTGCTTATACAGTCTGGCATATTCCTTCCATTCCGGACCTAGTGACTTCAGAAAGACGCAGTTCAAATCTAACTCAGTCCTGATGATTTGATTAGACCTTATCTCATTTTGCAGTTTGCAAAATCTACCATATGTTTCAGAAAGAAGTTTATTCTCTCTAACACTGAAGTCATGATAACTGTTGATTAGTTGAGTACGCTTGATGTACTCTCCCTATTCAGTGCCCTGTAGCCACTTCTTGATCTCATCCCATATCTCCTTGGCAGTGGCTAAGCTATCTATCTTAGTATAGATTTCTGAGGAGAGTCCTTGCTTTAGATAGTACTTAGCCAATCGTTCAGCCTTTTTGGTTTCTTTTTCATTTACAGTAAGCTCCTCTGCTGTCTTCTCTCTTTCGTGACGAAGGATAGGGGGATTGTTGGTTGGGTCAGCTTCTACAACCTTCATATATTTTGTGTTTCCATTCGATCATCTTCTCCCCATATACCTCATTGTGCTCCAGGAAGTCCATAAACCTTCCTTTCCAAACATTGTATTATCCTCGAAACAGAATAGGAGGTTTTGTGTCTGTACTAATGGACATCATTTCATTTCAACTTGACATAATGAATGTTTTGTAAGAAATGATCGTTTACTTGTTTTGATGATTTGATTGTTCGAAAACCTTTGTTGACTATTTAAGAATAAGATTCTTTTCAAGCTTGTTTTAAACTTTAAGGTGATGATTGAGGAATTAAGTCTCAAAAGTTCAATGCTTGTCCAATAGATTCAAGGTGTGCAAATTGTTTTGTGCGATTGATAATATCCCTTGAAGACAAATGAACAGAGTAACGACTTGGTTGTGAGTTAATGAGTAACCAATAGAATGCGATTAATCCCTGTAGCACCAAAAACTTAGAAACAATTCAGTTAGTAATGCTAATCGAATACTGATCAAGTCAGGGATTCGAATGCGATTACATTTGGTGTGTTTAATAACCAAGTAACCAGGAACCTTTGAATCGCACGGATTAGGTCAGTGCGATTGATAGAACAACACTTAGAAAAACACTGAATCGCATGTGATTGACCCAATGCGACTGATAGCTGATTAACACTTGGGAGTTTTAGCTTGGAGGTTATCAATAAGCCGCATATCCCACCTATCGCATACCTCATGAATCCGGCTGATAAGATCTGAGATGCCACTTTCAGATTTGTTGACCTTACTCTGAATAGTATATACCCACTTGTACCCTGATTGGTATGGGTAGTACTCGATTTACCTTGTACCACAATTAATCCTTGAAGAATTTATAATTATTTAAATTAAAAATCGATTTCTTCTTCTTCAAGGCTGTACTTTCAGTGTCAAGAACACCATAAATGTTCAAATACCCAGAAAATTAAATGCTGAAAAGTTGGTATTTAATGAACTATTGGACTTTTTACTTCTAAAACACCACTCGGTTTGTTATGTTCTTCAAGAAAACCCAATCTAACAGTAGCTACGCTTAAAATACCCCAATAAAATGGTAGAAGGAAGTGTTGTTTATACCTTGAATGTGTTCTACCCTTGGGAATCAAATTGTTCACGTCGGTACACTACTAGAACTCGAACCTTTCTTGAAGAAACCATAGGTTACAATACTTTGATAAAACCGAATGCTTGATCTTCACCTTGAGATTGAAATCATCGAGATGTATCTTGTAGTCTTCGAACAATCATGAGCCAAAAAAAAGTTTGGCTCTGATACCAATTGATGGTCCCTTAATGTAAGGATGAAGCAATGCTAGAGATTATCTAGTTTGTCTGTGTATGTGTATCAATTGAGAGAGAGAGCCGAGAGCTTAGTGAGAGAACACAAACTAGAGAGAAGTATATTATGCAAAGCTTAATTCATTTCAAGGAGGAAAATGCCTTTTATAGCATTTGCCTAAGTTTACAATATTGACATATTACACCCTCACTTTTTATAATCTAACAGCAATCCCGTTTTTACTAAACCATATTTAGAAGCCATACGTCACTCAACAATCAAGCAGCTTTGTAGGGTTTCTTTGACAGTGTAGATCTTATTGAGAAATATCCAAATGTGACACTAATGTTTGTTTGCCGTAAATTGCATTAGAAAGCACCAACTATATGATTGATACTAAAGAGGTTCTATTTCCACTAATTAACTTTATTTTGGACTTTCTTTGTTTATTATGATTAAAATTATTGATTATAGTTGACTATTTGACTTTTCACACTACAAAATGATTTATGTTTTTCAATATGTCATTTTTAGAGAAAAAACAATTCTTTCCTATAAATCTCAAAGCGCTTTATTTTTTTCAAAGTGCTATTTTTATTTTTCTTTCTTTAGTTAGATACACGTGTAAGTTTAATTTAAGAGCTAAATCTACATAAACATTCTTATCTTCTAACTGTAATTTTTATAACACATGACACATATCAATTTCATTACATTGTTGCTTCTTGAGTGCTGCACGAAGAGAGAGACGTGAGAAAGAGCCTGAGTCATATTCTGTTTATTTTGTTTACAAGACTACAACAAGCATTTGTTTACAATGATTTCTATTTCTACCACTTCATTAAATCAAATTTATAATGAATTCCTTTCAAAGTTTTTATTTTAACCTAAACTATGCTTTTAACTTATAATGAGCATGTAATGATGATGAGGGAGTTCTTTTGAAAAAATGAGCATGTAATGACTTAGTATTATATTGTTTAGGCTTGTGTTTAAATATTTGAATCATGATCTAATAAATTAATGTAGTAAATAAAGGAATAGTATAAAGAATATAATCTTTGTTTTTACGTACATACTTCAGACAATTCATATTTTTCCAGTTTTTCTTATTTACTATATTAGAGTTAAATAAATTTGTTGTTATGTATTTTCGTTCACACATATTGTATATAGTTTTGTAACGCCCCAAAGCTCGTAAGTTCCTATATGAGTTTAATCAAGTAGTATGCTAAGTGTTAGACATGGTTAGCAAGTTGTCATTTGTGTTTATGTGTAGTTTGTGCTTATTAGTAATTGAGGGACTTAAAGTGTCAAGTTCTGAAAGTTATAAGTACAAGGGCCTTTTGTGTCAATATGTGATAGTAATAGATATAGATGAGTCTTCTTTGACTCATTTGTAGTCAACACTCCAGGAAACCAAAAACACATATACGATACACACACTTCATCACTTGATTTACTGATTTCAATTCTAAAGTAAGGATTTACACTTGAAAATCAATCAGATAGTGATTCAGAAGCTAGAGGTATGTGTTCTTCATGATTTAAAGTGAGTCTTAGGTCAAGAAATGAATTCATGAGTTGAATCCTTGTTTGTGGCTTGATTCACGTGTTTTGGTGTTTTTTTTGTATCAAGTACATGTTAGAAAGTTAGTAATGATGTTATAGAACTCATTTGTATGTTTGAATTCGAGTTTAATCGAGTATTGGGTGAGAAAGAATTGAATTCGGTTGCTGATTCTCGATCAGAGCAGTTGAGTCTGCTATACCGACTGTTCCTACGGCCGCAGGGATATTTCCCTACGGGCGTAGGGAGGTTCAGAATGTTTTTGGAGTTTTGGCTCCTACGGCCGTAGGAAGTGTTTCCTATGGGCGTAGGAAGTCTTTGAGGAGGTTTTGCGTATTTGTCTCCTACGGCCGTAGGTGGGTACTCCTGCGGGCGTAGGAAGTGTCAGGATCAGGTCAAGCTGCTTGTTGTTTAATGTTCAGTTTAAGATGCCGCAGAGCGTATAGAAGTTAATGTAACACATGTATATGACTTGTAGGCAATAAGAGTTTGACGCAACCGTAATAGGAGTGTATTTGCTTAGCTGCTGCTAAGGTAAGTGTACTTACCCCTAATCAGATTAGTATATGTTTGTGCACTAAGTGATTAATATATCAATTGTATGTTCGATGTGTAAAGTTAAAGGATGTTGTCCAGATGTTCAGTAGCACTATGTTATAGTATTTGATATTAGAAGTACATTTATGTACAAAGTGAACAGTATGATATATGTGTTGTGATGTGTGTTATGTATGTGCACGAGTACAGAAAGTACCTGGCTTGGAGAAGCCTTGTACAAAGAAAAGCGGATACTATGTATCCAGGAAAGTGAAAGGGGTATATTGAGATCCTTATACCCAAGTAAAGCGTCAAGGGCTTGATGTTTGTATCCAGGCAAGTGAAAGGGGTATATTAAGATCCTTATACCCAAGTAAAACGTCAGGGGCTGGTTACTCGCGAGGTGTGATCATACCCCGGGACAAGTTAACAGTTTGATTGTTTTGCAGATTAAAGTTGGGATGTGAGACATCCTGAGAAGAGATACTTATTATATATGTGTTTATTAGTTCCGTAGTATGCTCACTAAGCGAAAGCTTACGTTTTAGTATGTTGTGCATGCAGGTAACCAGTTTCCAGCAAGAGTAAGGCCCTAGTGTTTTGCAGAGTTGGATAGCTCCAAGCTTTTGAAAAGAGTACTTTTAACACTACTTTTACGAAACCGTTAGCACTAAAGTGATGTAAGCTTGTTTTCCGCAAACTCCGATGTTTTAGAGTGCTAATCAGTAATTAATAATTTTAAAAGCTATTTTGGAAAAAGTGATGTTACAAGTTGAAGAATTGTTTTGCTTAATAAATCACTTATTTAGATTTTGGTGATAAAGTGGAGCTATCCCTGGGGCAATAACCTTGGTGAGCATACAGTAGTAAGAAGTTATGAACTGTTATATGTTTTACAGTTTGAGCATGAGTAGTAATGTTTATGCATGTGTAGTTAACTTTGCCATACGTGACCTAAGCTTGTGAATCGGGGTATTCCATGACGGCACCAAGAACAGTTGTGTATAATATGTCCCTTACAACACCTGGCCAGTGTGTGTAAAGAACATATGGTATGCAGTTGAGGTTGTGATTGTTATGGTAGTGCCTTGTGAATCAAGTGATGGGTAATACGTGATTGTACAGAGTATGTGAAGAAGATAAGAATTGAAAATGAGATGTAGTATTAATAATATTACATACCTTGTTATGAGAAACAGAGAAAGATGTTATTGTATTGTATGATAAAGATATATTACTTACTTATGTTTCAGATGCTAGTTCTATTTAAACCAGTAGACCTACGGGTAACCCTTTAGAGGGAGTTGTTACAGAGGGATTGCAAGATCTTGAGATCAGTTTAGCAAAGGGGATAGCAGTAATAAAGTAGAGCAAAGTGCTATATGCAATATTCCAGATATTATCAACCAAGTGGTTGAGTAAGTTTTAGAAGGAAAGAAAGTTATGTTATCGCAGTATGTGGATGCAGTAGTATAGATTACAGTCAAAGCATTAGTAAGAGTTAAAGTTAAGAAAGAACCCGTTATAGGGGTAGATATGTAAAGATTGTTTGGCATGCGAACTACCTCTTTGGAGGGAAGATCATAGAATGAGTTGTGAATGCTGATGACCAGTAGAGAAAGTTAGAAGCACAGGTTGAGGCTATGACATGGCTTTAGATCAAAGGATTATTTAGAGTATAGTCGTACTAGAAGCTTGAGTAGACCAGATCACAAAAGAATTTCAAGTTTGTTGATAGATGATAAAGTTGGTAAATGACATCACCTGGAAGTTGTTAGAAATGTGTAGTTTTGTTCAGAGTAAATTGGCATAGAGATTTTGTAAATGCAGTGTTATAGTCTGATGTTAGAAATGATACGGGTAAAGCTTAATGACAATTACTTGTAATGAAGTGTGCGAGATGATAAGTTGTACATGGAAGAGAAAATAGTAGTTGAAAAAGCAGAGAATAGTGAGCTAAGGAGATAGATTGAGCCGATAAGGGTGCCAAGTAAGAGGTCAACATTTGTATTACAGTATGGAGGGTTAGTTCCCTCACTCAGATATGCAAAGTGTGAAAAGTAGAGTATGTGGTAGAAGATTTGAAATAGCTCGCTCCAAGTGTGCTACCAGTTTACTAGTTTGAATACAGTAAGTTTGTTGTTCTAAGTTATCAGCGATAGAAGAAAGTCAATGAAACACTTACCCTAGTTTTGACAGTACTTGAAAGCAGAGGTGCCTTGTCCAAAGGGCATAGTTTTCCAGTTCATAAATAAAGAAGTAAAGGTATAACCTGATATGATTACAGGTAGACGCAACAGATGAGATTAATTGATTAAGTTAGTAGCAAGTCCAAGTACACAGAGGTCAGAGGACAGTATGAGTTCAGACCCCAAGTGGGGAAGAACTGTTGAGCAAAAGTGACAGTAAAAGAATAGGTATTATAATTGCTTGTTAACAGAAATGAGAGGGTATCTGGGGCATAATTGTATAATGTTTTAGTTTATGTGAAAGAATGTAGCATGAAAACAAAGTTACAAAAGAATTAAGAGATACCGGTGGTTGTGACTACACAGATGATTTACTAGAAGTTCCACCGGCTTGATAAGTGGAATTCAAAATTTATGTAGTATCTAAAACGAGACCAGAAAAGTTACGGCCCCGATAGATTAGCCCCGCCATAGATGTAAGAGTTGATGATTCAATGGTGATTAGTTGACAGATAAGGGTGTCATTTGAATTAGTAGTTTACTGTGGGGGCGTATCAGTACAGATTGTGAGAAATGAAGGTAGTGCATATAGAATGTGTCCAGGTTGTAGAAAGTGTAACATAGCTACAAGAAAGAATAGGTATCCACTTTCCAGAACAGGTGAACTGTTTAGTTAGCTTCAAGATAAGTTGTAATGTTCAAAGATAAATATATGGTCAGAGTACCATCAGCTAAGCTAGAGATTAGAAAAGAGAATAGGACCAAACTAGTATTACCCTACGTGAGTAGTAAGTAGGGGTGCAAGGTTGAACTGGGAAGGGGAACAGTAAAGGGTATATGATACTTTGAAACAAAATTTGTCTGATACTTCAATGCATATGTTTATAGATGAAATGACGGGATAGTTGTTATGATAAGTTATACGGAGTAGTAAAGCTATTACTTATGTTTTCTCTCAGTTAGATATGAATAAAAGTAGTTACCTTCCTATGATTTAGAATTGGAACGCAAGAGTCTGAACAGGCGTCAGTGATGGTGGTTAGAGTTTTAAAGAATCAGTAAGGTATGGTTGTATACCACCTAAATGAAGTTAGTATAATGGTAGATGTTTTGAGCAGAAAGTTAAGCACCATACAGATAAGGAAGCATCAAGTAAGAATGTCAGTTATCACTACAATACTTGATAAGATTAAAGTAATCAAAGATAGTAGTCCAAAATTCAGTGTACCAAAGACTAGGTGGTAAAGTTAGTAAGAGATGGGCTAGATCTATTGATCCGAGTATGAGTACCCAGTTAAAGGAATGTACGAAACAAATTCTTTTAGAGGAAGCAGATTGTTCTCAGCTTTCAGCGCGCATAGTATCAATAGAGATGTATAGAGATATATTGATTAATTTTTGACCTGTCTATAGATAAAGGCAAAACACCAAAATTCTTATGAAGAGTTACAGTTGTCTGATGTCCAAGCTTGAGAGTGGGAACATGTTATGAATTGATACAATTTGAGTAATAGTTAATAGATTCATGAAGAGGTATAAGTTATTCTGATAAAAGAAATATATCTTTAAGAGGATGGCAGATGAGTACATGTGAAAAGAGATGACAGCTAGATAGGAAGTTTTAGTTATAGTTATTCCAGAGAGATGTCCGATTTACCTCCAGGCATTGGAGTAAGTTGAAAAGATATATGGGGACTGAGTTATATATTGGTAGGGTGTTCCACCCCCAGACGGATGGATAGAACGAGAGGGTTATGCAGATACTGAAAGATAAATTCAGAACTCAGAGTTCTTGTGTAGTAATAGTTACCAACAAAGTGTTGGTACACCATGATACCATACATAGTATGTTAAAAAAAAAGTAAGACCTTAATTGTTAGGGTGTGGATAGTCAGGAAGAGAGAACTGAGTAGATGATCGAATGTTGTCAGGATCGGATATAGATTATATCAAATAACAAGAACTAACTTTTGAATAACAAATCAAAGTTGAATAAAAGTTAATCTTTAACTATGATCACAATCAACTAAGAAGTTGCGGAATCACACTTAATTGATTAAAGAAGGTTCTGAACACAAGACAATTCAATCAAACAGTAGTTTTATTGATCAACCAGAATGATTACAATAGCAAACTTCACCCCCAATCTAACTTATTATGTTAGAGGAAGAACACAGATTGTTCTTAGGTTTCAACGAGAAACTTAGAGGCTTAGCACTATTCTGAAAGCAAATTACAACTTGAAGAATGAATGCAAAAACTTAATCAACGAGTACGTACAAATTATAAATTCTAATCTAGCATTTATACTCCTTGATCTTCCTTGATTTGCTGACAGTTAGGTATTCTTCTATCTTCTGAGATAATCTTGATGATCTTCCAAGTATTTCGAGATATCTTCAAAGATAGGGTTTTTCCATATTTAGCTCAACCGAAACTGTTTAATGAATGCAACAGTTCTTGGTTCTTCTAACAGTCTTTGGCTTCAAGGTCTTCAAACAATTGTAGTAGTTTGTACTAACAGTTCTGAACTCTATATAACAATTTTGAAGTTCACAGCAACTGTTGGTTACAACTGTTTTTTTTTTTTTTTTTTACATTTTCATCTAACAGTTCACAACTGTTTTCCCAAAGATAACTCTAACAGTTTTTGAACTGTTTGTCAAAATTCTTCTAACAGTTTTTCAACTTTGCATGTTAAACAATCTTACTGCATTAGCTAATTTCCCAACAAATGTAAAGATAGTACAACAGATATAGGAGCAGCTTAAGGTTGCACAGGATAAACAGATCAGTTACGTAAAAAAGAAGAGATTGTTATAAAAGCTCCAGGTTGGAGACTACGTATAGTTGAAAGCGTCAGTGTACATATGGCTTATCAGATTTAGAAATAAAGGTAAGTTAGGGCCTCGGTTTATAGGTCATTTCGAGAATGTTGCGAGGTAGGGAAAGTAGCGTATAGACTGGAATTTCCAGATGAAGTGATTCAGATTCGTGATACATGTCATGTATCCTACTTTCATAAGAGTCCAGTTGATGTTTTAGTAGTTGTCCCTCTGTAAGACGGGGCAAAAGATAAGAAGTTTAGTTATATAGCAAAGTTAGTGGCTTTAGTAGAGAGAAAAGTTAAGGCTTTATGTAACAAACAGTTGAAATTGGTAAAGATACGATAGAAGCACAAGGAAGAGTTCAGATTACACTTAAGTGTAAGTATGCTATGTTATATGTGGGGTACTTGATTTATGTTCAGTATATAGTAAACCTTCTACGTTGGTAGGGGGTAGATGTGTGATGTAAGATTATCGTCAATGCGCTGGGATAGCATTAAGAGTTCAGGAGATGTAAGACTACCGCTAGTGCGCTACGGTAGCATCCAATATGATTTGAAGCACAGTTAATTGTTCAGTAGATTTCGGGGACGAAATCATTCCAAGTGGGGAAGAGTTGTAACGCATCAAAGCTCGTAAGTTCCTATATGAGTTTAATCAAGTAGTATGCTAAGTGTTAGACATGGTTAGCAAGTTGTCATTTGTGTTTAGGTGTAGTTTGTTCTTATTAGTAATTGAGGGACTTATAGTGTCAAGTTCTGAAAGTTATAAGACAAGGGCCTTTTGTGTCAATATGTGATAGTAATAGATATAGATGAGTCTTCTTTGACTCATTTGTAGTCAACACTCCAGGAAACCAAAAACACATATACGAGACACACACTTCATCACTTGATTTACTGATTTCAATTCTAAAGTAAGGATTTACACTCGCAAATCGATCAAATAGTGATTCAGAAGCTAGAGGTATGTGTTCTTCATGATTTAAAGTGAGTCTTAGGTCAAGAAATGAATTCATGAGTTGAATCCTTGTTTGTGGCTTGATTCACGTGTTTTGGTGTTGTTTTGTATCAAGTACATGTTAGAAAGTTAGTAATGATGTTATAGAACTCATTTGTATGTTTGAATTCGAGTTTAATCGAGTATTGGGTGAGAAAGAGTTGAATTCGGTTGCTGATTCTCGATCAGAGCAGTTCAGTCTTCTGTACCGACTGTTCCTACGGCCGCAGGGATATTTCCCTACGGGCGTAGGGAGGTTCGGAGTGTTTTTGGAGTTTTGGCTCCTATGGCCGTAGGAAGTGTTTCCTACGGGCGTAGGTGGGTACTCCTGCGGGCGTAGGAAGTGCCAGGATCAGGTCAAGCTGCTTGTTGTTTAATGTTCAGTTTAAGATTCCGTAGAGCGTATAGAAGTTAATGTAACACATGTATATGACTTGTAGGCAATAAGAGTTTGACGCAACCGTAATAGGAGTGTATTTGCTTAGCTGCTGCTAAGGTGAGTGTACTTACCCCTAATCAGATTAGTATATGTTTGTGCACTAAGGGGGCATTTGGTTCGTGGGATTTCATGGGATTTCTTGGGAATGGGATTTGAAATCCCACCAAATCCTGTGTTTGGTTTGTAAAATGGGCATGGGATTCAAATTCCCGGGATTCATTAGAATCCCACATATGAGGGATTTTTCAATCCCACCATCCACCTTGGTATTTTGAAATCCCACACTTGGGTCATTTGCTCCGGCGACCTTCCGGCTAAATATCCGGCGAACCCCGGCCGTCGCCATCATCTCTTCGTCCTCCCCATACCGTCTTCGTCTTCCCCATACCGTCTTCGTCGTCTTCAAGAAACCCTTCGTCGAAGACCGTTGAACCCGTCGTCTGAAAACCGTTCGTCGTGGTGTGGTTCGAAGAAAACCCTTCGTCGAGCAAACCCTTCGTCGAAGACCGTTGAACCCGTTCGTTATGGTGTGGTTTGAAGAAAACCCTAGCCGCCGTTCGTGTCCGTTCGAAAAAACCCTAGCCGCCGTCGTTTTCTTCGTGGACTGCGCAGATCTGGTTCGTCGTTCTCTTCTTCGCCGCTAAACGTCGTGGTGTGGTTCGAAGAAAACGATGGTGAGGTTGTTGCAGGTGACTGAAAACGTCGTTCTCTTCTTCGCCGCCGTTGTGTGGTTGATGCAGGTGACAGAGAACGACGGTGAGGTGGTTTAGTGGTGGCGGTGAAGGGTCTTCGTCAAACCCTAGCGCCGGCGAGGTGGTTTAGTGGTGGCGGTGAGGTGGTTTAGCGGTAGTGACAATGGAGGTTGCAGGTGGTGATGGTGACAATGGAGGTTGTAGGTGGTGGTGGAAATCCTTTGTAAAAAATTTGAAACAAACATAGGAATGGATTCTAAATCCTACCAAATACAAATCCCACCAAATGCAAATCCCATCTTAAATCCCAATCCCATCAAAAAAAATACTTGAACCAAACGCCCCCTAAGTGATTAATATATCAATTATATGTTCGATGTGTAAAGTTAAAGGCTGCTGTCCAGATGTTCAGTAGCACTATGTTATAATATTTGATATGAGTAGTATGCATTTATGTACAAAGTGAACAGTATGATATATGTGTTGTGATGTGTGTTATGTATGTGCACGAGTACAGAAAGTACCTGGCTTAGAGAAGCCTTGTACAAAGAAAAGCGGATACTATGTATCCAGGAAAGTGAAAGGGATATATTGAGATCCTTATACCCAAGTAAAGCGTCAAGGGCTTGGTGTTTGTATCCAGGCAAGTGAAAGGGGTATATTGAGATCCTTATACCCAAGTAAAACGTCAGGGGCTGGTTACACGCGAGGTGTGATCATACCCCGGGACAAGTTAACAGTTTGATTGTTTTGCAGATTAAAGTTGGGATGTGAGACATCCTGAGAAGAGATACTTATTATATATGTGTTTATTAGTTCAGTAGTATGCTCACTAAGCGAAAGCTTACGTTTTAGTATGTTGTGCATGCAGGTAACCAGTTTCCAGCAAGAGTAAGGCCCCAGTGTTTTGCAGAGTTGGATAGCTTCAAGCTTTTGAAAAGAGTACTTTTAACACTACTTTTACGAAACCGTTAGCACTAAAGTGATGTAAGCTTGTTTTCCACAAACTCCGATGTCTTAGAGTGCTAATCAGTAATTAATCATTTTAAAAGCTATTTTGGAAAAAGTGGTGTTACAAGTTGAAGAATTGTTTTACTTAATAAATCACTTATTTAGATTTACTTGTGTAATACTCGTGCGTGCACGGGTCATTGAACTAGTTTGTTATAAAAAAGATTGTATATAATGTTAGGTTATAAATATTGTATAGAATAGAAGATTAAATTTTAGTTGAAGTTTGTATTAAATATACAAACTAGAGGGTCAATATTGTAAATACTCTTAGGGGTATAAGTACTAATGACTAATTGTTATTTCATGATATAACTTGCTTTAAACTGGATTGTTATTTGCAGGGAGAGCAAAATTGATGTCAAACGATTTTCATGCATCAATTTAGGGGGAGTTTGTTTTTTACTGCTTTATATCTTTTCAGAAAAATAAAAAACATTCAAATATTGAAAAGCCAAAAACATTCAAATATTGAAAACCCAAAAACATTATAAAATTTCAAAACTCAAAAAGATTTTTGGTTTTCATTTGTTGTTATCTGTTCAAGAAGGTATTCACTCATTGTTTCATTCTGATGCCTTTCTTGATTCTCTCATTTGTTGATCTTTTGAAAGATCGCCTTTCATTTCCGCGTTTCCATCTCAAATAATTCCTTCCTTCTATGCTAATTGTTTCAAATCATTTCTGGAACCGTTCATTCTTGTGATATTATTTCAGTGATCACAACACACCGTGAGTGAGGGAGTGTAGGCATTTATACTCCTAAGGTCAATCCAGAACCGGAAGGACCTGCTCCATGAGCTCGCCATATTCTAGAAAGCGATAGTAAGGGTTACTTACTAGGTCATCTAGGTGAGCAGAATCAGTTATCACGGGATACTGATTGGTGTGCAGAGGTAAAATTAAACAAAGAGGGGTGGAATAGGAGATGGGGGTGCATATGATCAACATATTTTCTTAAGCTTACTGTTAAATCATTCTGTGACATTTTTTTCAAAATACCTAGATTGGTTCATTTCTCTGATTGTTCAAATCATCCTTGACAATCCTTCTCAACTAAATCTTTCTTGAAAATCTTTCTTGTTGTAACTCACATGATTTCTCATCCGGTTACGAATAATAACAAGGGTTCTTATGTATCCAACAAACAGAGATACATACATCAGTTTGGAAAGAGAGTTTTAAGGAGAAGTTGAAAATAGTTAGTGAGCTGTGGGTGAGACAAGATCAAAAGAAAATAAAGATCCTTACTAAATAGTATACATCTGGGTAGCCACATCTGCTACTGGATCTCATTCGTTGAGATTTGGTATTGAAATAGACATCATGGACCCAGTGATGCAATGCACTAACCCCACCCATCTACTTAATTATCTCTTAAAAGATGATTGTTTCAACTTCACACGGAGAATTATCACATTTCTATTGACATCTCACTTGGAGATTGTTGATATTGAAACGAGGAGGACAGCTACTCCGGTCCCCGACTTCTTTCATGCAATTATCGAGTCTAGAGCTTATTTGAATATATTTTCATTTCTTAGGACACATGGTAGAAATATTAAGTGTATCTATTTTTCATAACTACCGGAACATCTTGGAGTGATATCTTTTGTGATATTCACGAGGATTAGATGGAAATCCTACCAGAATCAACGTTATACCAGTTCTGAAAGTAGGTCACACAGTTTCTGACTGTTGTGTTAACGAGAATCTATGCAATCTCGGTGTTACCCCACGGGAACTTTGAGACGGTGCCCTAAAGACTATCTATGATACTTTCATTGCCATATCATTGTAGTGACACCATCATTCAACTGAATCTCATGATGAGAGTTCTAAGCTTCAAGTGATTATCTGTTCATGGCAAAATCAAATACATGATGTTCATGAAGAATCCTGATCATCATGAGGGGGAGGAATATGAGTTGATTTCGAGGGGAGAAATATCAGTTGATTCTGATGGGGAGAAAATTTTGATACTCATTCAATTGATTTTGAGCTTATCGATCAAGAGAATAGATTCGTGTGTTGAGGGGGAGACAAAGAGAACTAAAATAAAAGATCATACATGTCAAGTCAAGGAGGAGCAAAGAAAAGATCAAAAGAGAAAATATATCAAGTTCAGAACAGTGAAAGTGCATAACTGAAAATGTCAATAAGTTCTGAAGAAATAAACCAGATCTAGAGCTACATTCAAGGGGGAGAGAACAAATATTCTTCCTAAATCATACTGTTTAAATGTTCGAGATCGCAAATGCTAAAAACCACTACATGCTAAACTGTTCATAAAACCAAAGGTTGCATTACCTTAGGTTACTGGTGCAAATCCAAAAATCAGAAGAAAAATAATGTTCTCGTGTATTTTCAAGAATCAAGTTCTCATCAAGGATTTTTAAAGTGAAGACTATTCTTAAAACTGAAGAGTCCATTTTGCAAGATGAGAAGACATTCAGAAAACATCCAAACAAAGACTGAAGATTCAAAAAGAAATCGGTCAAGTCTTATCTCCAAAAGCGTTAAAGAATGCAGCAAGAAATCTGCATATTTGTAAGAGGAGATTGTTAGAGTTCGTATGAAGCTGAAAAAACAAATATCTTCTATTTCTATACAAAGGGGGAGATTGTTAGGTTATAAATATTGTATAGAATAGAATATTACATTTTAGTTGAAGTTTGTATTAAATATACAAACTAGAGGGTCAATATTGTAAATACTCTTAGGGGTATAAGTACTAATGAC
Source organism: Pulicaria dysenterica (assembly GCA_947179395.2). NCBI lineage: Eukaryota > Viridiplantae > Streptophyta > Magnoliopsida > Asterales > Asteraceae > Pulicaria > Pulicaria dysenterica. The sequence continues at coordinate 19,554,322 of OX359290.1, read as the reverse complement.
TAATTGTCATTAGTAAGTTCTTTGGCATAATCAAGTTCTTAAGTGTGTGCTTTCTTGGTGTAATTACTTTCTCTCTATATTCATGATTACTTGCCATTGATCTTTATGAGTTTTGTTGATACCTGAATCACTTGGGACAAACATATAACAGTTTTACATAAAAAAAATTGTCATTAATAAGGATATCATCACATGCCAAAAAAAAGTATTTTAGGTCAACATTCATTTTCTTATAACAATTTAAAAATCACAATCATTTTTATGTTAAGTACCTGTCAAAGTTTTTTTTAATAATCATATTTAGTACCAGTTTCTGAGAAACAAATGCAAATCGGCCAAGATTTTTGAGTCCTTTTTTCAAAAAAACTCTCTTAACCAGACTTAGAGATGCAGGAACTCTCAATTTCAATGTAAGAAGTTAAAAATACTGCTTAGTCTTGTGCTGGATCTAAGGCACCAGGACCTGATGGGTTATGTTTTAATTTTGTTAAAAAATTTTAGGATTATTAAAAACTGATGTTTTTGCTTGTGTCAAATATTTTGAACAAAATGGGAAACTAGCAAGAGTATGTAACACATCCTTTATTGCATGCTTTAGTACCAAGAAAAGTGATCCTCTCGAAATTATTAATTTTAGGCCAATTAGTCTTATAGGTTGGGTATACAAGAATATTGCAAAAATTGTTGCAACTAGATTCGCGTTAGTGATTAACAAACTTATTAGCCAAATCCAATCGGATTTTATTTTAGGAAGGAAAATCTTGGATGGTTCTGTTATTGCAAATGAATTGGTAAATTTTGTTAAAAAAGGAAAAATGAAAACCTTACTTTTTATAGTGAATTTTGAAAAAGCTTTCGATTCTGTTAATTAGGATTTTCTTCTATCATTTATGAGTCAAATGGGTTTTCGCTTTAGGTTGTGTAAATGGATTAGAGGTTGCTTAACATCTCCCTCTGTTTCCATCTTAATTAATGGTTCCCCAACAAAATAATTTCAAATGGAAATGGGATTTAGACACAGTGACCCTCTTTTTTCATTCTTATTTATTTTGGAGTGGGAAGCCCTCCAAATTATGACATTGGAGGCTTGTAACAAAGGTTTCTGTAATGGGTTAAAACTGGTGGGGAAAAACATAAATGTATCCTTACTTCAGCTTGTAGATGATGTCTTGTTTATTAGAAAATGGTCAAGATCAAATCTACAATATCTGATTACCTTACTTAAGTGTTTTCATGATATTTCAGGGCTCAAGATAAATCTTACAAAAATTTGTCTCTTTGGCATTGGTGTGCAATCCGATGAAATTTCCGTTATGGCTGATGTAATGAAGTGTAAGTCAGATAAGCTCCCTTTCACATATCTTGGGCTCCTTGTTGGAGAAAATATGAAAAGACAAAGCTCTTGGCCGGGAGTTATTGATTAATTCAACAAAAAGCTTAGTCGATGGAAGTCGAAATCCTTATCAATTGGAGGAAGACTTATATTAGACTTATATTGGTCAAAGTGGTTTTGTCTGCCTTGCATTATATCTTTTCTCCCTTTTTAAAGCTCCTGATTTAAAGCAACTCGAAGCTAATTGAAGACGTTTTTTCTGGGGCTTCGAGGAAGATGAAAAGAAGACGTGTTGGTGGCTTAGGAAAAAATTTTGGCAGCTAAAAAGTTAGGCAGGTTGGGAGTTTCAGACCTTAAATTAAAAAATTGGTCTCTTTTGGCAAAATGGTATTGGAGGTTCATATCCGAAAAGGACTCTTTATGGATTGATGTCATCTCTATGTTACACGGAGAAGATGGAGATTTTACAAATATTACCTTTTCAAAAGCTTGGAGTGCTATAGTTTCTTGTATTAACAAATTGGATAATTCAGGGCTAAACTTTAAAAGCTCGTTCTCTAAGGTCATTTCTTGTGGATCATCAACTTCTTTCTGGGATGATCCTGCTGTGGGTAGGGGTTCTAAACTTAAAGATCTTTCCCTATATTGTACGCCAAGGAATCAAACAAGAACTCTTGCTTCAAAGAGAGATGGAACTATCAAAATGGTTCTTGGACTGGTACTTGGGGTTGGAATAATGATCTTAGGGGTAGAATTCAGGATGATCTCGAAAAATTAGAAGACTTGCTACGCTCAGCGGAGTTTGCTTCCTCGGATAGAGATGTTTGGAAATGGATCGGTAGCTCGGATGGAATCTTTTCGGTCGGTAAAATGGTAAATATTTTACAAAAGAAATTAGGAGCATCAATTCATCCAAACCCGAGATGTAAATGGAATTCGATTATCTCTATAAAAGTGAATATCTTTGTGTGGAGATTATTCTTGTATGCTATTCCGAAAAAAGCTAATCTTGTGTTAAAAGGTTTAAATATCCATAATGCAACTTGTACATTATGTGGTCTCTCGGTGGAACCAATTGATCATTGCTTGTTTAAATGTGGAAAATTAGTCAGCTTTTGGAGAAAGTTATGGAGTTGGTTAAAATTTCCCACGATGATGTTGAGTTCGGTTGAAGAGTTCAGGGAAAAATAATTGTTTGCAGACCGTGACTATTCTAATAATATTATAGTAAACGCTATATGTGCAGTTGGATTATGGTCTATTTGGAATTGGAGAAACCGCATCCTTCATGCAACCAATGATGAAGATCGTGAAAATTAAACTCTTTCCTAAAGACCTTTTTCTTGGACTCCAAAGACTTTCTGCTCTTTGATTCTTAAACAAAAAAAGAATCTTTTTGGATGCTGGGATAATTAGTGTAAGGATCCTTTCTTTCCATTGTTAAGTAATCTATGTGGGTGGTGGGTTTTGGGGATGTAGGTATAAGGGGGTGGGGTAGTTTTTATAATTGACACCATTTAATTTTTTCTAGATAATATCAGGTAGGCACAAATATTTTCAACACACACGGACACTTTTTGTCTCTTCTTAAAATGGTGTCATCTAGATTAATAGGTTGGGTTTTTTCAGCGTGCAAGGGTTGCACTGTTACTAGTCTTGGTTGTTATAAGGTGTTACCGGCTCATGCCTATTCTTACTCTTCATACAAATCAACCTTGAACCTTAGAGTCTATTCAAAGCTTCTTTTATAATTTTTGGGTGTTTGATTATATCTTAATGATTTTAATCTTAGGTGGTTGGTTAGTATTGGATTACATTTTAGTTGCAACGTATATATGTGTCATTAGGGAGGGTTGAATTGATACCTTTTAGTGTCAATTCTTTGGTTTGGGTTGGTGTTAAAAGGGGGTGTTGGTAGTAAAATGAGTTTGGCTCCCTTTCATTGTCTCTTGGTGGGTATATGGTGGAGACATATACTTCTAAATGCACACATAAGCACATTGTTTATGCTAGATGCCATTTCGTTATAGGTTTGGTGGGTTTTTTTTTTCAGAGTGCGAAACTGCACTATTGTCTTCCCCTGGTTGTTACAAGGTGTTACCTGCTGATCTGGTGCGGAATATCTATTTCCCAAACCTCCTAAGGATTCAAAGATCTGCTTAGGTGTCCGGCACACAGTAATCACGAAGAACACACAGAGTAGGATCAAGAACAACTCTAAGAACTCACACAGAATGCTTAAGGTTGCCCTTGGATTCGAGAATAACACTAAGTTCGCGTTTATCGAGGTTATACATACGATTATGAAGGCTCACGAAGGCTTAAGGTCGATTACGGACGATTACCGGTGATTATCGATCATTCCCCCCGATTCTCCTCGCTAATACACGGTTAATACGTATTTATAGTATGGAAAACGCGTATTTGAGTGTAACACGTCACTTCCTTAAATAATTTCCACTACGCACGTGGTACAATGCACTGCGTACGTAGTTAGTCCAGTACGCACGTACCGGGTGTTTTAATAATAATTAATTAAACATTAATCGTCTACCTCACCACGCACGTAGTGAGCTCCACTACGCACGTAGTGAGCTTCATCACGCACGTGGTAACCTTCACTTATACTTAAACTTCCAAACACAAATCAACACATGACTAAGTACTTGTAAGCTTAAGATAAATATAAGGAAACACTTAGAATATATAAACATGTAAACCATTAATCAAAACACATTTGAATTAACATTTCAAGTAAACATGTATGTATTGGATTGATAAGAACTAGGGATTTACAATTATGCACCAACAAACTCCCCTCAAGACCTAGTTCTATCAACAAAAATTGCACTAAGCAAACAAAATAACCTGACCTGCACTACGCACGTGGTAAGTTGTACCTCGTTCGCAGTGGCTCCATTACGCATGATCTGAAATCCTCACATGTGAATCTTGATACTGTTAGAACTGCACTCAACAATAAATAGTCAGTAACTTCAAGACCACTAATAAGCATCTAAACACATCAAAGCGAAACGAGAAAACCTAAAGAATAACATAAAAACACACTACAAGAAACTAGAATACACCAAAAATCTTTTTGTATTTTTCTGAATATAAAGAAAATGAAAATGCAGACTGTTAACAACTTAAACCCTAAACACTAAAGAGATTTGCAAAAATTAAATTACTGAAAATAAATCTTTTTGTGAGAAGGTTCCAAGATGGAATCAGTACCAGCACATCGATACTTAGACATCATTCATTTCAGAACATTGGGCACAAACATACTCCCTCAATTTCTGTCTGTCAATCTAACTTTCCTCTAGATAATAACAGATTTGATTTCAACATTTTCTGATTATCTAGACTGGGTACATGGTTAAGACTATCTCTTTCAAAATCTCACAGTGTTTTGACTCACTCAGTAGGATGCACAACTTGAGTACACAACCACCATGCTTATGTGCTTTGTGATTTTGTCAACGCATTTTATGCTCTTTGACATGGAGGTCAATTTTTCACCTCTTTTGATAATTTCTGTTGAGCTTTTGTCACTGCATTTTATGCTCTTTGACATGGAGGTCAATTTTTCACCTCTTTTGATAATTTCTGTTGAGCTTTTGTCACTGCATTTTATGCTCTTTGACAATTCAACACTAATAGATCAATGTATCTATTTCTTTTGACATCTCAAATTGGGGTCAATTTTTCACCCTCTTTTTACATTTTGCTCATTGTCATCTAACACATTTGGCATGGTAACAGGTGTGTGCACCAGACTAAGTTAGTCTCAACTGTTATTGACTTGTAGACTTGGAATGTCTCGATAGTTTGAATCTTTGATGGATTTCCACATGCATAACCACTTATCAGCCTAGACTCTCGTCATATGTCTTACACGCCATCTGTTTCTTATCTGATTTGACTCAAATTTTCAGACAGTTTTCTCAAGAATATGTACATGCCTTCAGTCCTAATTTTACTAGACATACTTTGTATTGAAAGTCAGTGTACCATCATTTTCCATTTGAGTTGGATCAACTTCTCATTATAGTTTTTCTGATTTTTTTGTATTTTCTATGTTTTTCTGATTTTTTTTGTATTTTCTATGTTTTTCTGATTTTTTTTTGTATTTTCTATGTTTTTCTGATTTTTTTTGTATTTTCTATGTTGCACCTATCTCCCCCTAAAATACTAAAAGAAATAAATACCAAGAACAGAGACACACAGACACAAAATAAACACACAGAAAATAGCCACACAGGCACATATACGAGAAAAAACATTAAGTTGCATCATCAGAAACGACCTCACACTTGGTTTTCATCCCGTTTTCATTCACTAAGAACAAAAACCTGGGCACCCTGCACAAAGAGTAAAAATTTACTTAGCATTAGGAACCCAAGCCCGAATGGTCATGGGTTTCCCATCTTCTCCAACAATTGGCATGTTAATCCAAATACCAGTAGCTTTGAAGTTTGCATTGGTATCTGAACTATTTGACATTTTAGATTCGGGTTTATTGGTCCAATTTAAGTCTTGACGGGGAGTAGCCTTGTGATAAACACTAGAAGTGTTAATCACCTTATGAAGTGGTTCCTTCCCCATCTGACTAACCTCGGAACTTTTGGGTTTACTAGATGTTTCCCCAATAGTCCTTTTGAGCTAATGAGGGTCAGTTGATTTTTGATTATTTTGATTAAACGTTTTATTTTTCTGAAAATTTTCAGAAGAATCAACTTTCCCCCTGCAGCTCTGTTGTTGCTGATCACACTCATAACTGAGGTGACCAGGTCTCCTGCACACATAACAAATCCTGTTTGACTGATGTTTTGCAGGATTATGTGGCACTTTTTGCTCAACTTGACATTTTGACTCTACTCCTAAACCACATTGTTTTGGCAAAATTTTAACTTCCTCATAAGGACGGGTTGCAGGAGACTTTGCACCCTCCTTTTCTATGGTTCGGAGTGTTGCTTGCACATTTTTCATTAACATGCCTTGTCCAGAAGAATTGCCTAGAAGTTTTCTCATACCAGATTCAGGCTTTTCTTCTTGTTTGACCTCTTTCATCTGAGGCTCACCAACTACTCCCTTCATTTTTAAATCAGGTTTTGAGGTTGAAGCAGACGGTGCATCAACCTTGGAAGGAAGTTGGTCAGCTTCAGTAAAGACATCTGTTTGCACCAGTTGGTTTAACACTGGTGGTGGACATTTAGTATATGCCTTTTTGTCTTTTTCTGAATCGGAACCTTGAGGTCTCCGGTCGTTTATGTGCTCAAATAGATAAGATGAAGTTGAATAACTTTTCAGTTTCTGATTGAGAGTCTCATAATCTACCTTAGAACTAGCAAGGTCTCGCTTCAGTGTATTTATCTGATTGATGTAGAAAACTATGGCATCCTGTTTGTTTAGCAATGCTACCTCTAGTTCTCTAATCTGTTTGTTCTGGCTTTCAATTTTATCTTTTAGTGTCTTTTCCCTACCTTTAATGATTGAATTTTCATGCAATTTAGAGGTAAGATCACTGACTTGAGATTTCAAAGATAAAATATTTTGCACATAGTCATTGCACGAAGCACAAGGAATGCCAGAATTGTTACTTACCTTTGAATCAGCAGGTTTGCCAGTCATGCACGCCTTAAGATCTTCTGATTTAGTTTGAACAATCACTGGCGTTGGTTCGGCAGCTGGCACTGAAACTGGTTTGACATTGTACTCATCAGTAGGCATCACTGAGTCTTCCTTACTGGCAACAAATTCATCATCAGCTTCCTGCACACAAACTGCTTCAGATTGTGAATCATCATTCAGATCTTGAACACTGGCCAGGTTGGTCTCAGCAACTTCGAAAGCATCATTATCTTGAAAGTGTACTGACCAGTCTATCCCCTCATCTTTCTGAACAACTACCATCACTTTGGATGATCCCTCATGGGATGTTTCAGCTTTCTGTGGAGTAGTGGTAGTTGAAAATTTTCCAGGAGATGTCCTGAAGGGATACTTGGGTCCTGAGTTCTTTGGTTTCTCACATTCTCTCGCAAAATGACCCTTTTCGCCACAGTTGTAACAGGTTACAGCTGATTTGTCGAAGCCCAGCTTTGTATCCTTAGTCGCTGTAATCTGCATCCCTGTTCGTTTAACCAAAGCTTTTGCTCTCCTCACAAGGTTGGCATAGGACCATAAAATGTCCTGTCTCTCCATTTCATCATTGTCAATCTGCTCATAGTCTTCTTGAGTCAAATAGGCATTTCCAATTTTACCCTTCAGAAGATCATCATACGAAGAGACCAAAGCACTAAGCATCCCCATATGCTCCTTTACTTCTTCAGTGCTGCCATGCTTGAAATGCTCAGTGTTTAAGGCAGGCATACACGTTTTGCTTGAAGGAGCAGAATATGGTGGTCCACTTGGAGTTTCAGGAGCAGACTTGCTTGAAGAACAGACGTTTGAGGTAAAGGCTGTCTGCAACGGAGCATTTGATGAAGTGACTGGAGAAGCAATGGGTCCAGTACAGTATAATGAGGGATTCTGCACATAGCTGCTCAATCTGTCTAGGTTTTGCTCCTCCTGTTCATGCTCTTTTAGCTTAGTTATAAAATCATTTAGATCCATGCCCTCAAAACCTTCACCATTTTTCAGAATCATGATGAACGGCCTCCAACTTTTGGTAGTGCCTTGGACAAAGTCTCCACTTGTTGTCTTTCTGAAATCTGCACTCCCAAACTATCCATTTCACTGAGAAGATGGTTGTATCTGTTGATCAGATCTGGAAGCTTTTCATTCACGTATGAGGTTAAGTGGTCAAACTCCTTTCTCAACTGCGAGGCCTTGAGCTCTTTCAGAGATGCATTCCCCTCGTTCCTCTTTTGTAGCGCATTCCACAAGGAACGTGACGTTCTATACTGTCGGAACTGGTGGAAGATCTCATTAGGAATAGCTTGGATCAGATAAGAGTAGGCTTTCTTCTCATCATCATAAGCCTTCCTCTGATAGTCACTCATCTGATCATAGGGAACTTCGATATTCCCTTCACCTTTAGGCACTATATAATCAGCAGAGATGGCCCTGTGCAACCGTGGATCAACCCCATCGATAAATATCTCAAAACGTGGTTTCCAGAATGGGTAGTCTTCCACGGTTAACAGTCGAGGTACTTTGTTAATACCTCCTTGTTCATTGTCCATTATAAGGTTACTTAAAGCAGTGATAGTTTGTTTGGCAGCCATAGCACTCATGTCAGACATTTTGATTAAGACCTAAAACAAACGTAAACACTACGCACGAAGTGAGAATGGTTCGCAAGAAGTGAACACACTACGCACGTAGTAAACTGTACTACGTACGGACTGACAAAAGGTCACACAGACTCAGGTACGTACGGAATGGGGACCTAGTACGCACGAAGTGACTTCACTACGTATGAAACAAGTAAATTGCTTTTTAAGAAAGTATTTAACACACAGATTCAATACGTGCGAAGTGTAAAGCACTACGCACGTGTTGATGACCTACTACGCACGAACAGACACACAAGCTACCGAAGATTCTAGAGTACCAACGACCCACTACGCACGCACTGAAAATCAATACGCACGTAATGCTAGACACTACGCACGAGTAAACTGCAACGATTAGGATTAAATTACGAAAAACACAAACCTTTTTTACGCAAAAAGACCTGTTTTAGACTAAACGACCACCAAAAACCGGGAAAACGACAAAGGCTAACAAGCCTAAACGACACCTAGATCACGAAACCTAAGGAAAAGTGATCAATCAAAGCACATGGCTCTGATACCACTTTGTAGGACCGTGGGGGTTCTAAACTAAAACACCCTAATGCTAGGACTGATCTAGGATGAGAAATAGTGCGGAATATCTATTTCCCAAACCTCCTAAGGATTCAAAGATCTGCTTAGGTGTCCGGCACACAGTAATCACGAAGAACACACAGAGTAGGATCAAGAACAACTCTAAGAACTCACACAGAATGCTTAAGGCTGCCCTTGGATTCGAGAATAACACTAAGTTCGCGTTTATCGAGGTTATACATACGATTATGAAGGCTCACGAAGGCTTAAGGTCGATTACGGACGATTACCGGTGATTATCGATCATTCCCCCCCGATTCTCCTCGCTAATACGCGGTTAATACGTATTTATAGTATGGAAAACGCGTATTTGAGTGTAACACGTCACTTCCTTAAATAATTTCCACTACGCACGTGGTACAATGCACTGCGTACGTAGTTAGTCCAGTACGCACGTACCGGGTGTTTTAATAATAATTAATTAAACATTAATCGTCTACCTCACCACGCACGTAGTGAGCTCCACTACGCACGTAGTGAGCTTCATCACGCACGTGGTAACCTTCACTTATACTTAAACTTCCAAACACAAATCAACACATGACTAAGTACTTGTAAGCTTAAGATAAATATAAGGAAACACTTAGAATATATAAACATGTAAACCATTAATCAAAACACATTTGAATTAACATTTCAAGTAAACATGTATGTATTGGATTGATAAGAACTAGGGATTTACAATTATGCACCAACAATTAGATTGCAAAAATATTTTATAACTAAATAAATTAACATCTGTAAATAATTTGAAATATCCTTTCCATTTTGTCTATTAATTTCTGACGGTGATAGAGATTAGTTATATAGTATTACATATTAACTATTCTTAAATCTTAATTTATTATAATATATAAGTTTATTTAAAGTAAAATCTATGGGATAATGAAATAATATATCTTAGAGTTAATTACAAAAAAAGTCCCTCTGATTGTCTTAAAGTTTCAATTTTAGTCATTTAACTTTAAAAATTATGAATATAGTCGTTGTGGTTGTCACTTTGTTTCACTTTCGATCCTTTAGACTAATTGGCTTTAACTTTGTATTAGACCCTATACATTGTATATATTGTTATATATTGTTTCCTATTTATCCTCACTTTTATTAGGTTGTTAGCCTTTATTTGTAATATCTTGTATATATATGGTTCATCAATGAGAAGGAAAGACAATCACTTTGAAATCCTTCATGGTATCATAGCCACGTCTGCCTTCCCATTTCAGATCAATTTTCCGGCGCCTTCCTCTTCCCTGTTTCGCCAATGGCTAAAGACGATCAAACCCCATCGAAAAACGCCACCCTTCATCCAGTCTACATTGTTACAAATATCCAAAAGAAAGTTGGCATCAAAGTCACGTATTCCTCATGGGTGAAGCTTTTTTGCATTCATGCTCGCGGATACAAACTCTTGGCTCACATTCATGGTACTCTACCACGAGTGAAAATGGACGATGACTAGGGTCAATGGACTGAGATTGACGCCATCGTCTTACAATGGATATATGGATCACTTTCTAATGATCTTCTCATCCGGGTCCTCGAACCGGACTCGACAGCGCTTGAAGTACTGGAAAAGATCAAGAATATTTTTCTCAACAACAAGGGATCCGAGCGGCTGCACTTAAACACGAGTTCACAAACCTCATGTTATAATATTCAACCTTCCTTGATGAATATTGCCAAAAGCTGAAAGATCTCACTGATCAATTAAACGACGTTGATAATCCGGTCAATAAGAAACACTTGGTCTTATCAGACCACCGCACTCTCCTGGATCATTCAATGCTCCGCCATTGTGTACTTTCATGCCTCCTATGTCCGTATCCCACTCAACAAGGATTGTCTTATCCTTGATTTCCTCAACAGCGCCAACAGCCCTCACATCCCACACCCTCCAACCTGTAACGCCCCAATGTTTGAAAGTTTCTATATATTGTTAAGTGTTTTGTGTGTTGTGTAATTCGTCCTTTTATGTGTTTATGTGATTAAAACTAGAGGGATTAAAGTTGCTATTTTGAAACTTGCATAATCCAGTGGCTAATTTGTTAATCTTGGAAAGTTGTGTGTGTATATATATATATATATATATATATATATATATATATATATATATATATGCTTGTATTTGACTATAGTTAGTCAAAACACTCTTGCAAACACATAGCCAAACCCACATACACACACAGAGCTTACTTGTGTGAACTTTGATCAAGCAAAACAGTGTTGTTAACACTTGAATTCAACAACATAATCACTCTATAGCTTTGAGGTATGAGTTCTTAATTATGATTTGTGTGTTTTGGGTCAAGAAAGTGATTCCTAGGTGGAATCAATGATCAAAGCATGTCATATGTGTTTCGTATTGTTTCTATCATGTTTTTGTACTGTCTGGGTATAGGAAAACACCCATAGTATGTTTGAATCGATTGGAGATAAAAAATGAGGTCAAACAAGCGACTGTGAGGAAACACAATCGGATGTACTGTTAGGTACACGGCCGTGCAGCTTTTGCAGACCGTGTATGGCAGGTCGTGTCAGTCTACACGGCCCGTATAGTGAAACACAACCCGTGTAGATACCTAGGGCGGTGATAGGCCATGTTGAGTATATGGTCGTGTACCATATGAGGTACACGGCCAGTGTAGGGTATTGGTTAACATAGGCTATGTTAACCAATAAGAGGTAAATTAGTCGGGGTAATTAATAATTTTAAATTACTTAAAATTAATAGTTTAAGACACTGTCTTAAATGCTTTACAATATTGTATTAGATATTATACAAAAAAGTTCAAATGTCGACCGTCATTAATGAGGAAGACTTGATTTTCTCAAAGAACACCCATTAATACATATTAATTAACTATTATTGACTCGTTAATGAGCGCGCCCTTACATGATGGTGAAGTGTTAGATGAGGAAACAACATTGGTGGTCAACAGTTAGCAACATTAATGGTGGTGAAGTGTTGATGAGGAAACAACATTGTTGTTATTCGGTTCGATGCTGTTACAAGTATCAGTTATAAATTTAAATATAAATACTAGAATAACTCAACCCGAACCATCTCAAATCCAAAAAATCCCTAACAACACTCCCTTAGTATGCTAATCTATATTAATTGATAAAAATATTAATTAAATAGCATTTGTAATCCTCGGTCCCGGATCAAGGAACACTAATCATAACATATATTCTTTCCTTCACTTTCCCTTTTTCTAAAGTGAGATGGCATGCTACCATCATGAATACACACACCATATCTTTTAGAATAATTAAACTATATAGACTTAAAATATTACATAAAAATCATTTATATTACACACATGTTATTTCAAGATTTTTTTTCCCCTCAAAGAAAGATATAACGAAAAAAAAAAGTAAAGTAACACCCAATACCGTCTTCCACGGGTTACGGGTACCAATACCGTTTGCACGGTGTATGGGGGAGGTTGAGATGTAGACACTCATACCTCTACCTATGGTAGAGAGGATGCTTCCAGTTCTACTAAATGTAGAAAAGGACCTCCGGCCTTGCAAGGAGTGAGGATCGGACCCTTGACCTCTGTCTCCAGAAGCAAGGGTGATAACCACTTGATCCAACCTTGTGGATTTTCAAAGAAAGATATAACTCTTGGTGTTAAAATGATCAAGCTCAATATGAAATAAAATCTTAGTACATCATATATTGTAACATTGAAAGTGAACACCCCAAACAAAATGACATGTTCAATTATAAGCACACCAAACCTTTTTTTTTCTTACAAAACAGATGCATAACTAATAACTTACATAATTAATTTTTCTTCCAAGTCCCAACAGCACACGCTAGTTACAAAAATAAAGCGCAAGTGTAAGTTGATCAAACATTTTCAGTAGATTGAGGGAGTAGAGGCTGAGTAATCGATGACTTGGCGTTCGTTATCCTTGATGCGTTATGATCTATGGTGGCTTGGACCAATTCCGGCTGCTTTTGTAGCAAGAATTTCCTCTCTTCACTCTTTCCCCATAGCACAAGATATAAACCAGTTATGATCAAAACCGCTCCTATGATCCTGCACGTAGTACATCAGATATATTTATTCCCGCGCTCAAGTGTTTTTACGAACGTATTAACTTTAAAATGAGTCGATTTAAGTTATGAATTAGCTATAATCGATCAGATGACCCAAATCAAACAAAAACTGTATTATAATAACTATAAAATTCTTTATAGTAGTGTTTCGGTTCAACTTTAACTCAATCTTGCCAAATCTATCATACGGCCCGGTTTAATTATCTATAAAAGAAGCTTCCCGAGCCACCCATTTTGCAGTAGATCCAACGTGTATCGTACAACGATAGTTGTTCTACGGGACCCAGATTAGTAGATGTTGAGTTCATGTGTATATATGGTTTGACCCACAGTACAGATAATCTTATGACTAGGGGTTGTCCAACTGCATGTGGCTTTGTCTCCAACTACATTACTACTATCTTCTATTTTAATACCTTTCATCTTTAATTTGTACTTGACTTCAAATCTCATATCTATAAGTCCTCAATTCATTATCATAAAAGAGATTATGTATTCTTCTACTTTGTATATTCATCGGATATATGTCAAAATCAATAGAGGAGATGAAAAAATTAAGATAATTAATGTATTATATATACCTGTGATCATTTACACCATGTTCTCGAGTTTAAGAAAGAAAGGAAAAGAAAGGAAAGGGGAGGATGTCCTTTCCTTCCAAATACTCTAAAAAATGATAGAAAAAAAGATTTTAACACAAAATAAGCCTAATTAAGTTCCCCCACCTAAACCCTCTCTTCCATTCATAAAAAAAACTCGAAAACAGTATGTTAAACTCATCCTTATCATAGATAAAATAAGATTGTGGTTCAATATTAAATGAAATCCGACTCAAATATATAGATGGGTCAGAGTTTTTTTTTAACCCATACTTCGGGAAACAGTCTTTCTACTCGGGTTTGTGTGTTTAATTGTTTGTTTGCACGTGTGTTGTAATTAAATGTGTGTTTGTGTGTTTGTTTGTTTGCACGTGTGTAGTGGGGTTTGTGATGGTTAGATGTGTACCCGCCCAAGTAAAACTCTTCGCCTAAAGCGACTGAAGCCATGAGAGCAACAACAAGGGTCTGAACAGGTTGATACAAGGCGACGAAAACCGGGCCACCTCTGTCAATGCACCATATCTGTACAGCAAATGCAATCCCTGATGCAACCACACCCTGCATTATATCACATTCCACATTAAATACACACCTTTTTTTCAATCTTTTCACCAACAAATAATAGAATCTTTTTAGAAAGCCGGTGGCTTTCTTTAAACCCTAATCTCATTCTATCTTTAATAATATGAACACGGTTCGAGCCCGCCAAGCACTGACCGCATAAAACACGCTAAAGAGCTCGGCACCCGAGTGAATAAACCAAGCGTTGATGTCTCTTTCCATAAACGCAGCTAAAACAAGAAACTGTAGGACTCCAAAGAAGCATTGGTACGATGTGAAAGATAGCCGAGCCGGGTACTTTTTAAGGACCGGGGCTTGCAACACGAGCCACCCGGACCAAGATAAACAATGGCCGATCAAAAACAAGCACCCAAGGGTCCAGCTTTTACCGTTTGCGTCACCTAGTGACTGCAACACCGGAGAAGCTGCACGAACGCTGTTTAGAGTTGGTGATGGACTGTATATCGTTGGACCCTTGTAAAGAGTGATCACCGATGCTCCGGCTATGCAGAAGAAAGTTCCGGCCACTTTTGATATCCCATCTTTTCTGTCCAGTCTCACCTTTTCTATCCTGAATTCAAAGTGAACTGAAGTTATTAGTAGAAAGTAAAAAAGTAAGTTATTGTGTGAAATAACACGAGTAACCCTTTAATTTTTTTTGTTTATTTAAACGTTTTTTATGTAACCACTGAATTATGTTTCTGGGTTCGGTCTCTGGTTATTAACAAAAACGAAATGAAAGATATGTAGGTTGGGAGAGCTTGCCGGAGAACGACGGCCATGAGAAATGTGATGGCAGGAACGGAGTTTTGAATGGCGGAGGCGAACGTCGGAGAAGTGTTATCCAAACCCAACAAGTAGAAAGCTTGATTTGCCGTAATCCTGATGCATTATTTCACAAAATTAAGCTAAAACAATAAAAACATCAAGAAATATAATTTAATTATCGAGTTTTTGATTCAAGAAGCATACCCAACGATCGCGAGCAAGAAGAAGTGAACAAGAAAGTTTAAGTTAATTGGCGGTCGCTCTTTCCTGACAGAAGAAAATTATGTCAGTATAATACATCACTTCTTTTAAATTTTTACTGCTAGACAAACACCTCATAACATAATCTTAAATCTATATTTTCTTTTTATTCAAAACAAGACTTGAACTCACAATAGAGAGACACTTAAATATCAGATATTGCTATACTATAAGCCATTTTGTAAGTAATTAAGGTGTTTGTTTTATACGGACTTTTCTTCCGAGCTTATTTTTTATGTTAATTTTCATAAGTATTGACTTTTTTTTAAAAAGCAAAACAAAAACTAGCTTATAAAAATAATTCCCGAATATAATCACTCTTTAGATTAAAGAATTTATAACGCGTACGTACTTTTCAAGAAAATAAGCGAAGGGGAGAAGGAGGACAAAAGCGAGAATATTCCGGTAAACTGGAAAAACGATCTTAGAGATTCCCATATTAAGGGCAGCTCTTGAAACGACATGAAAACCAGCATAACCAAATTGTAAAGCAAGCATGGCTATATGAAGTTGAACCCTTTCTGGGAACCATCCTTTTAGTTTCTCGGCGACAGTAAGGCCACCACCGGATTCTGCCATTGGCTGTAAATACTCAGCTGACCTGAGAATCGAGAATGAAATGGAGGAATTAAGAGGAGGAGGAGGAGGTGGTGATGATAATGGGAGGTGTTGGGGAGGTATAAATATAGGATCACCACCACCTCTGTTCATATATTCCAGTTGGAAGAGATTAAAGGTGGGTCCTTGAATCATGTAGGGACTTCAAATAATATCAAGTATGTTAGAAATGTCAACTGTTGATATATACCACTATCTGAAAAGATAAAAAAAAAAATAGATTAAAGAAATTATTGTAGGAGCTAGATTTGGTTCCATTTAATTTAACTAAACATGTTAAATTAGTTTATTTAATTTTATTATGAGCCGTCAACAATATTGATTTTTAATTGTCAAAATAAATAGTATTTTAGACCCGATTATATATGAAAGCTATAATAAATAAAATATATTAATATTGATATTCTTTTAACATAATTTAATGACTATTCATGATTGATCTACCTTCATTTGGGTCTCTTTCAGTCGCTAGTTTTTACATATATGAGCGGGCAATTGTGTGCTTAATTTGAGCTTTGAAGAGGTGTCGGGACTTAAATAGTAAATTTCAAAAATGAAAATTAAAAAATCGGTATATTCGGAATTGGAGTGCATAATTAATTAAGGCTATATATGATCAAGGACGAGCTTTGCTATATACTTTAATCGCAAACTAGGTGACTTTCTAATTATATTAGAATAGCAATTAGAGAACCAACCAATAATATATCCGTTTTAGATTGTTTCTTACGGATTTTAAAAGCATCATATAGTAGGAGTAAGATATTTCTTTTTATTAGGAGGAAGATCCCTCTTGTCTCATTCATGTGTAATGCTCTTGCATTGCTACAGAAGCGGTGGGTTTAAGAGTCACGGTTTGACCGGCTCGAGGGAACGATGAGTCCCATAAACCAACATCCCCCCCCCCCAACATTGGTGCGACCCCTAGCTCTGATACAAATTGTTATAATCGCAACCACAGAACCAACCAACGATATTATCCGCTTTGAGTTGCTCTTACGGCTTTAAAACTCGTCATATGGTAGGAGTAACACACCCCTCCTTATAAGAAGAAAGAATCTCCCTTGCCTCAGCAATGTGGGATGCTCCTTAATTACTACAGGAGCGGTGGGTTTAAGAATCAAGGATTTGACCGACTTGAAATAACGATTAGCCCCATAAATCCAACAAATTAGTTTGACTTTATGTATAGTTTTACTTTCTTACTTTTTCTTATCCAATTATCATATAAATGTTACATTACTTTTTTCTAGCTATTTGTTATCTTTCTTACTTAAATATGACATAACCGAAACTAATTCAATATTTTTTTCCAATTCTTTTAGTTTCTTGTATTATATCTTTACTTATTAAACAAAATA
Organism: Pulicaria dysenterica; assembly: GCA_947179395.2. NCBI lineage: Eukaryota > Viridiplantae > Streptophyta > Magnoliopsida > Asterales > Asteraceae > Pulicaria > Pulicaria dysenterica. Next base: position 19,536,872 of record OX359290.1, on the reverse strand, counting down.
TATATGTTTATAAATTGTATAAAAATAAAATATAACAATTAATAAAAAATAAATTTTCATAACACTAATAAAATATTATCATTACAAACTAAAAATTACAAAACTCTAGGTTAAAAATAATAAATAATAAAAACATCTAGAAATCTAGTCGTCCTCGTTAACCGAAAGTTGGAAACGTGAAATATGTTCGACCACATCCAGCCAGAGGTTATTATGAGGTTCCCGCTTTATGACTTCTTGAATGTTTGATGCACGTTCTTCTTCACTTACTTGTGTTTCAATATCAAACGATAGAAGGTCATTTTCATCGAAACTATAAATAACATTGTCATCATCTTCGAGGTTCAATTGTATAATATGACACAAGCGTACATGATGTGTCCCAGTCTTGTAGGATGCCATCCCCGTGCCGGATTATGATGTATGTGCCAACGTTCTTTGAGCACACCAAAATCCCATTCAACATGCCCAGACCAAAACTTTTTTTGTTTATCATCTTATGGACTCGCAAATGATTTTACGAAAGTAGTCCATTCTGGACATATCTCATGTGATAGATAATGTTTGTGATTGTAGGTGACTCCATTCACTTCAAATGGACACTCGCCTGCTTTTTATTCTTAGACATCGTTGGCGATAGGTGATTGATTGAGAACTTTGATGTTGTTCTTGAACTCGCAACACTGAAGTATGCGTGCTAGATCCATAGATCATGACAAGCCAACTACTGTAGTATGATTGTCTGGTACACATGATTACCTCTTGTGAACTCACCCCGCCATGCAACCGGCAATTTGCCCATGCCCAATGAGTACAATGTATGATGTTGAGTATACCGGGAAATCCGTGTTTTTTTTCATGTGTTGTGTATAATTACTGAATATAAACATAAGTAGGCTTGCGTTTTTTTACCATAGAGGTCAATAATACCTCTACAGAATTTGTGTACGAAATCTCGTAACATTTCTCTCCCATCCTAAAGTACTCGTCAATTGCGTTTGAGGCTACTCCGTACGCCAATTACCGAATACCGGAAGTATACCTTTATATCAGAGATAAACTTTTTCCCTCTATCATCCTACTTTTGTGTAAAATACGAGCACTCTCCTTTTAAATCATCAACTATTCGTTTGAATAGTTGTCTTCTCATCCGAAACTACCACATAAACATATTGTTGAATAAACATGGTTATTACCAAAGCTGGTCTTTTATAATACACTCGTTTACAGTTACCCGACCTCTTTCTATGTTCTCACTCTTCAATGCTGGTGACGATTCCACGGTGCTATTAAATATTACGTTTGTCACTTCTCGAACCAACCCTATCAAAATTTTGTTTTCCTCTATGAGCTCATCAATTGAAATGGATGATGATGATGCGGTCGATAAATCAGGTTGTGGTGAATCCATATTTTGTAAGAACTAGTTTTTTTTATAGTAGGAGAGTGATAGAGAGAAATATAGATTTTGGAATGCATAGTTTAAAGTGTGTAGTGGTGTATTTATATGAGAGAGCGGGAAAAAGGTAAGACTTTTTATATAACAATTATTCAATAGCTTTAATTTAAACAACAAATAATGTCGGGTTTGGGAAACCAAATTGGATACCCGATAAGATGAAAGGGGGCGTACCGATGTTCAACGGTCACTCGAAGGAAAGGCGCCGAAGCCAACCTAATGAGATCGGCTTGACTATAACGATGGACTTATTTGGGACTTTTTAAAACAATTACTACCAAAGTACCAACCCCTATATGGTTACTAATGTCAAAATGAACTATTATATTGGAACGAGAGAACATTCTGAATTTCGGATCAGTAGAAGATTAGGTCTCATAAAGTCAGTTCTAGGTAGCATACTATTGTATTATATTTCCATATTCCGTGCATCCTTAAAAGTGTTAAAGTCCCTCTCGAGTGTGTAAGACGTGAGTTTTTCCAAGGTTAGGATTCGAGTTCGAGAGGCTCTAATAAAATCAATTGGATTTCTTGGAAAAAATATCTTGCTTTAAAGTATTTTATTTGGTGTGGTATAGCTAACATTCAAAAGGACTTAAAAGGAGCAACGGCGGTGACATGTTGGAGGCTAGTGATGTCGGCGTTTTTGTTGCTAGAGGTAGAGCCGCAAGAGAGAAAGTTGTCTCCGGCGGTTATTTTATCGACGGAATATTCGATCGGGAGTAAGTGATGTACGTAAAGTGTATCAGTTTTAAATTTATAAAATTTGAATTATTAAAGCACGACTACAACACAAATAGGAAAGAGGACTTAATCACCTAATCTGTTTTCTAGCATAGTAAATTAAACTACTAAAAAGGGAATCTTAAACTACTGTAAAGAAAATAAAGCAATAAAAGGGAATTTTGGAATTTGCACTTACAATCAAACTTTAACCACTAGTCTACTAATAAAACACCTTTAGCAATTTAAAGAAAGCAAAAGGCAAAGATCTTGACTGGTTTTAACTTAGGGAGATGATACTTTCACTTACAAATCTGATTCATCCAAGTTAAATTTATGTTTTACTAACTTGTAATATAGCTTCAAAGATGTATTTTCCGTGATGAATCAATTTTGTAAGTGGAAAAATCATCTCCCACTTAGGGAGATGATACTTATGGAATAAAGACTTTCCTTCGTATAATCGATTTTACCCTTTTCAAGTTGGATGATTCAATTAAAGATGTGCAATAGATAACTTAATATTATATACTGATTTCTAATGTGATTAGACTCTTGATCAAATTACCTAACCCTATAATCATGCAATATATCAACCCTATGGTCAAGAGATTAATTAAAAATCAAAATTAGGCAATTTGGTTCGAATATAAAAAGACTTAATCTTTTGTGATTGTTTTTATTAACAAATCATTCAATAACACCACAAAAGTCATTATATGTTAAACACACACATTAAAGTTTTCATCTTTTGTTGTTTAACCCTAGGATTGATCAATCACTTGTTAAAACAACCCATTGATATTAGATAATTAAGATTCAAGATACATAAATAGATTGGTATTATAATTTATGCAAACTTAGATTCTAGACACTCAAAAACAGATCCTAAAACACATATGGATCTTTAGAGGTATAATGGTGATTAAAGTCGGATTGTGACCTCCCCAATAGATTTGGGACTTTGTTTAGATTATATGCTGAAACAGGGGCGTCGCGTAGCGATTTTGTATGAGTCGCGTTGCGACATGTGGAGTCCTCGTGTAATCCAAACTCCTTTTTTTAAAATTTTGAATCCGGCCTAATCACTTTCCGTCGCGTTGCGATCTTACATTTTCACGATTTCAACATAAAAGTTGAGATTATAGCCATCTAAGTCTAGTTTACGTAACATTTTGAATCACCTCAATTCGAGTATATATGAATGAGATATGAACAAAATAGTGGAGGTGTGTCAGAGCGGACAACTTTTCAAATTTCTTCAATTTTTTAGATTTTTCCTCAAAACTTTTCAGAACCCACATTTTAAACCTGAAAAGCAACAATTAAATATATTAAGTATCTCTTGACTTATAACATGATAAAATAAAACGGATATCGTTTAAAATATATATTTAAATATAACGATATCAGTAAATAAAAGAAAGAAGAGGAGAGCGAATAGAGGAAAACAGTTCATCAAAACCCTTTACTTTTTTAGGACAATAACAAGATACCATTTAGTAGCGATAGAGATAATAGCGACTGGGGAACATCCTTACTAGAAATGAAAGATTTGGTTTACAAAATAAATGGAAGGCATGGGTAATTATGTAATTAAAAAAAGTAAGAGGAATTAAGTGGGTAAATTAAGAGGAGTGTCATGCGACTAATAATGAGAGACGAAAAAGAAGGGAACAAATGATAAAGATGGCACACGAGGGGTCGACTATGGGCTGGGTTCTTCGAATTTCCCTTTTTACCCCCCATCCATCTCCACCGCCCCCTGGCAGGCCCTACTGCACTCATGCATCTTTCAACCATATGAGCCGGTATGCCATTTTATATTCAGTCTATTCTTACGCATCTTTGAACGATATGAGGTATAACCCTACCAAGGTGATACATTATTGATTAAAATAACGGATCTAATTTCATGTTTATAATAGAACATAACATGTTATGTTTGGATAACATAATCGATCATGTTCTCTCATAAAGCATGAGCGTGGACCCTACAAAAACAACTTATTCTTGACTAAAATAAGAGACATACTCTCATGTTTATAATTGAGAGGGGTAGATTTGTAACATCCTGAAATTGGGCCTAGTTGCGTAGGTTTGTACCTTATGTTTAAATAGTTGTACATTGATTTTAAGTGATTTAAGTTAGTGTGTTTTAAGATAATAACGCATGCTATGCGTTAATCAAAGTGATTATATGAAAAGTGACAAACGTGTTTAAAAGTGATAAAGTGTTAAACGGTTTCGTGTTATGATTCCGTAGATATCCCCGTTAGTTAAAACGGGATAGCGTGTGTCAAGTTGTAAGTTGGAAAGGGGAATAAAATACCCGAGCTTAATTTAATTAAACTCAAGGTCGGCTGGCTTCTTCTTATCCCCTGTAGAACTCAAAAACACACACAACACACACATACAATATACGATACACACACACACTCTAACACTTAAAGATTTGAAAGAGGAAATCAAGGAGCAAGCTGTAGCAAAGGATTTCAGTAGCAATTCGAGAGTTCAATCAGCTGTTCTTCATTGGATTGTAAGTGTTTTTGTGTAAAACCTAGTTTTTGTGTTCTTGAAGGAGAAACACCAATTTTATGGTGTTTAATGAGTTATAAGTGTTAATTGGTGTCAAAAATGGGTTGATAAGCTTTCATGGATGTCAAGTGTAGTGTATAAGTGATTGAAACTCAGTATTTGATCGATTAAAGGTCAAAAACGCGATTTACAGCAACTGTAGGCGAACAGAGTCGAAGAACACTGTATTTGGGGTCCATGCGGTCGCATGACATGTGCATGCGGTCGCATGGGGGTGCATGCGGTCACATGGCATGTGCATGTGGTCGCATGGGGTTTCAGGTATCCATACGGTCGCATGGCATGTGCTTGCGATCGTAAGGGGAGTTTGTTAATTACGCGCAGCGTAAGTTTTTGAGGGTCGCGTCGTGTAAATTTGTGATGTGATCGCATGTGTTAGGCTTTTGACCGTAAGTCTCGTGTGTATGCTATGCGATCGCATGGTAGGTCCATGCGATCGTATGGGTCTGTTTTGTGGTGTTTACCGCTTACGAGCGAAGGAACTAAGGTTTGTGACCGTAAGTATGTAACTTATGATCATAACTAACCCTAGAATCATGTTTGCGATCAAAAGGTGATGTCCCTTGCGATCGGAAGCATGAGTTGGGAAAAGAAGAACCTTTGCGATCGCATGGGGTATCCTTGTGATCGCATGGCTGTTCTGTAGGGGTCCCTTACGACCGCAAGGCAGGTCCTTGCGACCGCAAGCGGGGGATCCAACCTGACAGTTTGTTAACTTGTGTTTTGACCCATGTGTGTTATGTGTATGTGATAACCAAGCCTAAACCTAATGTGTTAGGTGTATCTGAGGAACCGGAAGACACGAGTGACGTATCTGCTTAGTGAGGACTCCAGGTGAGTACCGGTTTTCCCATGAGACTCAATAAGTAGGGCTATCTGTTGTGTGTTGAAGCGAGTTATAGTGATAGTGACGTGTTGTGATATAACACGTGTAATTGTGATTATGATAGTGATGATAGATAAGTGAAGGGATACGAGATAGACCCAAGTAAGGTTATGACTTGTGTGACGATTATGTGCTATGTTTAAAGTGTAAATTGTCTTCTGCTCATCAAGAATGAGCAGAAGCTAATGTGATATAGTTATACAGTGATGTATGTGATGCAATGTGATATAGTTATACAGTGGTGTATGTGATGCAATGTGATAATGTGTATGTGCATGCAAATGGATCCTTATTGGATCGGTTATGTGTTTATATGTTATGTCCGGACAATTGGGGGACTGTACCACAGTTCCTGGAGATTGGTTAAGGTCAGCCACTTAGGCTGGTCCCTGGGGGCTCAATAGGGTCTGGTATTGGGGGATTAACGGCACCGAGTGTATACGCTTGGTGACGGCTCTGCAGGCCATCGTTCCTTGACGAAGATGGGGTTCTTGACGTAAGTCGGAACTGGTTATATAATGGGGTTCTTGGCGTAAGCCGGAACTGGTTATAAAATGGGGTTTCTGGTGCAAACCGGAACTGGTAAACGCGATGGTGGGTTACTCTTCGCTCCCCACCGAAGCGGACGGTTGTGATTGATTTCTCAGCTGGATTGTTGAGCCAGGCTAGCTACCTCGCAAGATATGATCCTGCTGATATGTCGGCACACCGCTATGTGATAGCTTAGCTCTGTGTGCCTTAATGTGTTATGATAGCATACTTATTGATGCTTATGTGTAAATTGGTGCTCACTAGCTAGTTGTAGCTAACGGTGCAAGATTTCCCTTTTTCGCAGGTTTGAGACTGATGGCCTGGCGAGCTTGGGTTACTCATGGGTAATAGTAGTATTTATGTTTGTGGAACACTATTTGTTAATTATAAGCATGTGATCCGATGGTCGGTCGTTAGTCGTGGTAACACCTGGTTTGTGAAATGATAACTATTCAGATAACAATCTGATATTTTTGTAAATGGTGCTTATATCCGCTGCAGGCCTTTGATAAATAAGTTTAAATTGGCACTAATTTTAAGCTCGTGAAACCCGGTGTTACAATTAGGTATCAGAGTCTAAGTTTGAGAGAGTTGGATACTCGGAAGAGTATTCGATCTCAAACTCGGGCCCGACCATCGTTAAGTGTTCCTATTGGGGTAGTTGGGGCTGAGTGTGAGTGTTAAGTGATTGTGATGTATTATGTGCTAACACCCCATATTGATAGATGTCGAATAAGTGATGTGCTAAGTGTAGCTTTCGTGTGTATAATGAATAAGTGAGAATGTCTGAGCAACGAGCTGAGGGTGAAAATGCTCATAAGCAAGTGGAGGACGAGGTATTTCGTACTCATGTTGAAACTAAGAAGGAATCTTCTCTGCGTGATACTCAAGGCCCGAGGCCGACTCCAGAGTTGCAGGCGTATGTTCTGCACCTTGAAGAAGAACTCCGAAAGACGAGGGAGATATTGTTAGAATCCGTCAAAGGCAAGAATCCGGAGCACTGTTCCTACAAGAAGTTCTTTTCTTGTGGACCCAAAGAGTTCGAGGGTAGTGATAATCCTTCGAATACTATGCGATGGCTTCGAGAGACGGATCAAGTTTTCAAGTCTTGTGATTGTGAACCTGAGTACCGTGTCACGTATGCGGTATGCCTGTTGAAGGTTGATGCCCTGTTTTGGTGGGACTCTGTAACAGATTCAGTGAGTCGAGACGTGGTTGCTGCAATGACGTGGGAGCAGTTTTCTGAACGTGTGACAAAGAAATACTGCACCGACTATGATCTAGAAAAGTTGGAACGAGAGTTCAATGATCTCCAGAAAGGAGATAAGCCAGTGGAGGATTTGATCCATGCTTTTACAGATAAAGTGAGATTTATTCCTTACCTAGTAGCAGATAAAAGTGCGAAGATTCGCAAGTTTGTGGGAATGTTGCCATTGGAGTATAAAGCGCATGTTAGAGCTGTGTCTAGTTTGGATCGGGCTTTTGAAATAGCTCGACAAATTGAGGGAGATCGCCTCCAGTGTAAGGGAGACGAGATAGTTAAGGGTCAGAAGAGGAAATCGCGGAAATCCTCTAAATCTGGTCCTGCGAAAGAACAACCTTGTGTAGGCGGAAGTTCGAGATCGGGTAAGAAACCCAAATTTGATGGTCCATGGTGTTCCCAGTGTCGTGCTTATCACACTGGTTCTTGCTCCAAAGCTACTACCAGATGTTTGAGGTGCGGACAGGTTGGCCATATAACCGCTGAGTGTGAGTTCAAAGGGAATGTGTGCTTTAGGTGCCACAAGTTGGGGCACCGAATTAGCGATTGTCCGATGAGATATGATGCAGTAACTGGAGGATCAGTGACAGGACGAAAGAAAGAGAGCTTTTCCAGTGCTAAAAGGGTGAGCGTTGTATATAGTGACAAGTGAAACTAAAGAGACGAGGTGTATAGTTTTGGTTATTTTGTGTTTTGTAGGTTTGATAAATTGTAAGCGTTTGTATTAGTGTTGACTGAACTCTTTTAAGAGTGTAATTTGTTGATGGTCAAGTAGTTGTAATTATGATTAGTGTTTTGTGAGTTGTTGTTGGCTATAGCGAGATTGTTTCTTGTTTTATTGTGATTGTGTTTCTTGTGAGATTTTGATGTTGTAACTGGAGTGGGTTGATTCGGCAATGATATTGTCGAGGAAATCCAATTCAGAAAATGTAATAGAGGTTTTATTGTTTAATGAGACAAGTGTTTTAGCTCGAGGTAGACAATGAAAGCATGTGATATTGAGTAATGATAAAGTGTAAGAATTTGACTTAAGAGAGTTAGTGAAGGAAGAATGGCGATTGTGTTAGATAAACGCGAATGCTATCAGCGGAATAAAGTGATATTGTTAATAAGGTGAAAGAGTAGTGTTGGTAGTAATAAAGCGAAACTGGGTTAATGTGTTAAGAAATGACGTGTGACAAATACGGATAGTCGAGAATGTCCAAGTGTAGATAGATTAAATTAGTGAATAGTAGGAAGATTTTGATAATGTTTTGTGTTTATACTAATTAAGAGTTCTTTGATTACAGTGAGATGGATAGAGACGCAGATAGACAAGCTGGAAATGAGAATCGTGAAGAGACTTTGGATTTAACTATTATTGAAGAAGTTCAAAAGACGAAGACTCAGGCTGAGGCCGGAGGGTCTAGACGTCGAGTTGCGTGTGAAGTTTGCGGAAAGAATCATGCCGGGGAGTGTAAGTACAAGGATAGAGTGTGTTATTCGTGTAGACTCCCAGGGCATTATTCTAAAGAATGTCTGAGTAAGTTTTGTGATAAGTGTAATCAGTATGGGTATGACTCCCTGGGCATTATTCTAAAGAATGACTCCCAGGGCATTATTCGTGTACATACCCAATTAGAACAGTTTGGAATTTACCAGTTTTTTGTGTGAAAATAATTAATCTGTTGAATTAATTATTTAAAGAGAAATAAATAATAAATAGTTATTTATTATTTAATGGGAAATTAAATATTAAGTTTTAATATTTAACGGACAAGTTAGTTTATAGTTAATTAATTAACTAGTAAAGTCCAGGGGGTCAAAGTGCAAGGAATGAAAGTTCAATTAAAGACATGGGCTTTAAATTGAATAGGCTTAGGCTTGGATAAGGTTTTAAAGTATTTTTAAACCTAGAAAAAGTTAATTATCCTTAAGTGATTTAATTTTAAATCAAGAAAAAACCCTGGCCTCCTCCCTCCCTCTTCTCTGCGTCGATCTCACCACAACACCCGAAGGTGTTCGGTTTTGCTTCTGCGTCGACGGCAACAAGGAGGCAAAAAGCCTCTCGGCTTTTTGCGATTCACGATCACCACACACACATGCAGGTTTCGCGTGTTGATTTTTCTGGTAATTCCAGTCGCGGTCTAGCAGCTAGTTCGTGGTGGTGCAGTAGTGGTGGACTAACTTTAGCAATCCGAAGATCAAAGAGGTAATTGTTTCTAACCTATTATCTTGATTGTTGTTTGAAACAGTATAGATCACTAGTAAGATCCTAACCCTCTTTAGGGTTTAGGGGATTGTGTTCAATCTGTTTCCGCTTTAGGATTGAACCAGTAGAATCAAACCCAGGGTTAGACCAGTTTGTGTCTTAAGTGGTTTTGTCTGATAAAAACCCTTCAGTGGTATCACAGCCTCGCTCTATGATCTATAGTTTCTAGTTTATCTGTTTTTAGTTTTAAGGTTTGTTCTTAATCCCCTACTTGTTTCTGGTATAAATCGAAAATCACAAAGGGATGTCAAAACAGTTTGTTTTTTATTATCTAGTTGTTAAAAGTTTTAATCCTATTGATCAGAGAGTTTAAACAGGTAGTTTGAACGCTTGAAGGATTACAACTTTTAATGAAACAAGTTTTAATCAAGAAAAATTAAACAGTTTGTTTAGTTGGTAAAAACCTAGTTAAACCAGTTAGTTGATTCGTTTAATTTTATTCTTCTTCATCTTGTTGCTTTAAAAATCGAAAACCAAGGAGATGACCAAAATAAGTTCCTGTTTTTCATCTAGAATACAAAAGGGTTTTTTTTAATCAGATAAGTTTAAACAAGTTCATATTTAAACGGTTAAAAGATAAGACCTTTTATTAAAACCTAATCTTGAGCAAGGGTTTAAACAAGTTTTCTGTTTAAAGGTTAAAATCTAGTTTTAAGGTTATTAATTATTAATGAAACAAAGCTTTTTAGTCACATTAATAGTTAAAGTTTTTGGTTTTTTGATTAAATCTAATTTTAATCAGGATATTAAAAACTAGTTTGTTTTTAATAGATTAAAAGGATTAGGATTTAAAAAGTCTTGTTTTGATCGGAAAAACCAAGACCATGACCACCGCCGGTGGCAAGTCGATGGCAGCCAAGGGCGGCGGTCTCGGCGGCATGGCGATCGGCGGTGTGACAGGCGGCGGTGGCATGGCGAGGCTACGGCCCAGATGCCACAGCCCATTCGGCCCAAAAGGGCAATCGACCCAGGAGGTTTTTTCGGCCTAGGTGGTTTTCGGCCCAGGAGGGTCTTCGGCCCAAAAGGTTGTCGGCTCAAATAAGTTTTTCCGGTTAAAATTAATAACTGTTTTATATAAACTAGTATTTTGTATATTATAACTAGTTTAGTTAAAATATATAGTTCTTGGATGTTTATTAATCACGGTCAGTTAAGACGTTATATATAAACTCCAAAAGTAAGTTTATATAAAGAGAAAACGAAACAAGATGTTGTTGTTTAAATAATGATCAGTTTTGTCCTGTTTTAGTTTTTTGGAAAAGCTAGTCAAAAACTCGACATTGGAATTATTCATTTTTGAAAAAAGTTATGTTTTTCAAAGTTTTTGGAAAAACTACTTTGGTCAAGTTAATTTAAATAACTTAGAAGATTATAATTCACATTTTTGATTAATAGTTATTAGTCAAAAGGATAGATGAGAATAGTTAAACGAATCAGTTTTTGTGTTTATCGCTTTTATATCGCTTATATATATGTGTGTGTATATATATATATATATATATATATATATATATATATATATATATATATAGAAAACTGTGTGGTTGTTACATATATATTGCTTATAATATATTCTAGAATCATTAACTCGCATGTTTTCGCATAAACATTTTAGATTATATTTATGGTTTTTCGTATCAACTATAAATGTTTAATATAGTCGAGTTAATAGTTGATTCTTTTGTGGTAGTGATACGTAGCTATAGTTTTGCCGACTTAGGATTCGGTTTTTACTATCTTCTTTTATTTTTGGTTTTGGGAAGGCATGCGCGTGCCAATTACAATCCCGTTTCTCAATTGTAATATTATGCTGGTTCGGGGAGGTCTGCATGCCAATTTACAACCCCATTCATTATTGTAACTGTAATAGTAGTAGTTGTAGTTTTATCCCATAATCAAGACGGAGTTCAAGAATTTTTTCAAAAAGAGGTGTCGAGGCGAGTGGAAGTAATGCATCATGAAGACGAATCCAAGTTCTTTCTATGCTTAGGATTGACCTTAGGATTAGTTGGCAAAACTATAGGTTTTTCTTACTTGCGTGGTTGATTTTATTATATACTAAAGTTATGCAACATTAAAATAAATTGTGATTAATGGGTATCATTAATCAAGTAGAAAAATCACGGTTTATGACAAACTAGAGTACGATTTCAGTTTGTTAGTCGTATTAGTTAAATTTTTATAAATTTAAAGTTTTGTCAAAATTATAAGTTTTATAAAGCCGTTTTGTGCACCTAGTATAGGTACACATATAAATCGTATTTTTAAAACAGATGGTATTAAAATGGTTTTTCAAAAACTGGAAAATTAAGTTTTTATTTTAAACTTAATTATAAAACCCAAAAAATCTTAGATCAGTGTGCTACCTATCTAATGGTACACCTTTGTTGTTAAACGGTACTCGGGTGTCGGAAGTGCCCAAACCATTGCGGCAAAGGGTATGAAAGATCCTGCGATAATCGGGAGTCCTGGCCAGAATTCATACTGTCTTAGGTGGTGCGATCTATTTTGGTGATAATCGGGAGTCCCGGCCCAAAATGCACTAGAGTAGAGTTAAACATACTAGATTTTGTCTAAGTACTCTACGAGGTTCTAGAAGTCGTATCAGTTTGGTACGATTGGTAAAGGGAATTACCTACCAGAAATAGCATGACTTGGCGGGAAGTACCCAAACCTTGTGTCAAGTATGTGAAATATGGGTCCTAGGTCTGATATATATTATTTAAGGGCTTATTAATATATGTTAGAAAAGTTTATCTGCAATTACTAATTAAACTAAGTTTTAATTTGTAGATAGCAACTAACGTTACTAACACTAACAACCTCTCTCTTCGCTCTATCCTAGAGAAGGATAAGCTCATTGGACCAAACTTTCTCACATGGGAGAGAAATCTCCGGATCGTGCTAAGGCACGAGAGAAAGTGGTACGTCCTAGAACAACCTCTAGGAAATCCCCCTGCCAACAACGCTAGGGAAGATGTCAGGGAGGCTTATGAAGATGTCAGGAAGATGTCAGGGAGGCTTATCAGAAGCGCTCCAATGACGCCCTTGATGTTAGCTGCCTCATGCTTGCAACAATGAGTTTAGAGTTGCAATCGAGCATGATGGAGACTCCTGCTTATGACATGATCCGCCAGCTGAGGGCATGTTCCAGGAACAAGCCCGCAAAGAGCGTTATGATGCCACTAGGGTGTTTAACTCGTGCAAGATGGCAAAGGGGACGTCGGTCAGTACCCATGTCATGAAAATGAAAAGGTATATGGACCAACTAGAGAAACTTGGGCACCCAGTGCCGCTGCAGTTAGTAACGGATACGATACTCAACTCGTTGTCGGAAGACTATAAGCCTTTTATAGTCAACTACAACATGAACAACATGGAGAAATCCGTGGCGGAGCTGCATTCTATGCTTAAGACTGCGGAGCAGAGTATCGGGACCAAGTCTAAGGACGTTCTCCTATTGGGCAATGACGGAGGCAAGAAGAGGAAGGGGCACAACGGAAAGGGAAAGGGTAAAACCGAGCCCAGCTAGAATGCACCCAGGATTAGTGACAACAACAAGGGAAAGAAGTCAAAGCCAAACAGAGCAAGGACCGAGAATCGGTGCTTCAAGTGTGGCGAGGTCGGACACTGGAAGAGAGATTGTTCGAAGGCTCACGAAGCAGGAGGCAAGACTGGCTCCTCAGGTATCGTGTGAATAACTTATTTTTCACTTTCCACTTGTAAAGTTTTTACGAGTATTCTAATATCTTGCAATCGTTTATTGCAGGAGGTAATGGAAAGTGAAGCGGCCCGGCATTTGAGATCCCACATGCTTATCGGATATTTAATAATTCAAGTTTTTTAGTTGTTATTTTTATTCAAAGTTTTTAGACATTATTGGCATGGTTTTTCACTCTTTTTTGGATGACATTATGGTTTTAAGTCTTTGAATTAATGAATTATTTAGCTTATATCCGTGCACGTATGTTTGATGAATCAAGTTAGTCCAGTTGCGACTAAAGGTTACTAATAAGTCAAGTTTTGGCTTAATGGATGATTCATAGTGATCTTATGCATTAATTTTGTAGCTATATTAATCTCACTATATAAATACTTAGATAAACAAGTTGTGTTTATGAAGTTAGAAGGCATCTCTAATTACAAGTATTTAAGATTTTTATGTAAAATTATAAGAAATAATAGTTATTATTTCTAGATAAAAGTTTTTGGATAAAACATTTAAGAAAGTACAAAGGTGATTATAATAGTTATTATAATCAAGGCCCTTTTGTACTGAATGTTTTAAGTAAAGAAACTAAATACCTTTACAAGTCTTTTAAACTTGTAATCGTGTTGGGTTTAAGGAAACCACATTCCGTAATTGGAAAGATAGATATATGAGAAATCCAAGTCTTTGTTGCATGAAACAATCAAATTTCTTACCAAAACTAAGTTTAAGAGCAAGCATTTAAAACATAAGCTTTAGGACATCTACAAGTGTAATTGAAGTTTCAATTACAAAGAGATTATTTTATAAACTCGGAAACTCAGGAGTTATTTCCAGTTCTCCAAGTTTAAGGAATTTATAAAATAAGTAAGACTAGAATCATTTTTAGGTTGCAAAACAATTTCTAGCAAAACCAAGAAAGAGTACTTCGAGGTACTAGTCTTGAGTTTTTGGTTTATAATCATATTATTTTCTTCTGTAATCCGTGATAAGTTACAATGTAAAATAATAAGTAATTCAGATAAACACTGTGAATTGAGTCAATGAAATGGTAGAAATTATGCATCTTTATTCCAGGGTGGAATACGGAGGGTGCAGAAATTAGTTTCATTGTTCTTCACCATTTTGTATGTTTTGGTTAATCCAAGAATAAACTTCGTTTATTCAAAACATTATCCGTGGCTACTTATCTTGGTGGGAACCTTGATAGGTTTCTAAATTCATCGTAATTTTGGGGTAGATTCGAAGGTATATCGAATATAGCTGCAAAAGTTTTTTGTGGACCAAAATTGACGGATATTCGTTAGGGTTATGAATATTGGATTGACCCACCGTGAAAAATACTTCGTGGATTTGTGTCAAAAGTATTTGTCACATAGGTTATCCTCAAACCTGAGGTATTTGGTTTGGGATGCGGTAACCATTGTCTTCTTAGTGCGTCCTAACGCCATGCCGTAACAGGGTGGCTATAAGGGACGTGTCTAGATTCAGTGGGAGCCGTATTTCCTAATGCAAATATGCAAGAAGGTATTTGCACCTCCTTTTTAGGAGAGATATTTCTGGGCCCCTTGACTGATTAAAAGCTGGTAAGTGCACGGCCGTGCCCAAACGAACTGATCTGTTCTTTGTCTTTTATCACGCAGTTTGAAATCAAGGATGTCATGAAATAATTCTTGAGATTTTGTGTTGACACTCTCAATGCTCATGCTCAAAATTGAAATATCGAGTTGCAAGTGACAAACCTAAAAATCATACCCATTCATAAACAGGTAGTTTATGATAGTTAATTCATGAAAAGTTAGTTTATGATAGATTACTCGTTCATAAACAGTTGGCTTATGAGAGTTTATTTTATCACTCGTTACTCTGGGGTATAAAAGTTCTTATGACCTGGTTAACCTAAGTGTCTGGCTAGGGATCTCCTTAGGCTAGCAATGTACAGTAACTATTACTTATCTTACACAAGTGGGAGTCTGTTAGATTATGTGCAGAGAAAATTAATAGGTACATTGTGTCCAATGTTATAAGAGACTAAAGGGTCACACTGCTACACACCCAATTAGAACAGTTTGGAATTTACCAGTTTTTTGTGTGGAAATAATTAATCAGTTGAATTAACTATTTAAAGAGATATAAATAATAAATAGTTATTTATTATTTAAAGGGAAATTAAATATTAAGTTTTAATATTTAACGTACCAGTTAATTAATTAACTAGTAAAGTTTAGGGGGTCAAAGTGCAAGGAATGAAAGTTCAATTAAAGACATGTGCTTTAAATTGAATGGGTTTAGGCTTTGATAAGGTTGAAAGTATTTTTAAACCTAGAAAAAGCTAATTATCCTTAAGTAATTTAATTTTAAATCAAGAAAAAACCCTGGCCTCCTCCCTCCCTTTTCTCTGCGTCGATCTCACCACAACACCCGAGGGTGTTCGGTTTTACTTCTGCGTCGAAGGCAACAAGGAGGCAAAAAGCCTCTCGGCTTTTTGCGATTCACGATCACCACACACACACGCTGGTTTCGCGTCTTGATTTTCCGGGTAATTCCACTCGCGGTCTAGCAGCCAGTTCGTGGTGGTCTAGCAGCTAGTTCGCGTGTTGATTGTAGTTTGAAACAATATAGATCACTAGTAAGATCCTAACCCTCTTTAGGGTTTAGGGGGTTGTGTTCAATCTGTTTTCGCTTTAGGATTGAACTAGTAGAATCATACCCAGGTTTAGACCAATTTGTGTCTTGAGTGGTTTGGTCTGATCAAAACCCTTCAAAAAAACATTGTTATTCCATCTAATGATGGGGTTTAGAATAATGGGTGAGGAAATTTAAAAACTTTTTTTTATAAGTATCGGATGTGGTAAAAAAGTTATGTGTATGTTCCCAATTGTATTAAGTATCAACGGTAATTGAAGCAAATCCACAATGACGATGATGAACTTAGTATGAATGCTTGAGAGAAAACTAAGAACACACTCTTTGATCTGAAATATTGAGCTGCTTTAATAAATTAGAGTTAGTTACATTGTTTATATATACATCAGGTATTTTTACAATATACCTATACTTCTAGAAAATACAACTAGAAGCAAAACTTAACTAAAATGATATATTGAACACAACTTGGGTCTAACATTCTCTCCCTTTGTGTTCATTGTACAAATAAAGCATGTAAACGAAAAAAAATATTTTTTCACCGGAGCATTTGATCTTGAGCATAAACAGAGAATGATCGCTAAGGGAATCTTCAGTTTCGGCATCCTTGTTATTTTTCATCATATAGAAATATACTCCCCCTCGAATATAGCTCTTGATCTTCAACAATGACTTGAAATATTTTCATTACCTTGCTCCCCCTTGATTTTTCGAACATATATCTTCTTATGGTAGACAACCAGTGAAAAGTGATGTGGTTTTATGCAAATCTTCTCTTTAGAAAGTCTTAAGAGATGTTAGACGGAGCGAAACACAAATGGATATTTAAGCTCAGGCAAGGTGGCAAGATGTGCATTCGTGTTAGCATTCGAGAATGGTCCTTTTTTACTAACACACACAAATGGACGAGCAACACGGTGAGGAGTAGCACGAGAAACATAAGCATTATTGTTTTGCGGAAGACGACGTTCTTTCATATCTTTAGAATTATCTTTACTTTCGTTCCAAAGCTTTCTCCGAAGTTTGACTTTGTTTATAAATTTCTCCGCGTAAGACTTGCGTGTAGTATGATCATCCTTAGAATAAGTGGTTTTCGGATGCACAACATTTTTTAATGATTCGCCTGCATGGACCGTTACAGGAACCACCTTGATTTCTTTCCTTTTGAAAGACTTACACTTTCAAACCTTTTTAGAATCAGAAGATGTCGTGATCTTTTTTTCTACACAATTTTGTAAGTCTTTGTCCAATTTCTGAATTTGAAGCACAAACTGTTTTCTTTCAGTCTCAAAATTTATGTTTTCTGAATGTGATTTGCTCCAAATATTCAACAATTGTTGCTCGAGATTTCTTATCTTGACACATTCTTCAATTTCAAAGTCGTGATATTTGTTTTCTGACATGTGAAGTTTTTCAGTCAATTCAGAAAGTTGTTGTGTAAGTTTGACATTTTCTCGTTCTAAATCATCTGCTCTCTTTTTCTCTTTCTTGGCACAATCTGCCCAAAGAATAATAAGTGAACCACGATCTTGTGCCTCCTTTAATTTGATAACTTTTTCTTCTTTTGCACGAAGCATAGTTGATACTCGACAATGGATCTTTGAGTGAAATGATAAAGGTGATGAATTGTGATTGAATGAAATGTAATTGAATGAATTGCAATTGATGAGAATTTCAATTATTGAATTGCGATTGGAGAATTGTGATTCGGAAATGCGATTGGTGAATTGTGATACGGAATTACGATTCACGAATTGTAATTGGCGAATTGTGGTTCGCAATTGCGATTGGCGAATTGTGATTGGGAGTTACGATTGGCTAATTGTAATAGGAATTGTGATTGGCTAATTGTGATTGTGAAATTCAATTGACAAATACGATTAACATGCTCAAATACGATTGTGAACTACAATTGGAATGAATTACAATTGCATAACCTCTCAACTGAAAATTTATTAATGAACATAAACCATCAATTATGATTAATCCCAAGAACAAATATGATTGAAAAATGAACCACGAATATCAATTAGGGTTTTTCAAGAATTGCGGCAGAAAAATAAATTAAGCAGACAAGGAGAGTGGAGAATTAATTTAAGTAAGCAAGGAAGCAGGAGAATTAATCGAAGCAGACAATCAGGTAGGTGAAATTAATTCAAGCAAGCAAGCAACTAGGTGGATTTTTTTTCTCCAAGAAGATGTGCGGCAGACTCACGACGGCATGAAAAATTATTCAATGGTTTTCTTTTCTTTTCAATCTTGTCATAAATAACTAACCTTTTGATTCACTCTCTGCTCGGATACCAATTTTATGTTCCCAATTGTATCAAGTATCAACGGTAATTGAAGCAAATCCACAATGATGATGATGAACTTAGTATGAATGCTTGAGAGAATACTAAAAACACACTCTTTGATATGAAATATTGAAATGCTTTAATGAATTATGGTTAATTACATTGTTTATATACCCATCAGGTACCAAAGGGCCTTTGGCCTAGTGGTACCAAGGTGTGATTGAGGTGTCTCTCCCTCTTAGAGGTTGATGGTTCAAGTTCTGTTAAGGACTTAAGGTGTACATTTGGTGGGTGTATGTGTTTGTCGTTCAAAAATAATATATACCCATCAGGTATTTTTACAATATACCCTATACTTCTACGAAATACAACTAGAAGTAAAACTTAACTAAAATGATATGATGAACACAACTTGGGTCTAACATTATGTATATGTATTTTGCAGTTTTACTTGATTTAGCTAGGAAAAGAACGATCATAGAGTATGGTTTTTACAAAAAGAATTTGAAAGTGAACAAGCATATGATATCCCATAGAACATGATTAATCTGAATCTTAATCAAATGGTGAAAAAGATAGAAGATGATTCGAAGCTTCTAATAGTGGAGTATACTTTGAAGGCATTTGGAGACCCAACCAGGCAAATACTTTTATCCAAATGCTTCTCACGGATGGACATAAGAAGAGACAATGTTTTGCATCTTCGTCGGAATTTCCACAAATTCATGACTGAATGAAGCAATAGCTAACCCTCTTTTCGGAATGTTGATCTTAGTAGGCAAGCAATCAAGTAATGATCGCCAGACGCGTATATTTACGTTACCAAGTACTACCAGGTTCTAAGAAAAACCTATTAAGAGAGGTTTGGTTAGTAACGCGTGTTGGGCGATTATGCAGAGGTGTTTGACCAAGAAAGTTTTCGAAGAGTGCACACCCCACCTTCAAACATTTGGTTTATCGTATGATAAAGACCAAAGGGATTTCAAGTCGGGGTGATAATGATTTTCTCAACTTCTTCTTAATGGAAGGTAGTAGTGCAAGTCATGTAACAAAAACAACTAAAAACATACCTAAATAAGGTTCACACACCATATTCACTCACGTTTGATATACTTAATTGATGGAAGAAGGTTAATTTTTTTCGGTTTCATCTTATCTCAAGGTGCAAAAGGTATAGTCTTTTTTATGCATGCAAATTTAATATTTAAAATCTTGTTAGTTAACTGATTCTTAGTCTACGAATAGTAGGGCTGTAAACGAACCGAACGTTCATGAACCGTTCGTGAAATTGTTCGGCAGGAAGTTCGTTTATGTTCGTTTTTTTATTAAACGAACGAACATGAACAAAATTTTTCGTTCGTTTAGTTAAACGAACGAACACGAACAGAGCTCTGTTCGTTCTTTTATGTTCGTGAAAGTTCGGTTATCCGTCCGTTTATGTTCGTTTATTTATGTTCGTTCGTTCGTTTATTTATATAATACATATATATTTATAATTTATCATTAAGTAGTTTAAACTATATTTTATTTAAATTAAGTTATTAGAAAACTCTAAATAAGTAAATAACCAAACACTTCAGGAAATAAAAAAAGAAGTGTAACACCGCTATATTTTTTTTTTTTAATTAAATTAATCCTGCGGAAGCGAGCAACCAAATATATACTTATTTACAGTAGTATTACAAACGATTTAACATCTGACACAAGTGTCAGTAAACCAAGTCCAGTGTTACATATATATACATACAGGCTCATAACAAGATTATATCAGATTAATGTATCAGACATTCCCCAAAAAGACTGGCAAAACTCCCAACAGCAAATTAGCTCAACAACCTGCAAGTTGGAGTTTATGGTGGGGGATTAGCTCAAAGCTAAGTGAATGGAAGTTTAACCAACAAAAAGCATCAGCAAATAAACAAGTATCACAGAGGACCGGCGGTTCGGCCGAACCTTCAACCAAATGCTGGCCTAGCATAGGTTTACCGATAGCCCACTTGTCATTCTCACACAGTAATCACCTCAAGTTGCAACACATGCATCAACAGATCTAATACTGATTAGCCGATGACAAGTGAACCCAGCCCACTATGGCTGACCCCATCATATGCACCCAGTGCCACTAAACAGCTGTTAACCAATCATCAAGTATGCCCAAGGCATCAACAAAACAAGTACCAGATCATTTAGTCTAACAGAGAGTAAGACATTACAACATGTTGTAACCATTACCGTTACAACCAAAACAATTCGTGAGTTAAAAGTCCACTCACCTGTGTTCTCCAACACCACACTCAGTATTCTAATTTCACTGAGCCTTCTCGTTTCCTGAAACACATCATAACTTAGTCAGTAATTGGGATTACATTCCAACTGCAAAACATCAACTTTCATTGGCTACAGAATAATAAAAACATTCACTGAAAAAACATCCGAATCACTGCGCACGTGGTGAACACACTACGCACGTGGTGAACATCCAACGCACGTGGTGCACACAATACGCACGTAATGAACACACTACGCACGTATTGCATTTTGGCACGTATGAAGTGGTTCACACACACTACGCACGATTTGGACACTGGTACGCACGTAGTGGACTACACTCCGTGCGACCAAAACTCATCGACTTCATCTTCTTCATTGAGCACTACGCACGTAATGGAGTCACTACGCACGTAGTGGACTCCACTTCGCACGGCCAACAATCAACATTCAAGAACTTCTTAATCAAAACTCGACATAAACAACAAAACACACCTCTTGCTAGTGATTCTAAGGCTTGATTTCGAAATCTAACGTTAAAACTCGATTTAGAACTCGAAAACAGAATTACAGGCTCACGTTTGAGTAAGAGTGGTTTAAGGTTTCTTTTCTCTCTTCTCTTATGCAGCCAGAACCAATAAACCGAAACAAACATAAACAAATGCTATATATATAGGTCAAGACTGAAAATATTACACTACACAGTGCAAATACTGATATCTGAGATACAGAAACTTAATTAAAGCAGTCCTACTCAAACCAAAAACATGCAATGAGGTATTATTTGGAACCCTCGTGTAAAACCAAATCATATGATATCAATATCTTATTAAAATATTAAATCTCATATTTTATCTCTTGTCTCGCAGACCAATTAATTATCATGAAAATATCAATAACATCACGCAATTAACAATTAAATAAAACTTAAATACTCACCTAATTGCCAAGAACGACTGGACCCTAAATGCGGGTGTTACAACTCTCCCCCCCTAAAGAAGATTCCGTCCCCGGAATCTCATCACTCTCAAATAGGTTAGGGTAGCGGTTCCTCATGTCTGCCTCGGTCTCCCATGTCAAATCTGAACCCAAACTGTGTTTCCATTTAATTAAAACCATAGGAATTTCTTTTCTGCGAAGCTTTGTCGTCTTACGATCAACTATTTCAACTGGTTCCTCTACTAATCGCTTTTTTCGAATCCACTTTCAAATCATGCACTGGAAGGATCTGACTTTCATCCTCAATGTTGCATTTACGCAAGTAACAGACATTAAAGGTGTCATGAATACCTGCTAACTCAGGTGTAAGATCAAGAGTAACAGCCTGATCATTGACTATCTGTCGTATTCGGAACGGACCAATATATCGTGGAGCTAATTTCTCGCGCTTCCCAAAGCGAATAACCCCTTTCCATGGAGAGACTTTCAGATAAACCAACTCTCCTTCAACAAACGAAACTGGTCGACGGCGAGGATCTGCGTACATTTTATGTCTGTCTCTGGCAGCTTTCAACTTTTCTCGGGCAATTACAACTTTTTCAGCTGTCATTTGAACAATGTCGGGACCTGTAAACTGTTTCTCACCTGCCTCTAGCCAACAAGTAGGAGTGCGACAGCGACGTCCGTATAACATCTCGTAAGGTGGCATACCGATACTCGAATGATAAGAATTATTGTACGCAAACTCTATCAATGGCAAATGTGTATCCCAATATCTACCATACTCTAACACACAGGCGCGTAACATATCCTCAAGGGTTTGAATGGTTCGTTCGGTCTGACCGTCTGTCTGAGGATGATAAGCGGTACTCAAATTAATACGCGTCCCCAAATCACGATGTAAACTCGTACAAAAATTAGAAACAAACCTGGGATCTCGATCAGAAACAATAGAAAGAGGAATACCATGCCGAGAAACAATCTCATCAATATATAACTGAGCCAATCTACTGAGTGAAGCTGTCTCACTGGTGGCAAGAAAATGAGCACTTTTCGTTAAACGGTCGACTATCACCCAAATCATATCATGTTTCCGCTGAGTACATGGCAGTTTGGTTACAAAATCCATCGTGATATGCTCCCATTTCCATTCAGGTATCTTCAGCTGTTTTAAAGACCCGTACGGTTTCTGGTGCTCTGCTTTGACTTGTGCACAAATATGACAGGATTCTACGAATTTTGCAACATCTGTCTTCATCGTAGGCCACCAATATAGCACTGTAAGATCGTTATACATTTTAGTGCTACCAGGGTGAACAGATAATCGCGATTTGTGAGCCTCTGACAGAATCAAATCTCGAAGTTCCCCAAGTACTGGCACCCAAATACGAGACTGAAAGGTCTTTAATCCACGAGAATCATCAATTAACTCAGCTTTTCTTTTTACCATGATTTCTGATTTCAAATTTTCATCCTTCAAGGCCTCTAACTGAACAGCTTTAAGTCTATCCACCAAGTCAGAAACAATCTCAATACGCATGAATCGGATATTATCACCCGCTCCCTTACGGCTCAAAGCGTCTGCTACCACATTTGCTTTTCCTGGGTGGTACAGGATCTCACAATCGTAATCTTTAATCAATTCTAGCCATCGCCTTTGCCGCATATTAAGCTCCTTTTGGGAGAATATATATTGTAGGCTTTTATGATCAGTACAGATAACACATTTAGTACCATATAAATAATGCCTCCATAGTTTCAATGCAAAAACCACCGCCGCAAGCTCTAAATCGTGGGTTGGATAGTTCTTCTCGTGTGGTTTCAATTGACGAGAAGCATAGGCAATAACTCTGTCACGCTGCATTAGAACACATCCTAGACCTGCAAAGGAAGTATCGCAATATACTACAAAATCATCAGATCCATCAGGTAGAGCAAGAATAGGGGCTTGACACAACAGCTGTTTCAAAGTTTGAAAAGCTAATTCTTGTTCTTCATTCCACTTAACGGTACATCTTTACGGGTTAACTTCGTCAAAGGACTCGCAATTTTTGAAAAATCTTTGATGAATCTGCGATAGTAGCCCGCCAAACCCAGAAAGCTTTTAATCTCAGATGGTGATTTAGGGGAATTCCAGTTCATAACCGCTTCAACTTTAGCTGGATCAACTTTAACCCCATCTTTACAAATAATATGTCCCAAAAACTGAATTTCTCGCATCCAGAATTCACATTTAGAGAACTTCGCAAAAAGACGATTCTGTCTTAAGGTCTCTAAAACTTGCCTTAAATGAAGCTCGTGCTCAGATTCGGTTTTTGAATATACCAAAATGTCATCGATAAACACAATTACAAATTTATCCAAAAACGGCCGGCAAATCCGATTCATTAAATCCATGAACACAGCAGGGGCGTTAGTTAGACCGAAAGGCATCACTAAAAACTCATAATGACCATATCTGGTACGAAACGCAGTTTTAGGAATATCATTTTCAGAAACAAGTACTTGGTGATAACCTGAACGCAAATCAATCTTTGAAAAATAAGAAGCACCCTGTAGCTGATCAAACAAATCATCAATCCTAGGTAAAGGGTATTTATTTTTAACTGTCCTTTTATTCAATTCCCGATAATCAATGCACATTCGTAGAGTACCATCTTTCTTTTTAACAAATAAGACCGGAGCACCCCACGGAGATGAACTAGGACGGATAAAGCCTTTATCTAACAATTCCTGAATCTGAGTCATCATTTCTCGCATTTCAGCAGGAGCTAATCTGTAAGGGGCTTTAGCCACGAACTCGAACCAGGAATTAGATCAATTCTGTATTCTACCTCACGAACTGGAGGCAATCCTGGTAACTCATCAGGAAACACTTCCGGGTATTCCGAAACTACCCGAATATCAGAAATAACTTGCTTCTCCTTTTTGACATCAATAGCATAAGCCAGAAACGATTCACACCCTTTGGCCAAAGATTTTCTAGCCTTCATAAACGAAATAATAGGGAAGGTAGAAAAAGACCTCTCTCCGCGAGCCACTACGTGTGACCCGTCAGATAAAGGAAAAGAAATCAACTTCTTATGGCATTTAATACTAGCTCTATTCTGGCTCAACCAATCCATTCCCAAAACAACATCAAATCCAGATATAGGCATTAACAGAAAAGAGACTGGAAAACAAGTACCATCAATATCAATTCTAGCTCCAGACACAGCCGTTGTGACTGGAACCATTTTACCATTAGCTATTTCTACTTCTAGAGAATCAGTAACATGTGAAGTAGGCAATTTCAATTTATCACAGAAAGCCATCGAAATAAAGGAGCGGTTAGCCCCTGAATCAAACAACACACGTGCGGGTACAGAATTTACAAGAAACGTACCAGTGATGACATCATCGGTGGCAGTAGCATCATCTACTGTCATCCGAAAAGCTCTACCCTCGGGTGCAGGAGGATTCTTTCTCTTTTGGCCAGACTGAGATGATGATCCCCCAACTGTAGTTGCCCCTGAACCTGACCCCATCTTCCTTGCAGAAGGACACTCTCCTGATCTGTGACCCTCTTTTTGACAATTCCAGCACACGTTACGAGGAAATTTACAATCTTTTACCTCGTGTCCCAATCCACCACATCTGATACATCGCGAGGTCTGGGGTGTACAAGGTCCGGTGTAGGAAGACCTACAGTTTCTACACCATAGAGACCTCTGACTTGAACCACCAACAGCTGCCCTAGGGTTCTGCCTACCCTGTCCCTGGTTACCCTGCCATTTCTTCTTTTGCTGAGAACCAGTCTGTTCTGTCTTTGGTTTCTGCAAGGCAGCTTTATCCCTGTTCATCTGGTCACGTGCCTTAACATCTCCCTCGGCTGATTTAGCTAAAGTGAAGGCTTGAGACAAAGTGTTGGCTAGACGGGTATTACCCCTGTATTCTGGTAACAAAGCTCCAACAAAGTGTTGTATCTGAGAACGTTCGGTTGCCACTGCTTTACAAATCTCAATTTCTCATTAAACTGTTTGATTAATTCATCAACTGTCATCCTCTCGGTCATATGCAAACTCAAGAAATCCTTTCTGATTTTATCCATTTCAAATTCACCACAATACTGTTCAAGAACTTTATTCTGAAATTGTTCCCAAGTAATGGATTTCATCTGCTCCGGGGTGAGGTGAGCTGTCAACGATTCCCACCAAGCTGAAGCATCCCCTGTAAGCATACTCTGGGCATAGGTAACTCGAAGCTCCTCTTCACAATTACAAATATTCAAAATTCTCGTTATTCCTTTCAACCATTCTAGAGTTTCAGCAGGATTGGTGCTCCCTGAGTATTCCTTTGGTTTACAATCTCGAAAATCCTTGAACTGACATTTCTTGGGTTCCTTCTGAGGTGGGTACCCAACCAAAGGATACTGATAAGATCCCTGAGACATAACTGGATAGAAATACTGAGGCTGGGTTGGCTGATATGTAGAAAAAATAGGTACTGATACTGGAGGAATCTCCGATTGAGTAGAAATCGCTGGAGGAATTTGTGCCTGAGATGCCTGTACCTGTTTCTGTTTCTGAAGCTCCCGTACCTCTCCTCTAAGCTCTTGTAACTGATCCTCTAACTGATAAATATACTCTTCCCGATCAATATTAGCTTCGGTAACCTCAACACTCTCTGTTACAGGAATCTCTGAAGGACCTGCCGCCGAAGTACCAGCTCTTCTTGGGGTCAAGGGGGCATTAGTCAGGTTCTCATTATCGGCCATATCTGTATCAATCACAACATCTCAACACTCATTAGGTAAACCATTAGTACACAACCTACTAACAACAGCTAACATCAAAAGAAACTTGCATTCACCCTAATTCCCACCCACATCAGGAATGTCTGACCAAACTCGAGCCAAGATTTGAGAATTAAACACTCTAACTGTGCACGCATCCCAAACCAGGGCTCTGATACCAAATTGTAACACCGCTATATATATATATTTTTAAATTAAATTAATCCTGCGGAAGCGAGCAACCAAATATATACTTATTTACAGTAGTATTACAAACGATTTAACATCTGACACAAGTGTCAGTAAACCAAGTCCAGTGTTACATATATATACATACAGGCTCATAACAAGATTATATCAGAGTTAATGTATCAGACATTCCCCAAAAAGACTGGCAAAACTCCCAACAGCAAATCAGCTCAACAACCTGCAAGTTGGCGTTTATGGTGGGGGATTAGCTCAAAGCTAAGTGAATGGAAGTTTAACCAACAAAAAGCATCAGCAAATAAACAAGTATCACAGAGGACCGGCGGTTCGGCCGAACCTTCAACCAAATGCTGGCCTAGCATAGGTTTACCGATAGCCCACTTGTCATTCTCACACAGTAATCACCTCAAGTTGCAACACATGCATCAACAGATCTAATACTGATTAGCCGATGACAAGTGAACCCAGCCCACTATGGCTGACCCCATCATATGCACCCAGTGCCACTAAACAGCTGTTAACCAATCATCAAGTATGCCCAAGGCATCAACAAAACAAGTACCAGATCATTTAGTCTAACAGAGAGTAAGACATTACAACATGTTGTAACCATTACCGTTACAACCAAAACAATTCGTGAGTTAAAAGTCCACTCACCTGTGTTCTCCAACACCACACTCAGTATTCTAATTTCACTGAGCCTTCTCGTTTCCTGAAACACATCATAACTTAGTCAGTAATTGGGATTACATTCCAATTGCAAAACATCAACTTTCATTGGCTACAGAATAATAAAAACATTCACTGAAAAAACATCCGAATCACTGCGCACGTGGTGAACACACTACGCACGTGGTGAACATCCAACGCACGTGGTGCACACAATACGCACGTAATGAACACACTACGCACGTATTGCATTTTGGCACGTATGAAGTGGTTCACACACACTACGCACGATTTGGACACTGGTACGCACGTAGTGGACTACACTCCGTGCGACCAAAACTCATCGACTTCATCTTCTTCATTGAGCACTACGCACGTAATGGAGTCACTACGCACGTAGTGGACTCCACTTCGCACGGCCAACAATCAACATTCAAGAACTTCTTAATCAAAACTCGACATAAACAACAAAACACACCTCTTGCTAGTGATTCTAAGGCTTGATTTCGAAATCTAACGTTAAAACTCGATTTAGAACTCGAAAACAGAATTACAGGCTCACGTTTGAGTAAGAGTGGTTTAAGGTTTCTTTTCTCTCTTCTCTTATGCAGCCAGAACCAATAAACCGAAACAAACATAAACAAATGCTATATATATAGGTCAAGACTGAAAATATTACACTACACAGTGCAAATACTGATATCTGAGATACAGAAACTTAATTAAAGCAGTCCTACTCAAACCAAAAACATGCAATGAGGTATTATTTGGAACCCTCGTGTAAAACCAAATCATATGATATCAATATCTTATTAAAATATTAAATCTCATATTTTATCTCTTGTCTCGCAGACCAATTAATTATCATGAAAACATCAATAACATCACGCAATTAACAATTAAATAAAACTTAAATACTCACCTAATTGCCAAGAACGACTGGACCCTAAATGCGGGTGTTACAAGAAGGGTTTGAGAATGGAAACCCTACCCCCTTTGAAATTATATATAAATAGCTAAAATATACTTAGGGTTTTCATTTTGTTACTTAGTAATTTCTATAGCAGCCATTGCCCACTTCCTCATCCCTATCTTCGGATTTCTCTGCTTGACCGAGCAGCAACCGGCCAACCGCCGCCAACCCACCCAACATATCCGCCGCCGACTCACGGAGCAGCAACCTACGCTAACTCACCGTCTGCTTTGCTCCGTCTCACCGAACCCATCTCGCCTGACCTGTCGCCGATTGGCCGTCTTGCCGTCTTCTCTGCTCCGCTCCGTTGTCGACTCGCCGTCCCCGTTCACAAACCAGGCCCTGTCGTCAACTCGCCGTTCACGAACCAGTCCCCGCTGGCGACGAGCCTAATACCCAACATTCATTGTTTTGTTCTAATAGTTGCTCTCTTGTTATCTGTTTCTCTAATTGTAGTATTACACACATTTAATACATTCGGTAGTGTTCTTGTTAAACTGTTGCTGTTCTCTTGATTCACTTAGATTTTGTAATTATTGTATCACACACTGTTTTGTGGATGCTTGATTAAGTCCTGCTGTTCTGCACTTCAGCAGTTTCAAGTCGAATAAGAAACAAATGTGAAATGTTGGTTCGTGTTCGTTTATGTTCGTTTGTGTTCGTTTAGTATTTAAATGAACGAACATGAACATCCTCATTTCTTAAACGAACGAACACGAACATTAATTCTCGTTCGATTAATTGTTCGTGTTCGTGTTCGTGTTCGGTTAAAATTAAATGAACGAACATGAACAAACCTCGTTTGTGTTCGTTCGGTTCGTTTACAGGCCTAACAAATAGGAAATTGAGTTTTCTTTAAATTAATGCAAGACAAGCGAAAAAACAAGTTTAAATGAAACAAATCTTAGAAAAATAGTATGCAAGTTGAATGGTTCGTTTTAGAACAAACTCAAATTTAAACGATAAAAAGATTACTTATGCCATAACCGATAACACAGATAAAGCATGTAACAAAAAATTTACTTATGATAACTCTTAACAAAGAATTAGGCAAAACAATAAAGCTTGGAACAACAATTATTGATTTTTTTTACATTTCTTTAAATGATACCAGTGAGGAAATTGACATTTTGAGCATGGAATTCGTGACAGATACTTGATAAAAAGTTATGATTTATACGTCTATAGAAAAGTAATCGAGTTATATATAAAAATCAATTTTTTGGTTATCTTGTTTTTGAATTTTACCCTCCTTAACAAATTAAAGGTTAATGAATGAGTATAATAACATGTTTTATAAAACTTTAGAGTTAATTACATTTTTGGTCCATGTGGTTTACTCAAAATTACGGAATTGATCCCTGGGTCACAATTTTTACGGGGTTGGTTCCTCCCGACCCTTTTTGCTTGCATAATTGGTCCCTCTTTAACTTGAATAGACTAAAATACCCTCATCCTTTAAATATTCATTTTCTTTAATTCTTAATTAAATTTTAAATTTTATTCAATATTATATCTATTTTTTTTTAAAATATGAGAATTAATTATCACAAGTCTATCACTTTAATCTCCCTATCTCAGTTTCTCTCCCCTCTCTCTCTCTCTCTCTCTTCGCCGGTTGAGACACCACCACCATCTCCTTTTACAAACACCTCCACCACCGCCACCTTCTCACCTACCATCTTTATCTTCACCCCCCATTACCACCACCTTCATCTTCAATCACCACCACTACCATCTTCGTCTTCACCTCCATCAGCGCTACCTTGATCTTCAACCACCACCACGCCATCTTCATCTTCACCCCCTGTTAGCGCCACCTTCATCTTCAACCCCCATCACCACCACTGTCATCTTCAACCACCACAACCACCACTGTCATCTTCATCTTCACCCGCCATCACCACCTCTATCTTCAAACCCTAAATCAAACACCTCCAAACAATTTGTAGAACCAAATCAAACATCAAATCGAACCGTAGACAACCAATTTCCAAACCTTAATCGCACCACCATAAGCCCAGTTAGATTTATTAAGCGCTTAAACGCCGCCGCTACTAGTGGGTTTCTTTCAATTAGGGCTTGCAGGCATTTGCTTGATTTCTAGTTAGATTTATTAAGGTTGCGTGTTTTTTTTTATTTTAGAAGTATTCTTGATTTTTCGTGTTTTAAAAGGTGAAAGGTTAAGATGTAGAGGCCGAGTGAGTCCTAATGGTGGTGGCTTTCATGGATGGATGAGTCAGTTACTGTCGGCGATAGATGAGCCGGTGGAGGGCTTCAATAGAAGGGATTCGATCTTCAAGTTGGGTTTTGAATGTGATTGGATCCGAGAGTGTATCTAAGACTGCGAGGGGATCCAAAATGATGGTGATTGTTGGTATCGGAGGCGGCAAGGAGCGGTGCAGTGGGTTTGACAGCCAAGTGGTGCACCAGTGGTGTTGTGGTGACGTGGTGCGTCGATGGTGTGGCGGTGATGTGAAGTCAAAGGGAAACTTTGAAGAGGGTTTGTGAAAATGTGTGTGGGTGTGTGAGGTTATCTTATTAAAAGTATTATTACTGTCATTATCTTATATTTAAGGAATTAAAAACTATTCAAGAAATTAAAAAAAGTGGATAATCAATAGGACAAGGGTAATTTAGTAATTTAAAGTTGAGCAGAGACCAATTATGCAATTCTGTAGTGGGTGAGGAGATTACGACCCAGTGACCAATTCTATAATTTTAAGTAAATTAGAGAGACCAAAAATGTAATTAACTCAAAACATTAAGAGGTATAGATGTAAAAATAACAGATGTAATATTATACATATATATACATTTCAAGCGTGCCAATTCTTATTCCATAATTCTATAATTTTGAGTAAATCAAAGCCACTTGTCAATTCTTATTCCATTTGCTTTTTCGCCAGGTCGCAATTACATTTCAAATATAGCTTTTATGATTTTATCCTAAAATAATTACTTTGATATATTACAGAGTATTTGGTTTTCTTTAATCTCTTTTTATATGTTACTAGATTATATATTGGTATAATACATGAGTTTTTAAAAAAATAATAATTATTATATATTATAAAAAAATGACAACTGACAACATCTACATCTAGACTAATGTCTAACGGTGTAAACGTCAATCCGAGATTTAGGGCAGACGCTTTCCCAAAAAACATGGTATCACAATATTAAGAAACATGATTGTATCTCTTTTACAAGACTTTGGTCATTAATTAGGGCAATAAAGTCAAATATTTATTGATTATAACTGAAGAAATATAAAATGATTACAAATTATTTCAAAATATAAATTTTAAAAATTGGTTAAAATATGATATTTTAAAAGGTAAATATAATATTTATAAATTTAAATTAACAAATATAAAATTTTTTAGGATTAAGAAAAGTATATATATGAAAATTTTCTATAATTTTGATTCAATTTTAGACTTAGAAGAGTCAAAATTGGAATTCCAATTTTGATTAAATTGATGATCAAGATTAACAAGTTTATAATACTAAATAAATTATTAGAAACATTTAATAATTTGATGCATATTACCATCTCTCTAAAACTATCTGCCTTTCTTATGTTTGTTTTTATGATTTAAGCTTTGAATTATTTATTGAATTTATAAAAAG
Source organism: Pulicaria dysenterica (assembly GCA_947179395.2). Lineage (NCBI taxonomy): Eukaryota > Viridiplantae > Streptophyta > Magnoliopsida > Asterales > Asteraceae > Pulicaria > Pulicaria dysenterica. The sequence continues at coordinate 19,505,045 of OX359290.1, read as the reverse complement.
AGAAATGCATTAATAAACCAAACAAAATACAAAAATTTAATAATTAAACTCAACGTATCAAAGGGTTGATGAAATCGAAATTGAAAATTCTCTAAATACATTTTCTAAATGAACATAAAGCCATAGGGTACAATCGTATAGCTAATACAAATTTGCAGCAACGCACCTAATAACCTTCGTATGTAACATCGACGAAATATAATAGTGTAAGAAATTTTTTAGCTCTTATTTAAATAAAATGTCGAGTATGCAAAATTTATGAAATGTATTGGTTGTTGTGCTTATCGTTTTCCTGTTTTTTAAATGGTCAAATACCATAACACGTTATATCTTGGTCGAAGTGTTTTATTTATTACAACACTTATAATATTCGTGTTAAAAGTTTACTATTTAGATTAGATTGTTTCCTCAATATTCTATGATGGTATATGATTTTTTTTAACATATACTAATTAATGTTTTTAAAATAGTTTCATATGTGTAAAATTTTGGAATAAAAAGCGGCGTAATAAACGTTCTTGTAAATATTAATTGGTATAATAGAGTTGTGTTCAATAAAGTCTATATAAAAATCATAGTCCTGAAATGCTAATATTTAATTACATATGATTGTAAAAACATCACATGTTAATTACGAAAATATCACTCCACCCAAAATTTTATAATTCAATCTGAACAATTGATGGGGCTGATTTAAAGGCTAAGATTAGTCTCTCATCATTATAAATTAAGAATGGATTATATTGAATATTTTTCTGGTATAATAACATATATATATATATATATATATATATATATATATATATATATATATATTGTGAACATTAATTAATGTGTGTAATAAAATGTTTGTAGACTGTAACACCGTAAATTCTAAAAATTACAATTTAACAAAAAATTTCCAATTTCAGTTAATCATAAGTAATGGAAGACCTAAACCACATGCATATTAAATGTGAACCGATAAAAAGCACAATGTTATACCGTGACTATAATCCCTATAACCGTTGCAAATTTCAACCGTTAATAGAAACAATAAAAGTCTAATTGGTATCGTTCATCAAATATCTATCTACCCAATAAGCATCCAACCTCGAAGGCTGTAGTTCTAAACCACTTGACACATTCAAATAAACAAGTGTTAGCTTATGCTTCGTGAGTTAATAGGGTTAAGTAAACAAGATCCTAAAAGCTCTAGAGAAAATCAGAAATATGAGTTATCAAGTAAGCGAACCCGACCCGTTTGTATATTTAAACCAACCCGTAAATCCCGTATAACATAGCTAATATAAATGGGCCAAATAACCATATCAGCTAACATAGCATACCATAAACGTTCACATACATCATACCATTCATATACTACATACCCTAGTTCGTATATCTACCTGCTAAGTTTCCCGAGTCATTAGGCCTCGACCAACTAGGTTACCCAGTACATTGATTGAGTAGCTACTCCCGATCAATGCATAAGTGTACATTAGATAATGATTTCGGTAATCCCACTATGCTAGTACAAGTAGCGCGTTGTTATTCAAGTGTAAGTACAAACGAGGGCAACCGCTATCAACCCCTCCTAACACTCACGTGATGATATATATATATATATATATATATATATATATATATATATATATATATATATATATATATATATATGACTACACCTGTTGTCATAGCACCCAATCGTATTCTCTAACCATGTGTTGCAAATGTTATCTAGAAACTTCGCAACTTCCTATGTGCCTAGCATAAAATACCTACTTGGACTGCAAATCCGCAAGTGAGCATGTAATGTTACTTCCTCCACCCATCAAGGCATATACATGTATATAATCCATTAAATTAATCATATAAAACGTAAATAACCATACCATGTATAAACAACCATGTAAGCATACATTAATCATATAGTTGCAAGTATAACACTTAATTAGCTCAATAAACCCTTAAATATATAATAGTGTAAATCCTTAAAAATATAATTTTTGTTGTTGTACTCGTTTTTGTAAAACTACTGAATTCACCTAAACTCCTAAGAATAATAGCTGAGTGCGCCGTCACAAGTCGACCGAGAAACTTAAATGATAAACGAAGACTTATAAGGAAAAGAGGAGTAACAAAAACCAAATAATAATCCTATATTCCTATGGCAATCACCAAGTGGAAGTCACCACAAGGTAATCACCAAGTTGGCTATGTCATTGATGGCCTCGGCATCTAGACCACGCCATTAACAAGATCGCGAAGTAGATTGGGAGGTTGGCGAGTGGCTATAAGCCACGCCATCCTCGATCGCGAAGTGACCCATCCTCCATGGATGGAATCGCGAAATGTTCACATGGTAGAGGCGGGGATCACAAAGTGGTATGGGACATGAACCACAAAGTGTAAGCAAGATAATGTTGAATTGTGGATTGTCAGATCACCATATATTTGGCGATCACCACTCCCAGCTTGGCGATTGAAGAACACGACCGTCATCTATAGTTATGAAATAGCAACTCTAATTCTCAACCAAAACCTATAGTTCTTACACCAAAGATCTTAAAAGTCAATAAGGTTCAAAGCCTAATGTTAATATTTGAGATTGATTAACTAGAACTTTCAACACCGGAACCTTCAACCCACAAAATGTATTGTACGATCAATAGAACCCCTAAAAACACCCCAACAATCAATCGAAAACCATAATTAAAGGGTTAGAACTACTTACTCGATAGTGATTAATCCAAACAGCAACTCGAATCCTTGGTTCTTCACCGATTGTATCACACACACAAACACACACACGTTTTGAAACTTCCATATCCTTCACATTAGTTTTAAACCTAATACTATATTAGTCCCTAATATCTTATTTAGTCACTTAAATTTTCTTTTGTTTTCTTTGGATCCTTAAACTATTTCTTTTCTTCTCTTTTAACCATTACTAATGCTTTCAAATACCAACCAAAACTCTAAATATAAAGAAGAAACTAAGCATAGAAAAATTTAACAAATGTAACCAACAATCCTTTATTTATTTATATAAACATTTATTACAACCAAGAATTCTAGTCGTTAAATAAACTTGATGTGTATATTTAACTAAAAAAACTTCATATATCATAATGAAACATTAGAGAAACATTCTTTGTATTCAGCAATTTAAAACCTTTGAACAACTCCGTTTTCATAATAATATATGATCTATCGAGTATTGTTTAAATTATAAACATTTTGAAATCAACCTAACACACTCAAATCTTATAATAATTGCCACATTTTTAATGATTATCCAATCCCTTTGATTTTTCAAGTCTAGCTACCAGGTTGTTTTGTGTTTGTATATTCCACAAACAGTGTAGTCTAATTAAGTATTTCAAACCGTACACTATAGTATATATTAATGCTAACAATTTTTAAGTTGATATGAAATCCGATTTAAACCCGACAAGAAAAGTGACATAAACTAAATATGGGTTAAAAACAGGTCGATTTAGAAATAAATGGGTTGGGTTAGGGTCAAACCGACAACCCGAAAGTGATCGTTTAAAAGTAAAACTGTAACATTATTTAAAAAAATTTAATACTTAACATGTAAATTTTAAAAAGGAGATTGTGAATTCAAATAAGATAGTGATATATTAGCGCTATAAAACCCTCCTAACAAATATATAGAACCTTAAACGTTAAAAACTTAAAATAAACGCTTAAAATAATAGTATATTATTTTGGTATTTGTTATTTTCGACTATATTATTTTGGTACTTTGATATTTGCTTACTTGATATTTGGTATTTTAGTATTTTTTTTTCTATTCGATTCATAATTTTATTTAATGATGAGTTATTTTAAATTATTTAGTTGTTTAATAACATTATTTATTGGTACTAAAATAATAGTATATCACATTTTCTATTATATTCATTTATATAAGTTGAATAAAATAGTTAAATCAAAATGGAACATATAAAAAACTTAAAGTTCGGATACAATCGAAGCGAACATTGAATATTGTAGTTAGAATATAAATAAAAATTATTTTCGTAATTCTAACAAAAAGTTAGAAAACAAACATGGAATTTGAAATTTTGATAAAAAAGATTGTAGTCGAAATGGAAAACCGTATTGGAAAATCGTAAAAAAACGACGATCACATTCATCTTAAATAGGTCAACGCGAAAAAATTCACACTACTCGAACCCGACATGAAAATAAATGGATCGAAATTGGATCAACGCGAAACTAACTAGAATCTGAACGATACGAATCGAACCTAAATTAATAGCTTTATACCATATTAAAGGGTTAACATATATTCAATTCTTAATATTAATCCTTATATAAAATGGTTTTAAAGATTGTGGAATCATTCCCGAATAAACGGCTGGTCCACTTTTAGAAACAAAGGGAGACACCACTCCTCAAAGTCGACCACAATTTTGTTATTCTATAACGAATTACAGGTCCAACATAGAATCCTTTTCAAAACACTCACTACGACTAGGAATTAAATATAAGAATTTGAAAGACACTTATATGCATGAATATTAAGAATCACTTTCTAGTATCTATATATTCCGACGACGAGTATACAAAACTTGTTACTTAAATATAAGAAGGTTGAGGGAATTAGGAAGCCTCCTATCTATCATTACTTGAAAAAATATCAATATCAATAAGAAAAATCTATTGGTAAATAGGTTAATTACGTTGGTAATGCACATGCTAAAAAGTTTGTCTAACAGAAAAAAGGTAACATGTCCATTAGAGTCGAAGGGTCCGGCCTCTAACAACAGTGAAAACTCATCTATATTATATATGTAATCATTGTTGTGAAAGAACGTTAAGTGTAGTAGATATGTATGTTTATATATATTTTGACGAGAATTGAAGTAGAAGAAATAAGGTATAAGATTATCCGCTTACATGATTAATGCTTTTGACCCCTTTTTTCTTTATCTTTTTTTTACCTTAGATAAATTAACAACAATAATAATGATAATTTCAATAAGAAAACGAGTTAAAAGAGTTAAAAATATGTCATATGTGTTCCAGTGTTCATAACTTTATAAGATATTTTATTTTAAAAATGGATTATTAGTAATAATAGTTTTATGATGAAATTTTAACATATTGATCATTTATTAAATCTTCTCCATTTAATTAACACATGATCACCATACTTTTTATTTTTAACTAGTTACTCAACTCACTTCATATATTCATTTTGTAACTTATAACCACAACTACAATAGCAACAACCAAGTTCAAAGGATTTTGTAAACTTTCCTAGGCATACATGCACTTGTTTTTCAAATTAGAAATATCAAACACATGCATTAATACCTCTTAATATCTATATACCGACTTGTGTCTAAAACATGACTTGAACTCTAAACCTTAAGTAGGAAGAAACACTTTACACTTAACATTGATACTAGCTACTAAGTCAAAGACCCTTTAATACTATGATTCTTCATATATATTTTATATAAAGTTTTAAAAAAATATATATCAAATACTATATAATCATATAATTAGAAATGTCATTTCGGGTATGATAAAGATGTGATAATCCTCGTATTAAGGAACCAAATGACAGTGTTCTCCACTAATTAGCTTAATATTTTCAAACAATTTGTGCAAGTGTGGGTTGTGTTGTGTCATATAAACGTTATCAACACCTTTACTTTAAGAGACATATATGCCTAGACCACCATCATTATTGGACTTTCCATAATACTCCCAAGGACACTCTTGTCTCCTCAACTTTTCTTTTAGATTTGAGTGGTCATTGTTCACAACACGAATTCGTAACTAACTGACTATGACGGGAAATATATAACTCCAAGGTTTTTCATCAAAATCTATCTTTAAAGTATATATATATTGTTAATTTGTATATGTTGTCCTCATGTGAGTGTTTTAATTTACGGCTTCAAAGATCTTTGTTCGTGACCACCAAATCGTGTGATTTGTTTTACAACTCGAAAGATCTTTTCTCGTGACCATGAAGAACACCAAGACTCGTTAACGAGTGATAGAGGCACATAAGAACTAGATCACTAGTAGTTACTAGATACCCCTTCATTATTTACATTTGTCTTTAATTAGTTTAAATCATATGTTAAACATTAATGTAACTCAAGGACACAAATATATAAGTTTGATGATATATAGTCTTAGTGAAACTTGGCAATCCAAAACTAAACCCTGATTTTAATTTTCTTTAGTTGTTTTGATTTGTGTATCGGTATAGTCACTTTTCTACAACTTGCAAGAAAATTATTTATGAGGCGTTTTGTAATGGTTAGGCTGGTTTAAGTAATTAATAACTATAGAAGCTCTACTAGATTAGTTGTCAACACGAATGGATTTTTACTAACGACTATCAAATATCCGGGTATAAATTGATGTATTTCCAACATGATTGCCAATCGAAAACGCCTTATCCGGTTTTACATTTTAGCAACGAACATCCGCTAGTATAAGGCATGCTGAAAACGGTGATGTGGAGATTTCTTACATATTTTGACTTCATTTACACCAATTTGGCTACACTTTGTACTTACATAGGGCTTGAATCTTGTATACAGTAATAACTAGTGATATATTTATTAAGAAAAAGGAAGAAATTTATAAAAAGGGTCGGGAAAAGTAAAAGCATGGAGTATGAGTGGAAGAGATAGATGGGTACAGAGGGAAGACCACGCCAAGTCGTACGAACGAATCTTGTTGATTATTATTTTATAAATTGATTATTACATTTCGATCTTCAAATATATCATAACAGACTGTTGTGTGACATTTATAGTGGATTATGAATATATACATGAAGCACAAATTCATGTAAATATAATTATTTTAAGTGGCTTTATATCATAATTTCTAGATAAGAGAAACGTCAAAACAAACAGAGGAAATAAAGAAAAAGAATTAATGCATTCGAAGTATTATTCGTAGAAAGATATTATAGGAAAAATATAATTTTTTAACAGCATCTAAAGTTGATGTTTTGATATCTACTTACATATTTTGGTAACCCTTGGTTAGCGTTAAAATGTGTTTTGATAATAAATTTCATTTTCAAAACGTAGTTCCTTAAGTTGTGTTTCCACGATTTTAATTTCTTTTCTAGGTAAATAAAGCTATCATTTTACACGGGAAGCTTGATGAGAAGGTGATGTATATTATAAGCCTAGTGGTTTTTAGTAAAGGGTAAATGGTCGAAAAATGTAGTATATATATATATATATATAGAAAAAATTCATGTGAGAACCATTTTTAGTGCGAGAACCGCGAGAACCAATCTGAGCCGTCCAATTCCCCCTCCTTCAATGTCATTGCCCACCCATGAATTCCTCACATGCACCCTGCCACACTCTATCCCTCCATGCTCACCATCCATGAAATTTCCCATATCCAAGGAACGGCCGAGATTGGTTCTCGCGGTTCTCGCACTAACAACGGTTCTCGCATGAACCCTCCCATATATATATATATATATATATATATATATATATATATATATATATAGGAAAAAGTTAATGCGAGAACCATTCTTAGTGCAAGAACCGGGAGAACCAATCTGAGCCATCCAATTCCCCCTCCTTCAATGTCATTGCCCACCCATGAATTCCTCACATACACTATGCCACACTCTATCCCTCCACGCTTTCCATCCATGAACCCTCCCATATCCAAGGAACGGCCGAGATTGGTTCTCGCGGTTCTCGCACTAACAACGGTTCTCGCATGAACCATCCCCTATATATATATATATATATATATATATATATATATATATATATATATATATATAGGGGAGGGTTCATTCGAGAACCGTTATTAGCGCGAGAACCAATCTCATCAATTCCTTGGATATGAGAAGTTAAACGGATGGAGAGCATAGAGGGATAGAGTGTGGCAAGATGCATGTGAGGAATTCATAAGTGAGCAATGATATTGAATGAGGAGTAATTAGACGACTCAGATTGGTTCTCGCGGTTCTCGCATGAACTTTTTCATATATATATATATATATATATATATATATATATATATATATATATATATATATATATATATATATATATATATATATATATATATATATCAAAATGTATTAATAAAGGTAACATGCGATTTTTTAACAACAAATGAAGATAAATTTAAATTTATTACAAAAAAAATCATGACCAAAAGAACCTTGTTTTTTAGCATTTTATGACTCTTTTTAATAAATAATTAAAATTTATAATCTCTTTTTATACAAAATTGAAATTTACGATACTTTTTTCATAACAAATTATAATATATAATTCTTTTTCAACACAAAAAATTACATATCCATTACCTTTATTGATAAATTTTAATATATATATATATATATATATATATATATATATATATATTATCTTTTTCGATAATGTACCATTTACTAAATTATGCGATAATTATAAACCAGATTGATAAATGGTGGTGGGTTGAAGATTCTAAATCACATCAAGCATGAAGCAATCAAATATACACACAATATTATGGTTAGAGAGGAAATAACACACTTACACGCTCCAAAAGTATTCTATTGTATAAATAGACCAACTTCTATTAGGTTCAAGTTCTATAATTCTTTATGTATTATAGAAGTTAAATAATTATTAATGATATGATATTTGTATTATATAAATAATTATTAATATTTGCATCGTATTCGCACAATGTTACGGTAGCGAATAGTTTTGTTCTGTAACATGTCACTTTCTTGAATAAGTAATGATATATTATTCGCGAATGTCACAAGAAAGTTTTCTTCGGCAACATGTCCATTTTTTAAAATTTTCTTTTATCTGCATCAACTATTTTAATAATTTTAAAAATTAATTATAATACACATTAGAATTAGTAAAAATATTTATATTTATAAAATAAGGAGAGATAAGTTAATATTTTGAAAATTGTGTTAATATAGGTGGATAATTGTGTTTGTGTGAGAGTATATTTTACATAAATAAAATATTAAAGTAAATTAAGAGGGTATGGAATGGTTAAATATTAAGTGGATGAGATTAGTTTAAATAGAATGAAAGGTCAAGATGATGATTTGATTGAATTTTAAGAAGTCTTATGATTAAAGATGAACGAGAGAAAATATTAAATGGTATATATAGTAGTATAGATACAGATAATACAAAATATTTATAGAGTTTTCATTATTTTACATGGTAGTCTTAAGATTTTAGTTATGTTTTCTCTCCCTCTTCTACCACCGCTGTCACTGACTTGCAATTGGTCGTTCCTGCTTTCCTTCTCCCCATCTTCCACCTTGAGTAAAGAATTCTTTCTTTTTATTTTTAATCTCTGATCTTGTGTGTGGGATTTTCTGAATTGAAGTAAGTTATCATCTAGTAATCTGATTTTGTTTAATTCTTGACTTGATTTAATGAGTTCTTGCATTATCATGTTCATAACTGATTTCTAGGGTTCTTGAATTGTTGAGAAATTGAGAAATTCAAGTTCATATGTGATAATGGTGCTCAGATGATGAATTATGAACTGAAAGTTGCAATTCTTTGGTCCATGATTCTGTAATTGCTTGATTTATAGATAAAACCCCATTAATGGTGGTCAATGTGTGAACTTGATCATGTGTTTTCATGATTTGATGTTAAAAGATGTTATTGATGTTGGTTGATATGTTTTTAGTCGTATGTATGTGTTAGGAACTGTTTTTGATTGTTTTTGTTTGCTGGAAATCAATATTAAGTGCTGTAAATGGCTACTGGTGCGAACAGGTATAAGAAGCAGGTGACAGTCTGCTGTCCAGCAGCTGTCACGGTGTGAAATAGGGGCATGGTCACGGCGCGATCCCCTGCACAACCCTAGTTTCGTTGTTTTTTGATCTGTTTTGCATTGTGCTTTCCCGTATGCTATAAATATGCAAATGACGGAATTAAATAAATAATAGAAATAAGAAATAAAATGCAGTAATATAAAGTGCAAGAAATATAAATATGCTTACGAAAATAAATATGCAAATGCAAGTGCGGAAATTTAAGAGTTAAGGGTTTACAAGGATGACACCAAGATTTTTATGTGGTTCGGTTGAACTCCAACCTACATCCACGCCTTGACCTCCGTCAAGGATTCCACTAGCACCACGTGCAAAATACCTCTTAGCCCGGAAGAGATCACCGAAGTACAATCACCTTTACGAGTAGGTGATAACCACCAAAGATCCAAACTAGATCTACCACTTTGTTCTTCACCAAAAACACTATCTTCTTCAACAAGAAGAACCTTCAAGTTCTACACCAAGAACTAACAACAACCAACTCAAAAACTATGTGGGGAATAGTCAAACCCACCAAAACACCAAAAATGTTCTTCACTCAAGAACACTCTCAAGAACACCAACAATGGTGCTTGAACACTAATCTCTCAATACAAGAAAAAAATCGATGGACTATATGTATATCTCACTCAATGTATTTTTCTTGCTTCCCTTTTGCTTGATCTTGAAGTGTTGTATAAATCTCACAAATGAAGTGTTGGTCCCGAATGGATACTACAACAACGAATGTTTGTAGAAGGGGGGGGGGGGGGGTTGAATACAAACTTTAGCAAATTAAAATTTAAGAGACACACGGTTTACTTTTATATAATTCTTATTGATGTTAATCAAGAATTACATGAACTAGATGCGGAAAATCTAAGTTCAATAAAAGGTGGCAACTAATTTTGTCTAACACATAGACAATGCTAATCTTAAACAACTAATGTCTAAGACGTTCAACACATGAACAAGTTTGTTACACTGAAACTAAAATGCTAACTCTTCTAATTCTCAACTTATTAGATTTCAGTGCTTTTCAACGCATACTTAGCATGTTTCCATGCATGAGTATATATAAGCAAGGCGTGTCCGGGTTGATTAAGAGAGAAGGAGACAAAGGTACTTGGTTTAATAATATTATCATAGATAAAGTTAGTGGGTGAAAAAGTAAGTTAACTTTATACACAAAGTGTGTAAAGTGAACATACTTTTCAGTAATGAGTATACCCACTATCTATTATTATATTATTAAAGTACTACCTTTATATCTTGGAAAAGTAAACTTCTCCTTTCATGCTTGTGCTTTAATCAACACCATGCTTTTTGAAGATTTGACTTTACCAAGTATGGAGTTGCCAGCCATACTTAACATCATATCTTCGAGATCTTCTTTTCAAGCGTATCTTTCTCCTTTTCCAGGGGATAAAGATCTATCCTTTTTGTATCTTTGCAGATCCAAAAAGTGCTAAGTACTTTTACAAAGAAATATCTAAGGCATAATAAGAACAACACATGTTCTGCCTTTGACTTTAAGAAAATATTACATAGAAAAGCTATTAACTGAGATATACAATAAAGACTCAGTTAACAGACACTGAACTACAAATATAATTTTGCTCAGCTAAGGATAAGTATGAAAGACTCAGCTGACTAGACTTGCTCAGCTGATCAAATTGCTCAGCTGATGATACAAGTCATAGCAGCAGCTAATAAACTGATTAACTCAACTGTCAGCTGTTCCCAAAGGATCAGCTAATCATTTGAGTATAGTCAGCTTATAAAGAAAAGATTGGATAAGTAATAAATACCTTATCTGACAAATGGGAGGCATCAGCTGATAACTGTGATTGTGTCAGCTGATCCTTGACTGCTCAGCTGATCTTGAAATCTTCATCAGCTGATGGTTCTAGGCCATCAGCTGATCCAGTGTGATTCCTCAGTTGATGCTCTTTGACTGATCTTTTCTTCTCAGCTGATCTTTCTGATGCTGGTCCTTTGGCTGATACTCAGTGTTCAGCTGACACTATGATTCGTCTGCTGACATTTCTTACTTAGAAATTGTTTAAGTCTCAGATAGAAAAACAACACATGTTTTTCATCAATCTAAGTCCAAAACTGACTATATGGTTTTGTTAACATCAAATCCTATTTTACTTAATAGATAGGTTTGATTAAGGTTTGATATTGCTATCTCACCAACAATCTCCCCCTATTTGATGATGACAAAACCTTATCTTGTTTAAGAAGAACCAGTTTGACTAGGATTTGTAAAGATATAACTTTTAAGTGCAATTTGGTTACCTAGCTATCTGTTTTTGGTAACTCTTTTAAGTATGTTCTCTGATGTTCTGTTTTTGGGAATCTTTTCATTTATGAAGTACCATTGTTCTGTTTTTGTGGTATCTTTTCTATCCTTTTTCTGTTTTTAGGATTTTTGATCTTTTCTATATTTACACTATGTGAGCTATCTACTAAGAGTCATCTATACTAGCATTTTAGCTAAGTAGTCCATGATCAAAGTTTCAAGCTTGATTACAGAACAAATTATTTACATCAGAGTTTGTACAGAGAAATCTAACTATGAGTTAAACTAAGTACAGAAGTTGAACTATTCTAGGAATTGAAATTACATCTACTCTAGTTATGAAGTGTGGTCTTCATTTCCACCAAGGTTATTCATTTCTACCACTTCATTTCCATCATACTTTCAAAGTGTTGATTTCCTGTCTGTCCTCTTGCCAGTCTTACAGCTTGAAAAATTAAAGCTCTTGGCGCTCTTCCTATGTCAGCTTCTCTTAGGAATCTCCAATCACCAGCTCTGTTCTTGAAGAACATCCCTTTTTCAGGCTCAGTTATGTACTTAAACATTTCTGGCTCAATATTGGAGGGCAGAGCAGTGTTGAGACTTTCATAATCAGAAAGAAAAGGATAGTCAGGATTGACAATAATCTGTTCAATGGTGACAAAAGCTTTTGAATTCTTTTTGAAAGCATCTTCAAACAGATTGATGTGTTCAATGAACTGATCATGTGTGAAGAGCCTATTGCAGATTTACATCCGAATCCAGTATTCAAATTTTGGCATGAACCTTTGAACAATTTCACTTTTGGACTTGAGGAGATGGTACAGGATCTCTATCATTTCAAATAAGGAGAGAAGTTTGCAATGTTGAAGATAGGTATCTTCATAAGTCTTTCTTTCATCTCTTCTCACCACTCTGAGATAAGGACCCTAATCAGTACCTTTGTATGGAGTAACCCTTGAGATGATGTCTGCACATCTTCTATTTACCAAGTTTTCTTCGTTGTCTCTGAACTCCTTGGCTTGCCTTTCAGTTTGCTGAGCTAATCCTCCAAAGTTGAAGTTCAGCAGAGCTTGAATGGCTTCCTTGTGAGTTTTTCCTCTCTTAGGATCTTTCTTGGTAGAAGGGTCATCTTGCTGTGGTGTATCCAGTACTTGATGTGATTGAGAGGATATCATAATCATCTCTTCTTCTTGTAGCTCTCTTAACTCATCATCAGTAACACCAATAATTGCAGCAAGATCTTCAGGAGAAGTGAAGTCCTGATGTCTTTCCTTGGTTTTCAAAACTTCTTCTATGGAAGTACCAAGTGCAACAGCTAACTCACTGATCTCTCTGAGACTCTCTTCTTCTTGTTTTAGCTCTTCCTCTCTTCTTTCTTCTTCTTCAATCTCCTCAGCAGTCATTATCTTCTTTCCTTTTCTTCTTGATGAACTGCTGGGAGTTGGTTGACTTGATTGAACTGGAGAGGAAGCTTGGACTGGTGAAGCTGTAGTGGAGAAGCTCTGCTTCCTTATGTTGAACATAGAGGACAGAGGCATTTCATCTTCATCATCATCATCAGAATCCTCAGATGGTAGTTCAATTGGAGCACAGGATTCACCTTGCTTTGATTTCTTTGTCCTTCTATCCATTTGCTTTAGCCTTCTCTTTGGCCTCTGCTTTTCTTGAGCATGTTGCTCCCCCTCAGATTTATTCTCCCCCTCAACAGCTGATCCTATTTCATCAGGGGTTGATGCATCCTCTGCTTGTAAAACTGACTTTGTCCTAACTGACTTCTCCCCCTTTTTGTCATCATCAGAGGAGGGAAAAACAGCAGGCTTTGCAGGGGCATCGGGAGTGGTGAAAGAATAAGGAGTTGGGGTAGGTGTAGAGGTAAAGGGTGGTATGGTTGAGGATGAAGGTGAGGCAGTTGATATGTGAGGCTGAGTGAAAGGTGATGTTGAGTGTCGAAGGTGAGAGGGAATAGGAGAGAAAGAAGGAATGGAAGTTGAGATAAGAGGTTTTAGGCTGTTGATAGCTTCAGTGAGATTGGAGAATTCTCTCAGAGTATCACTGTGCCTTATCCTAGCACAAAAGCTGGACCTATTGACCTCAGTATCAATGTCTTTTAGGAGAGAAGGGATAGTTAGAAGAGATTCAGGAATGGTAATGGAGATATCAGGGGGTGAGGGTCTAAGGGTTTTGAGTTGGGAAAGGAGATTGGAAATGGTATGGTTTAAGGTAGAAATGGTTTGAGCAGGTATAGGAGGGGAGGGTATAGGAATAGGAGTAGAGGTTTGGTTTAGAAGTTGATCTAGTTTGGTAAGAATAGGGGAAAGATCAACAGGGGCAGGGGTGGGTTGGGGTTTGGGTTGGTTGGCTTTAAGTGACTCAATCTCATTGGTTAGGTGAGAGATTTGAGTTTCTGTTTGAGTTTGGAAAGTGGTAAAGGAGGCTTGAAGACTATCCATCTTTTGAGAGATAGATAATAAGGTTTGAAGTAGTTGGGGTGAGTGTTCATAAGTAGTAGAGGAAATGGGTTGAGTTGGAATTGATTGAGAAATTTTGCTTAGAACTGGAATGGATTGTGGTCCCTCACTTAGACCTTGGTATAGAGGCCTAAGATAACTGGGAACAGAAGTTGTACCCTGTACTAATGACTGGTTTATGCCACTAGTATTGACAGGTAGTGCACTAGCATGTGTAAGAATTGAATCAAAAATAGGTGCAAATATGTGAGTGTGAGTGAGGATTGCACTCAAAGGGGTATCCCTTATTATAGTAGCAAGTTGTTGTGAACTTACTAGGGGATAGGCTTGACATATAGGGGTTGTAGGCACAGTATGACCTTGGGAGAATGTCTGTCTTTCAATGGCATCACCCTGTTGGGAGGGTGACCCAGATTGCAGCAATCCCATATTTATAGATGTGCCCTGTTGTGAGGATACACCCACTGGTTGTAGGGTTATATCAACTTCCATGAGCTCCCCCTCAAAATAAGAGGTAGCTATAGGAGTTGAGGTCAGAGGTGCAGTGTGCAATCCCTCTGAGATAAGTGCAGTGTGCACCATCTCTAATGACCTTGTTTCTATTTGGGTTACTAAGGGAGTAGAACTAGTGACTGTTGGGAGTACACTAGAGCTTGGCTGTTGTGGGGGTGTTACAACTAGAGGAGAGGATGGGTTCTCATTGGTGGGGTCAACCAAATGAGTATCCTCAAGAGTGGTAGAGAGTATACCTGCGATGTGCTGAGTCTTGCTGATCTCAATCAGTTGAATGAGATTGTCAGAAATTGTGTCTTCCTCAGCATCATCACCATCAGCTGCATCACCACTTTGTTTGTCTTGTGGAGTGCTTGAGCTGGAAGGAACATGGAAATGTGAGAGTGGCATCCCAATTTGAGAAGATGAGGAGGTTGTATCTTGAACATTTTCAGCATAAGGAATTCCAGCATCACCACCATGAAAGTCATCATCTCCCTCATCATGATCACTATCAGCATCTTTGTCATTATCACCCTCAGCATCAGGATTAATAGGCTCATCCTGTGCTGGTTCATCAAACACATCTGGTCTAAACATCAATTCTTCTTCCACTAAGGCTTCATTTGGAGCATGAGTCATAGACTACTCATAATGATCAGTGATTAAATCAGGAGACTCAGAATCATCAGCCATCTGTCCCTTAATATTCTCAGCAATAACTTCCTCTTCATTTTCATTCTCCTCAGCAGCAACATCTATCAATTCTTGCATCTGAGCAGTTATTGCAGGACCTTGAAATTCCCTTATCAAATGGAAAGTTTTCTGACCCATTTGAGGGATGGTCATTGTGTGCAAGTGAGCAGCTAACCCAGCATAGTGTTCCCTCTGAACATCTCTAAGTGCAATTAAACTTAGATACCTGATGTAAGGAACTAGGGTTCTGGTTGATTTCTTTGATGTGCCCAGAGTGATCTTATCCACCATTTCAGAGAATATGACTTGTGCAAAGTCAATATTCCTCCCTGTGACCAAAGCATGAAGAATCATCAGTTCAGACTGATTCATTTGGTCATGGCTGCCAGACTTGTGACCAAAACATCGAATGATTACACTGGCCAAATACTTCCATGGGTGTCCTAGAGTAGACAGTTTATACTGGCCATGGAAAACAACACCTTGGTAGCCAATCAGGGGCAAAACCTCTAGAACTTGATCCATTGTAGAAAAAGGTTGAAATGGGGCCATATGGGGTATGGAGATCGCTTGTCTAAGAGAATCAGCAGTGATGTTTATGTTGATGGTACCATTGAGGCAGGTGCAAGTGATTAAATCTTGATTAGCATGGTACCTTGCAGTGTACCACATCTCACCAACAATGTTTGGAAAGATAAACAGAGGATGAGCTGATAGACATGCGAACAGGGGGTGGGCAGTTATGAAAGCCACCATAGGTTCGTATCCCTGGTTTGCTTTGCTCGCGGGAATGTCAGTGTTTATGAGAAAGTTGTTTGGGCGTATTGTGATTTCAGAGTTGGGTGTGACATTTTCACCAGCAATGGCGTTTGGAGAAGTTGCAGGGTTGAAGATCACCATGATTACAGAGTGAATGAAGTTTGAGCAACGAGAGTTTAGGGTTTGAAAGTTTGAGAGAGAAAGAGTGTTAGGGAATTTTGAAAGCTTAAGAAATGAATAACCGCTTGAAAACACCTTTAAATCTTCCTTGGAAACCTAAACTGTCACATAAATATTTTGCAAAAAGTAACTGTCACTTCTGCAAAAAGGTAATAGACGGAATAGATATTAAATACACAGACAATAAACGGAGAAATAAGCTAAGTTAAATAACCTAGTAATAAATACAAATGAGAAATTAATAAAATAAGTGTGGGGATACAATATTTTTGACTTTTGAAAATCATCAGCTGACGAGTGTCAGCTGATCCATGTTGAGATAAAATAAGTGTCAGCTAATGAATGCAATTAGCTGAGCTTCTAAGTCTTAGCTGATGGTTTATCAGCTGAGGTATAGTGTCAGCTGATGATCGTCAGCTGACATAATTCTATTAGCTGATCTACCATAAGTAAAATATGTAGAAGCTTAGATAAGTACTTCATTTCACACACAAATAAAAATATTTTCTCACACACAATTAACTACCTAAGAAGAGAATATATTACAAATTTAACATGCCAAGTTTGGATATTAGGAAGTTGAACCGAGACTCATCCAAATGTTTTGTAAAAATGTCAGCTAATTGAACATCAGTGTTGATATAGTTCATAGAAACTTTCTTTTTCTGCACATTATCTCTAAGAAAATGATGTCTGATTTCAATATGCTTAGTTTTTGAATGCAAAATAGGATTATTAGAGATAGATATAGCACTTGTGTTGTCACACAGAATTGGGGAGTTTTCAAACTGTAAGTCATAATCCAGTAGTTGATTTTGCAGCCATAGCAATTGAGCACAGCAGCTTCCAGCAGCAATGTATTCTGCCTCAACTGTAGAGGTTGAAACAGAGTTTTGTTTCTTGCTTTACCAGCTGACTAATCTTCCACCTAATAACTGACAACCCCTAGATGTACTCTTTCTGTCTAGTGTGCAACCTGCAAAGTCAGAATTAGTGTATCCAACTAACTCAAAATCAGAGTCTTTGGGGTACCAAATACCTAGATTAGGAGTTCCTTTGAGATACCTGAAAATTCTTTTAACTGCAGCTAAGTGAGATTCTTTGGGATCTGCTTGGTATCTAGCACAAAGACATGTAGAAAACATAATATCTGGTCTACTAGCAGTTAGGTATAAAAGAGACCCTATCATACCTCTATAAGCGGTAATGTTCACTGATTTACCACCAGTGTCCTTTCCAAGCTTTAAGGCAGTGGACATGGGTGTTTTCATTGAAGAACAATTTTCAAACTCAAATTTAGTAAGTCATTTACATACTTTGTTTGATGAATGAAAATTCCATCAACCTCTTGTTTGATTTGAAGACCTAGAAAATAGTTTAATTCACCCATCATACTCATTTGATAGTTATCAGACATGAGTTTGGAAAACTTTTTGCAAAGATCAACATTTGTAGACCCAAATATTATATCATCTACATAAATCTGTACAAGAATCACATCACCCTTGAATTTTCTTATAAATAAAGTGCTATCTATGCTTCCTCTTATAAATCCTTTATTGGTCAAAAAAGAAGAGAGGGTATCATAACAGGCTCTTGGAGCTTGCTTCAGACCATACAAAGCTTTGTTCAAGAAGTATACATGATCTGGTTTGGATGTATCCTCAAAACCTGGAGGTTGTTTGACATACACCTCTTCTTTCAATTCACCATTGAGGAAGGCACTCTTAA
Source organism: Pulicaria dysenterica (assembly GCA_947179395.2). Taxonomy (NCBI): domain Eukaryota; kingdom Viridiplantae; phylum Streptophyta; class Magnoliopsida; order Asterales; family Asteraceae; genus Pulicaria; species Pulicaria dysenterica. The sequence goes on along the minus strand of OX359290.1, from coordinate 19,486,591 downwards.
CATCCATTTGGAATACTTTGAAGTCTTTGAAGGCAACATAAGCAAGAAATAGTCTTATTGCTTCAAGTCTTGCAACAGGGGCAAAGATTTCATCATAATCAATACCTTCTTCTTGACAATACCCCTGAGCAACTAATCTTGCCTTGTTTCTGATGATCAGCCCTTGTTCATCCATCTTGTTTTTGAACACCCACTTAGTGCCAATGATGGATTTGTCCTTTGGTCTTTGCACCAAAGTCCATACATTGTTTCTTGTGAATTCAGCCAATTCTTCTTGCATGGCATTTATCCAGTGAGGATCAGTTAGAGCTTCATCTACCTTCTTTGGTTCAATCATAGAAACAAAACCTGTATATAAACAGAAGTTACAAGCTTTTGATCTTGTTAGTACAGGTGCTTCTATGTTACCTATTACCTGATCAATTGGATGATTTCTGAGGTACTTGTAGGCATTTTGGATTCTGGGAGTTGAAATTCTTTGGTTTGGATCAGCTGATGAGACTTCTGGTTGATCAGCTGACAGAATTTCTTGATTACAATCTGATGAGACTTCTACTGATGAGGGAATGTTTGATATGGAATTAGAGTCCATTGATGTTGAATCATGATTCCCTTCATTTAGTAAAAGTGTGGGTTGGTTTAGGATAGAATGTGCAGAGGTGTTTTGTACATTCGGAACAGGTTCATCTAAGTCATCTATGTCAGCTAATGAGATTGGATCAGCTGATGGGAGTGGATCAGCTGATACTGGAGTGTTGTCTTCAGTACGCAGCAAATCATTAAATTCCTTACCTGTAGATGGATTAGTAGAATAGGAAGCAACAAAGTCATTTTCATTAAAACTTACATTGATTGATTCTTCTATGACCTTTGTTCTGAGGTTGCAGCTTCAATCAAAGTTCTGTTTCTTCTTTCAGCTACACCGTTCTGTTGTGGAGTTCTTGGAGCAGAGAAGTTTAGAGATATTCCTTTCTCATCACAGAAACCTTCAAGAGTTTGATTTCTAAATTCAGTTCCATGATCACTTCTAAGCATCCTTACCAGATTGCCATTGAGCACTTCCATCTTTCTAATGAAGCTTATAATTTCTTCAGCAGCCTCACTCTTTGCTTTTAGGAAGATGACCCAAGTGTATCTTGAGAATTCATCAACCATTACCAATGCATACTTACTTCCACCAATACTAGAAGTAGCAAGAGGACCAAATAGATCCATGTGCAACATGTAGAAAGGTTCAGTAATGGAGAAGGCTTGCTTAGATGGAAACGAAGTCTTGTGCTGCTTTCCCTTCTCACAGGCAGAACAAGGTTTAGGCTTAACATACGTCAGTGAAGGTAGTCCTGACACTAGTTCACCCTTGCTCAACTTGTTAATGTTTTTGAAGTTTAAATGGGAAAGCCTTTTGTGCCATAACCAGTTTGTGTCAGTTACAGACTTGGTATACAAACAGGTTAACTTGGATGGATAACCAGAGGACATATCAAGAGTATATACATCCTTGGTTCTCTTTGCACAAATTATTGTTTTACCTTCTTGATCTAAAATGGAACCACCTGTCTTTGTAAAGAGGACTTTATGATCACCAGCACATAACTGACTTATGCTGATGAGATTATATTTAAGTCCTTTAACATATGATACCTTGGATAAGGTTAGGTTCCCATTATGAAGTTCTCCGTAGCCTTTTGTTTGCCCACAGTTATTATCACCAAAGGTTACTCTTGGACCTTTTTCCTTCTTGTAGTTACTAAGCAAAGCTTTACAACCTGTCATGGTCCTTGAACATCCACTGTCAAGATACCATGTATTCAGACCCTGCATAGATGTGATTGAAAGAAAGTTAGTGACATTTGGGCATCCACATTTAAGTGGACCCCTGTGGATTGCACCTAGCCATCCACTTTATATTAGGTTGTTTATTAATGAGAGAAACAGCTGTGTTATCATCATCAGTCCGCTGTCTTGAGTTACCTTCTAGAGAACAATTACCTGCCTTATGTTCTTTGCTCCCACATTTATAACATTTTTGATTTTTGGAGCTTTTAACATGTTTTGGTAATTGACTAAGAGATGTCTTAACTGTTTTCTGATGACTATGGGTCATCAGCTGACAGATTTCACCATTCAGCTGTTGCAGCTGATTCTGTAAACTAATAAGGTCTTTGTTTACAGTCACCTTAGGTTGACCCTTAGTTAAAATGAGTTTTTGATCAACTTTAGGTGTGACAGACTTAGACTCTTTGTAAACAAAATGTCCTTTTCCCTTAGTTTCTCCTATTAAAAGAGTTTGAAGTGATGTTTGATCAGCTACCTAAACAGAAGAGGATCCATGATCAGCTGACAGGCTATCAGCTGAGCAGTTATCATCTACTCTTCGATCAGCTGATGTAACATCATTAGCTAAAGAATTTTCAGTCAGCTGAGTTCCTAAATTTAAAGTATCAGTTTTCAAGGTTTGACAACTCTTTGGTATCAACAAATGATTCCATTCCTTTACTTACTTCCTTTACACTTAAATTTTCAGTGCTTTTGCTTTCTGTTAAGACAATAGAACTTGAACCAACTTTTGAAGAGGTTGAGTCTTTCAGCTGAGTACTTTTACTTTTGACAAATCTGTTAGTGATAATACTTTTTTCTTTTACGATCTTTTGAAAAGTAAGAGGTAAAATATCAGCTTTTTCTAAGATATTTATGTTCTTGCTAAAATCAACACAGTTAGCAGCTTGTGAATAATTTCCACCAATAATAGCTTGAACTTGTTTTGGAATCTGCTCATTGACACACTGAGTGGTCTTCTCAGCAGAAATACACCAAGATCTAACTACTTTTTGAAGGTCATTAAACTTTATTGTTGCTTCATTGGTTTCTTTTACCAGGATCTGATTAAGTATCTTTTGATTAGCTAAATCATCTTCCAGTTTTGTCATTTGTTTAAGTTTCTCATCTTTAAGACTTAATCTCTCTTTTAGTGATTCTATTTCTAATTTTAGCTTCTTTTCTCTTTGAATATTTGACTGAAACTCAACACACAGATAATCAAACATAGTGTTCTTTTCATTATCTTCATAGTTAATAAATTTTCCAACCTGATACATAGAAGAAGGATCCCATTCAGGAGAAGTACAAGCTTTAGCAGCTTTCTTCATATCCTCATCAAAGGAACTTGTACTTGCTGTGTTGGCCATCAAACTGAACTGAGCTGTGAGGACCTCATCTTCATCACTTGAGGGATCTTCCTCAGCCCAATCTTCTTCTTCAGCAACCAGCACCCTGTTCTGAGCTTTCTTCTTCTTCTTGTCAAGGACAGCAGCAAGAAGCTTCTTATATTTGGCTTCATAATCAATCTTGTTGTCTGAGCTTGAGGAACCCTTGAAGCCTGTGTTTCCTTTGGACTTACATTCACTGGCATAGTGACCAGTCTTGCCACAAGAGAAACAACATTCAGAAGCCTTTGGTTTTGACATGGCTCTTTCTCCTTTGAAGGGTTTCCTTTCAAACCTCTTGACATCCTTTCTTTTCAAGAAAGGTTTGAACCTTTTAACCAACATGGCAGCCTGCTCAACAGCAGCTTCAATGCTGTCCATGTTCTCCAGAACTTCATCCCCATCAGCCACTTGCTCTTCATCAAAAGATTCCTCCTCTTTCTCCTCATCACTGGACTCATCCACAACTGCAGCAAAACTCCTAGATCGTGTATTCTTAGACACAAGTGCAGTAGATGGAGCTTTTGCAGCCTCCTTCATATCCTTGGTAGAGATCTTCCTTTGTTTCACTGATTGTTCATGATTCATAAGATTTCCATATAAACCAACCAGTGAAAGACCCTTGATTTTCTCACCATGTTTAAGCACAGTGATAAAATGATCCCAAGATTCTGGGAGAGAGTCTAGAAAATTGTTTACAAGTTCCTTATTGCTTTTGTGAACATCTGCCCTTCTTAAGTCATTAATAAGGCAGTTGAACCTAGTGTAAGTCTGAGTGAGACTTTCACCTTTATGAGCAAAGAAGAACTCATATTCTCTAACCAGAAGGAGTTTCTTGTTCTCCTGCACTTCTTCAGTGCCTTCATATGCAACAGTCAAAGTGTCTAGCATCTCTTTTGCAGATTTACAGTTAAGAACTTGATGATAGACATCATTTGGTAGTGCAGAGACTAAGGCTGTTCTTGCTTTAACATCAAGATTAACAAGCCTTTTGTCTTCATCAGACCACTGATTTATAGGTTTTATAATCAGTCTTTCAACAACAGGAGCTTCATCAGTTGCTTCTGTTACTTGGATAGTTGAGGAAGGAACATGAGGACCTTCAGTAATAGTTTTAAGCATCACATCATCAAGGCTTGACATATAGAGAAGAACTCTACTCTTCCAGAGAGAGAAGTTCTCTCCATCAAATATAGGACACCTTGTGAGTGAACCATTGTTAGAAGAACCATTAGAGGCAGCAACAGAAGTGGCCATGTTGTAGTGTGGGGTAGAAGCAGTTGAAGAGTAAGCAAAACAGATCTTAGATATGGAATATCTAGCCTGCTCTGATACCAGTTGTTGGTCCCGAATGGATACTACAACAACGAATGTTTGTAGAAGGGGGGGGGGGGTTGAATACAAACTTTAGCAAATTAAAATTTAAGAGACACACGGTTTACTTTTATATAATTCTTATTGACGTTAATCAAGAATTACATGAACTAGATGCGGAAAATCTAAGTTCAATAAAAGGTGGCAACTAATTTTGTCTAACACATAGACAATGCTAATCTTAAACAACTAATGTCTAAGACGTTCAACACATGAACAAGTTTGTTACACTGAAAGTAAAATGCTAACTCTTCTAATTCTCAACTTATGAGATTTCAGTGCTTTTCAACGCATACTTAGCATGTTTCCATGCATGAGTATATATAAGCAAGGTGTGTCCGGGTTGATTAAGAGAGAAGGAGACAAAGGTACTTGGTTTAATAATATTATAATAGATAAAGTTAGTGGGTGAAAAAGTAAGTTAACTTTATACACAAAGTGTGTAAAGTGAACATACTTTTCAGTAATGAGTATACCCACTATCTATTATTATATTATTAAAGTACTACATTTATATCTTGGAAAAGTAAACTTCTCCTTTCATGCTTGTGCTTTAATCAACACCATGCTTTTTGAATATTTGACTTTACCAATTATGGAGTTGCCAGCCATACTTAACATCATATCTTCGAGATCTTCTTTTCAAGCGTATCTTTCTCCTTTTCCAGGGGATAAAGATCTATCCTTTTTGTATCTTTGCAGATCCAAAAAGTGCCAAGTACTTTTACAAAGAAAGATCTAAGGCATAATAAGAACAACACATGTTCTGCCTTTGACTTTAAGAAAATATTACATAGAAAAGCTATTAACTGAGATATACAATAAAGACTCAGTTAACAGACACTGAACTACAAATATAATTTTGCTCAACTAAGGATAAGTGTGAAAGACTCAGCTGACTAGACTTGCTCAGCTGATCAAATTGCTCAGCTGATAATACAAGTCGTAGCAGCAGCTAATAAACTGATTAACTCAACTGTCAGCTGTTCTCAAGGGCTCAGCTAATCATTTGAGTATAGTCAGCTTATAAAGAAAAGATTGGATAAGTAATAAATACCTTATCTGACAAATGGGAGGCATCAGCTGATAACTGTGATTGTGTCAGCTGATCCTTGACTGCTTAGCTGATCTTGAAATCTTCATCAGCTGATGGTTCTAGGCCATCAGCTGATCCAGTGTGATTCCTTAGCTGATGCTCTTTGACTGATCTTTTCTTCTCAGCTGATCTTTCTGAAGCTGATCCTTTGGCTGATACTCAGTGTTCAGCTGACACTATGATTCGTCAGCTGACATTTCTTACTTAGAAATTCTTTAAGTCTCAGATAGAAAAACAACACATGTTTTTCATCTATCTAAGTCCAAAACTGACTATATGGTTTTGTTAACATCAAATCCTATTTTACTTAATAGATAGGTTTGATTAAGGTTTGATATTGCTATCTCACCAACATGAAGAAAACAACTTTAAGAATCAACACACTCAAAATGTATATATATATAAAGATGAAAGATCAAGATATGAATGTGTATGGAGGAGAGAAAATTCTGGAGTAGCAAAAGGTGAAATTTGTATATATGTGGGTTGGTATATATAGAGGAAGAGAGAGGAGAGGTGGGGACCCAAGCCTGGACGGACGTTCGATCATCACGGTCGACCGTGGATCGACCGTGGCCAGAGCTGCCACATTCTCGAGTTGTTTAAAATATTTCAGATATTTTTCGACTTCCTCTTTTAAACTGCTATTTTAGAATTAATAAACACCAAGATAAATATCGTTACACTGTGCATTTGGACTGACTTTTAAATGATAAAAACACATGTTTAATTGTGAGGATGACACCTCATGTACTTGCATGTACTTGCAAGATCTTCCCAATATTCTCTATTACCCAATCATTTAATACACAGTATAATAATATCTATTAAGGATATTTATCTTGTATTGTAAATTACATATTTTCACTTTTGCCAATTTATAAGATTGTATCTATTTAAATTTGTTGGCAATAAGTTATAAAAACTATATTCCATAAACAGATATCATTTGATGCAGTATGAAATATTTTTATAAGTGAAAATTTTATATTAATAAAAATGACAATTTAAGATATACCCATTTTTTATTATTATGTCATTTTTATTTTTACCAACTTGTTGGTTTTTAACAACACACAGATATATTTTAGTATTATGATCTTTCATCAATATATATATTTGTATCATCATTTTTTCAAACTTATTATTTTCATATTAACTTGGATAGGTATGTTTTTTATTTTAATTTTATTATTAAAATTGCATCGTCAAAATCAGATATATTTAAATATTAATCTTTTGATTGCAATAACAATCTCCCCATTTTTTATGATGAAAATTTTAATTTAATCCAAGTCAATAATTCTATAATATGTTATGAAAAAATAATAAGTGGGAGATTCAAGAAGTTGACCTTTGATGATGATCATGTGTCTTCATAGTTGATTCTCCCAAATGACGTTTTATCATCAAATATTCTTGATCTTTGAAAAGAAATGTATCCCCTTCTCTTGAGGTTTCAATTGGATTCTTCTCCCCCTTTGGCATAATCAAAATGGTGTGTACCCCTTTTTTTGGCATCTTTTAAGTGAAGCTCCCCCTTACGTTTTGCTTGATTGCACTAAGATTTGCTCAAGATAAAGTTTTCAATTTTTGAAATGATAATATAGGAGTTAGTAGTAAAGATGGTTGCAAATTTAGAAACCAGATCCTGTTTTCGTTTTATGTGATGCTAGTCACCTTATCCTTCCAATCATAATAAGCTCCCCTTTAGTTTAACAAAATTAACTCCCCCTCATTTTAACAAGGTTAACTCCCCCTTATTTTGACAAGGTTAACTCCCCCTCATTTTGACAAAGTTAACTCCCCTTCATTTTCACTCTCCCTCATTTTGTAGTTATAACAAGGTTTGTATGAATATTTTTTTTATCCTTTTTATACCAATTTAGTGACACTTCCTTAATATATGTTCATAAGAAGATTTCTCCTCTTTTATTTTGCATAGTGTCATCCATTTGAGTGTACCTGTTAATATTCTTATAACAACAAAACATAATTTTTCCAATCTATGATTGATTGGGTTAGTAAAATGTGTTTGTATAGATTTGGCATACAACCATGAGTTGATTGTGCTTTAAAAATATCCAAAATATTAATATGGGAAAGAAGGGACATAGTGCATGTATACGACCATTTGATTTTAAATCCATCCAAGTGTTTTATCTAATCTTGACTTTATTCTGGCATATTGGATTAGTACACATGTCATATGTTTAAATTTGAAAAATATAATAAACAATTAGTAATTTAAGACAAGTGAAAGGTTAAAAGTTGAAAATCAGAAGATCGTGGAATTTGCTAACCCACGGTCGACCGTATTCGACCGCGGTCACGGCCAGCAGAGAGTCATTTTTGGGCACGGTTGCAATCCTGCAGCCGTGGTCGACCGTAGTTCTTCTAATCCGAATTTTTTGCATATTTTTCACAATAGAGTACACACAAAGCATATTCAAATAAGCACACAAAGCCCTAATTTACTTTATTAAAAGCTTTAAAGATAGTTAAAGGGATCCAACATGAAATTCCACACACAAACATAAGATAAATTGTTCAAAAGCCACATTAGGTATCAAATAGTAGGAATTTAAGTAGAGCTAGATGGAAGAGACATAGATCGAGTAACTTGGGTAGATGAAGTGCCACCGCAACCAAACTTGTCTTGAAGGAAGTTGAATAGTTTGTTCAACATAGATGTCTTTTCCTTCAAGGCATTAGTGTTCTCCTTCATCACATTTGTCATTTCTTCAAGGTCTTCCTTCCTTGATGCATAGCTCCTCCGCCTTGATGTCCCGCCAATGTTTGTTACCTCTTCTTCCTCACATTCCTCATCTTCTTCCTCCTCATTCCTCTTTGCTCTTTTTGATCTTGAACTTCTCATGGTTACCAAATGTCCCATTTTGATGAGTGTTTGGGTGTCGATTTGTTGTTCGGTGTTGGGAAGTCCATCAACCTCGGGAAGATCAAGGTATTGAAATAGATGGACAAGTAAGGTTCCGTATGGAAGGGATCTTTTGTTATGGGAAACTAAACCGCTCATCCTTTTGGCTACAAAGTAGGCCATGTCTACGGGTTGTTTTACCGTGAGGCCATATATGAGAAGTGCAACAATAGCTTGGATATCGTTGTGATTTCCAGCCTTTGAGTAGACATTATGGCTAATAATTTTAGCCCAAACTTGACATTGAGGAGTGAGGTGAGCACCTATGAGCTTGGTGGTTGTTCAAGATACTTCGGGTAGGCACAATGTGTCAATCACTCGTTCGGGAGTGATGCGATCATCATTGATATGGGTTACATAGGTGACACTATACATGTCGGAGTAAAAACGGAGGCCACTAGTGGGTAGTTGAAGAAAGTCACCAAACTCGACAAGGGACCAAGTCCATTGATATTGATACATGTTGAATTGTATCATCATTTCGGACTCATTGAACTTAAATCCGGCATAAAACCTTCTAATATGGTCGGGATGAATAATCACTTCGTGATTGAGAAACACATTCCATCCAAGATTGTTGAACACTTGTCCAACCTCTTGTTGTTCAAAGTCTCCCACACATAAGTTCTCCCGTAGGTTATGGGTCGGTTGGTTATATCGCGGTTTATATATATATATTTTAATGCGATAGTTAATTATTTTGATTAAAAATCATTGAAATACAATTAAAATGTATTTAATATCCTTATTATTTTATTTCAGGTTCAAAAGTTCGAATTATGGAGATAAGATACGGATAAAATAAGAAAAAAGTTGAAAAATTCGAAGTGGCCAGGAAACCGGAGATCGCGGCGCGATCTGAATGGCGTCGCAGCGCGACGGTGCTGATAATCACGAGACCAGAGCTGATCGGCGCATAAAATGGGATAAACATCAGCGTTCGCGGCGCGATCCTGTATTTCGTGGCGCAACGGGACCCCTGCAGCCCTCTATATATATTTTCGACTTTTTCTCGGTTTTAACAAATCTCATTCGATTTTTCCACCCCCAAACCACCAGAAACCACCATTAAAGAGCATAAGAAGCTTGGAGTAATAACTTGGAGCATTGGAGCTTAAAAGTGAAGATCAAGTTGAAGAATCATTCGGTTTTTACGGTTTTTCGTTCTTACTTATGATGTTCTTCTTTCTTCTTGATTTCCAGAAGTTTAGAAACTTCTGTTTTCCTCCCTAGAGGAGATGAAACTCATGTAATGGTTTATTAATTCATGGCTTTGATACTTTAATTCATGTTCAATTCAAGTTTAACTTAATCTTAGTTCATCCATGCTTCATAATCTGTTTTGGTTGTTTATAAACTGAGTTCTGTGTTTTAAAGGACCATTTAATTCATAAAGCTTTGATCTTGATTGTCTAGGACCAATAGATAGTTAAAGAGATAGTGATTGATCAAATCCCAGTGTTAAGCAACTTTAAATAGATGATTTTGCATGTGATTAAACATATAATGACCCTTTATGTGTTAATGATGTTTTGTTGATCATATGAAACATTAAAGGTTCAGTCTTTACTTGATAATCGAATTAATTGGCTAATTACCCCTTTTAATCGTGCTTTTGACCATAAAGGTTATTAATTGTTGTGATTAGACGATTAGAACTGGACCAAGGTTTTAACTAATTTAGGAATCGATGCATGAATGTTAAAAGTGTCTTTAGCTCTATTTGCCATGAATTAATTGTCATGAAAAGAGTGGAATTGAATCTAGGGAGAGAACATCTTCATTATATATTTAATTCTTCGTATTTTATTCGCTTTCTTGTCTCCTTTGCATGCTTTAGTGGTATTCTAGGGTTAGTGGTAATTTAGTTGATTGAAAGTTCACAACTTTTTCATACAAATCCCCCCTTTAATTGCTTTATTTATTTTCTTGTCCTTAATTTAGATTTATTTGCTTTCTAGTTTAGTTTAGATTAGTTTAGTTGTGCAAAATATTTAAATCATTATAACTTTATCAAATCATATCCGTTTCCCTTGTGTTCGACACCCGCGCTTACTAATTATACTATAAAAACCGATTAGGTACACTTGCCTATTCATGCGTTTTTGGTACAATTTAACACTGAATTTATAAATAAAAAACTAGTACGTAAAACGCACATCAAGTTTTTGGCGCCGTTGCCGGGGAACGGTTGCATTTGATTTAATTATAGTAATTTATTATTAAACCTTTGGTTTGCTGCTTGTTTTGCTTAGTTTTAGTGTGTTTAGTTTTCTGTCGATAAATCGTGACGCGATCTCTTTTATCGCGGCACGATCCGTGTTGACAGCTTGTTTCTCTTTCCGTTTTTAGTGTTAGCTCGTAGTTTTAGTTGTTAGTTTTAGTTTCTGTTTTCCGGGCCTGTTTAGGGTGGGGTTTTTGCTCCTTAGACACCTCGTAGGTTTTAGTTGGTTTATGTCCCGCGCTTCGTCGGCCGAGCTAGTTGAACCATTTGAAGAACAAAAGTAGGAGTTCAATCGTTTAAGGCGAGCCGCATTCGAGAGAGAACGCTTACGTAGGATGGCTGAAGATCTTGCAAACTTGTCGTTGGAGGAGTACGCGAGTCGTCTTCGTGAAGGAAACGCCATCGGTATTCACCGCCCTGTAATTCCCGAGTAAACCAACTTCAAGATCAAGGGTCAATTTCTCCATCTCTTGAGCGAAACTCCTTTCCTCGGAAAGGATCATGAAGACGTCAATCAGTATGTTGAGGCTACTAAAGGACGGTTTTTGGCTAATATCTTAGGTGTTTTATTTATAGTGACTTGAGGAGCATTGGGATTAGTACTACGATTTTGAGTTTAAGTGGTCGTTCTTGATCTAGAAGGGTTTCTCCTAGGGTTATCGGATGATTCGGCTATTTCCTTTCCCTTTGATCTTCCCATGGCTAATATAAAGAGAATAGAAGAAGTTTTTAAGATGTTAGTGGTTTGTCTTCTTTTTTTGACACAATGATTGCATGAATATGTATTTTGAAAATCATTAAGGAAAATCATGCAATCATGGTGATGGATTTCTTACGGTCGACCGTAAGGTGTTGACCGTAAGGTTATCCGTTTAGGTTATGTTTTTTGTTTAATAACTTAAGATTTTAGAAGAAGAAATGATAAGAACTATCTTAGTAAGATGTGTAATGAAGGAGATGAAGAATGGTGTGTAGATTGTCACGAAAAGCTTTCGCCGGAAGCCTTGAAGAGTCGCTGGAATCTTCGCCGGAGCAATGGAGAAGATGAAGTTTGAGAGAATGTGGGAGAGAATGATGGTGAATCTTTGAAAGAGTTTTGAGGTTTGAATTGAGTGGATGGGGTTTAAAGATGGAATTGAATTTTGGAGTTATTTGAATTAATGATGTTGATGAGAGTTAGAGGAAACAGAGATTTTTGGGAAGATAAAAAGGTATCTCAGATGTAAATATCGCGATATAGCATTTATGGTGGGGTATTGAATTTGAATTTTGAAAATTTGAATTTTAACAAAGATAAGGCAATTTTCTCTGCTGCCCACGATCGACCGTGATCGACCACGGTCGTAGTCAGCAGGATCAAATCTTTGTGTTTTGTTTATTTATCCAATCAAGCTTAGTTTAATTAATTATTTGGCATGTACTACACATAATCACATATCATGTTCATGTGAACTTATTTGTTATATATGATGAACTTTAGATCGTGTAGTTCATTCACCAATGTTTCCGATAACTTGGTTTATTGGATGATCTTCTATCTCCTTTGTGTTAGGAGTTGAATTATTTGTTTCTTTAGTTGGTGATGAATTACAATCATCCTTACTTGATTGTTCTTCATTGATAACTTTGTTTGATTGAATCAAAGTTTGTTCTTGTTCATTAAGTTCATCATCAATGAGAGGTGTGTATTTATTTTGAGGGGTCTCGTCAAATGTAACATTTAATGATTCATCTATAGCCATGGTGTATTTATTCAAAACTCTATAGGCCTTGTTGGTAGATGAGTATCCAAGAAAAATACCTTCAAAAACATTTGACCCAGATTGGTCTAAATCATCTTTGGTGTGTGTGATGTAACATTTACTTCCAAAAACTTTGAAGTGTTTAAGTGTAGGTTTTCTTCCCTTATAAATTTCATAAGGGGTTTTGTTTACAAATGGTCTAATTAAAACTCTATTTAGAATATACGTGGATGTTGCAACTGCATCACACCAAAACCTTTGTGGAATGGATTGTTCATTCAACATGGATCTACTCATTTCTTGAAGTGTTCGGTTTTTCCTTTTTACTACCCCATTTGATTGAGGAGTTCTAGGAGCCGAGAAGTTATGAGTAATTCCATGCTTGTCACAAAATATTCCAAATTGAAAATCATTATCAAATTGTTTTCCATGATCAGTTCGAATAAATAAGATCAAATGACCTTGTTGATTTTGAATTTGATTTCTTAGTATTTTGAATTTTTCAAAAGCTTCAGCTTTTGTTTTCAAAAACAGAGTCCATGTGTATCTTGAAAAATCATCTACAATAACAAGTGTATAAAAGTTTTCACATAGCTTTGTATTGAAGATGGACCAAATAAATCCATGTGTAATAGTTCAAGTGTTTTCTTTGTTGAAATTACATTCTTGGATTGATGAGAGAAATGAACTTGCTTTCCTACTTTGTATGTATCACATAAATGTTTGTCAAACTTTAATTTAGGTAAATCATTTACAAGTTCTTGATTAATAATCTTTTGAATTAATCTAATATTAGCATGCCCTAACCTTCTATGCCATAATATATAATCATCATTTAAACTAGTAAGACATACTTGGATGGATGGATTATCATTTAGTCTACATGTATATTATCCACTTCTTCATTTTCCTTTAATTATGTTTTTATCATATTTAGTGACAACACATTGGTATTTAGCGATGGTAACATCTAAATCATTGTCACACAATTGACCCACACTATTAAGATTAAAACTCAAGTTGTCAACATGATCAACATTTTTTAAAGTAATTTGATCTAAGTATATGCTACCTTTACCGACGATTTTTCCTTTTAAATTACTTCCGAATATGACATGACCTCCATCATATTCCTTGTATGTCGAGAAGAGATCCTTGTTGCCCATCATGTGCTTAGATTCCTTAGAACATCTGCTATCAAGTATCCATTCGTGTGAATGCAAATGTCCACTTGACGTTTCCTAATGATTTAAAAATGTGATAAATTTGGTACCCAATATCTCATGGGTCTAGGATTGTTAGCATTAAAATATCCTGTTTTATTCCATATGTAAGGACCTAATTGTGGTTGAAAGTATTGAGAGTGGTTCCAGGTTAGTCTTGGATGAAAGTTCTTATTTTGAGAGTGATGGTTGTTTACCCATCTTTGGTCATAATGGTGTATTCTACTTTGGTCCAAGTGATTTATCTTGGTCGTATTGATATGGTTATTATAACTAGTGTAATGGGGTTTCCTATTGGGTCGAGTGTTATAGTTGCAGTTATAATTTTTCTTAATCATATTGGTTTGCTGTTTGTAGTGAGAGGTGGATGGTCTTGTTGGGTTGATATATCCTAAACCATTTCTTCTAGGTTCATAGAATTGACTCATTTATTGAGGAGTTGCAACTGGAATGGAGTGGTGTGTGAATGTTTTAATTGTTTGGGATGTACTGGGCTGTGAGATATTGTTAAATCCTTTTGTCCTACTGCTAGGTTTCACGGTCAACCGCGGTCAGCAGCCTTGGTAACCTTTCCTACTGTTGCAGGGATGGTGGGTACGGTCGACCGTGTAGGTTCACTGGCGGGTCCTTTTCATTTTTCTTTTACAAAGATGATTTTCTTGTTGGGATCAAGTGGTGAACTGTTTTCATTTTGATCAAATCCAAGTCCCGATTTATCATTTGAATGTTTTTTAGCATTCAACATTTCATTCAACATTGAACTACTTTTCTCAAATTTTTGCTTTGTTTCATTAAAATCATTTTTACAATTATGGGTTTTCAAAATCTCATTTTCTTTGAGGAGAGTGGTATTTTGATGTTTTAAGTCCATGATCAGGTCTTTTAGTAAATCATTTTCACATATTGTAGTATCCTTTTCAAGTGTGATCTTGGATATGATCTCATTTAACAGTTCTATCTTATCAGTTGCTTTTATGAGCAATTTTCCACATTTATAATATTCTTTTTCTATATCGTTGTCAAACGATATATCACTATTAAATGATGAATCAGAATGTATCTCTATTGTATCTTTTGCGATAAGGCAAACTTCTTCTTCTTTGCTCGGTTCTTCTTCACTTTCACTCGATGCTCCGCTAACAAAGGCTTTGTGGTGTTCGTTCTTTTTGTTGTTTTTAGGACATTCGTTCATGAAGTGAGATGGGTCGCCACATTTGAAGCAAACATTTTTCTTCTTCTCGCTTTTGAATCGATATCCTTTCTTTTCCCAGGGCTTTGTCTCTTTTGTATCCCTCTTTAGATACCTTACAAATTTTCCTTTCCTCTTAAAGAACCTACTTAGAATTCTAACTGCCATTGCAAATTCATCATCATCCTTTTCATTTGGTGATGACTTCTCCTCTTCATCTTCATCTTCTTCACTTAAGCTTTCTTTGACATGCTTTGCTTTGAGAGCCAGAGACTTTATTTTTTCAGGTTTACTTTTGGTGATTTCATTATCTTTTTCTATAACCATTTCATAAACTTTCAAGTTGCCTATGAGTTCATCAAGTTTAAACACGTTTAGGTCCTTTGATTCTTCAATGGCTGTAACCTTGGGTCTCCATTCCGGATGTAGTGCGCTAAGGAACTTTCTTACATAATGTTTGTTAGTATATTCAACCCTAATGATTTTAGGCTTGTTACAATATTGTTAAATTTTGTGTGTCCTTCTTCAATGGTCTCATTTTCAAACATAGAAATTTTTTCATATTTTTGAACTAAAAAATCAATTTTACAATCCATAACTTGAGGATTGCCTTGGTGAGTAGTGATAAGGTTTTTCCAAATTTATTTGCTGTTTTACACATAACCACTCTTTCGAATTCTGTTCGTGGTAGTGCATTATATGGAAAGAGTTTGGCTTCAAAAACTTTCTTTAATTGTAACTTATCTTCAGTGGTTAGTGTCTTTTCATCCTCAGGTTTTAATCTCCTTTATTAATAATATTCCATAGATTGCAATCTTTAGCTTGAACATAAATTTCAAATCTTTGTTTCCAGTAACAAAATTCACCTGTTTAAAGAAGTGGTGGTCTGGACATAGAGCAACCCTCCATATAGTTTACTTGAGCCATGGATCAACTCAAAATTTGAATTTTTTTTGTTTGAAATAGATTTTATAAAACTTTGAGCAAATTGAGAGCATTTGCTCTTACACCAATTGTAGAAACTAGAAGGGGGGGGGGGGGGTTGAATAGTTTCTATGACCACCTTTTTGATTAAATAAATAAATAAATAAATATGTGAAACAAGAGAAACAATCGTTAGTAAATACAGAAAAGTAAATATGTGACTTGAAATGTAAATAAGCAGAAATGTAAAGATGCATAATATATATATATATATATATATATATATATATATATGTATATATATAGATATAGAAAAAAGTTCATGCGAGAACCATTTTTAGTGCGAGAACCGCGAGAACCAATCTGAGCCGTCCAATTCCCCCTCTTTCAATGTCATTGCCCACCCATGAATTCCTCACATGCACCCTGCCACACCCTATCCCTCCACGCTCACCATCCATGAAACTTCCCATATCCAAGGAACGGCCGAGATTGGTTCTCGCGGTTCTCGCACTAATAATGGTTATCGCATGAACCCTCCCCTATATATATATATATATATATATATATATATATATATATATATATATATATATATATATATATATATATATATATATATATATATATATATATATATATATATATATATATATATTAGATGTGGAAAACACTTGAACTTTTACAAAGCTATGTGGAAAGTATATAAATATATATATATATATATATATATATATATATATATATATATATATATTGTTAGAAATATGCCCATTAATGCACGTACGCCATATGGACCGCTGCTGATGATGTATGGACCTATTGGGTCATACACCGGGGTCTAACCTGATAGCAACTTAAGTTAAGAGACCAAATATGACAAAAGACAAAATTTGATATCGCAGGCCACGTTAGCGCCGCTAACTTCAAGGGGTTAGCGCCGCTAAGTCCTAGAGGTTAGCGCCGCTACGGCTGCATGTACTTTGTGTCAAGTCACTGACAGGGCGCGTTAGCGCCGCTAACTATTTTGAGTTAGCGCCGCTAACTTGTGGTTAGCGCCGCTAAACCTTGCCAGTGCCATTTGTCGAATCCACCTCCTTAATCAGCCAATGCATGTTGTTTCCTCAACTTACAAGGCTTGGCCGGTGGAGAGGCGTTAAACCCGAATCTGGGGTTAGGAGAGAGACATGAGAACTCATTTGTTTGGTGTGTTCACTTCTTTTTCTCTCAAGAAAAATACCTCTCCTTCTTTGGTGCTACAAAGACCAAGTGAGGGCTTAAGAGAGATGATTCCAGAGTTGGTCTCGTGATTTGCTGTTCTAGAAGTGGTATTCAAAGGTGAAGTACCATGGAGGCTTGCTAGCTCAAGAGGTTAGACGTGTTCCCGGGGTACTACCCATTAGTCGATCCGCGTTTTGTTCTTGGAGCTTCACCACCACGAGATAACGAGTTTTCTGGAGCTAAGGAGAAAGGTATACCACCTCTTTCCTTTACAAGTTGCATTTTTATACATAGAGTTTGGTCCATGTTTGGGGATTTAGGTTTTTTATGCTTTGATTGCTTGTTCTTTAGGCTGTTTTTGTTGTACATTCGTTTCCGCTGCGTGCCCACGAGATCCCAACATTGGTATCAGAGTCACCTCTATGTTAGATTTGCACTTGGTGGCTTGAAAAATCCCGAAATCGGAATGTTTGTTTTCTGTTCGAACAAGGTTAGCGGCGCTAACCTCGAGTTAGCGGCGCTAACCCATAAAACTTAGCGACGCTAACGCGCAGCTACATATTTTATTTTTCAAGTTAAAAACAGTTTTGGTCTCGGGTATTTTTGGCTATTTTGTAATTCTGGAATTTTGTTCCAGATTCTATCTTGGTATTTTTGTTACCATTTTGTTTGGTTGTATGTGTTAGATTTGAAATTGGTAACCTTGCCTTTGACCTTGTGGTTGAATTTGTGTGTTTGGATGCATTTGGTGATTTTTATATCACATTATGGGCTGTAATATTTATTAATTCAGTTAGTATGTAATAATATTATGGCTTGCATGCCATTTCATTCATCCGTGTATTTGTACTAGATAAATAGGAAATTTTGTGGCTTGTACGCCATTTCAATTTCTATTGTATGTCTTGTACATTTGGATGAAGACACACAAAAAGGAATCAAAAGGAGATGGAGGATGACCATAGAAGCCGGTGGAATCCAATAGAGATAGCGGTTCTAGTGGGAGCTCGCATCGGAGTCCTTTTGTCCCTTAGTTTGACCACGTTCTACCCGTTTTGGCTCACGGGAAGAACACATAGGATTTATGGCAAGGGTTACCAATTTATTTCGTTTAAAATGCGTGTGATGTGATTTTATTTTATTCTTGCATGGTTTGCTTAGGATTCGCATGCTAGACAATTTTTCGAAAATTAATAAAATCACAAGAGATTTGGTAAAAATGGTTTGCAACTCTCGCGCGCTCACATACAAGATTAACTCACTTAGTGGAAATAGGTTTTGTCACTAAACAAGTTAATCTGTAACCAAGCCGAAAACAAAAGCCCGTTTTTCATAAAACGTAAATCTTGCGCCATCCGTAAGTCGATACCACCCGAATCTAGATTTATGGGTTTTGGTTGTCGAGCTTAGCACGAGCCAACTCTCATAAAACTGTGTGGAAGGTGCGTGTGGCAAATTCACAAATTTGGTTGTCGAGCTTAGCACGAGCCAACTTTGGTGGAATTGTTACCGTATGTCTTGACGGACGATTTACAATTGCAAATTAAAATCCTTGAGTGATTGTCGAGCTTACCACGAGTCAACCAAGAATTTTAATTTGGAATTGGTGCAAGTAGGGATCGAACATGCCAAACGACCGATGGTTGTCGTAGGATCCCGCAAGTGTCTAAGAGTTGCAATAGAGATTGCAATCGGTAAGATGGTTATCGGCCTAAATAGCTCCATGAAGTGATCCGCGGCAACCCCGTCATGGATTGGAGTGAAATATGGTTCTTAGCCCTTGTTAAAATATTTTTCGAGGCAATATGGGTAATTATTTTAACGAGGATTAAATCAAACTAACTAATTCGTGTACTCTCTTTAATTATAGGATGTCGAATCAAAACCACAACACGTCAAACTTTTCACTTCGTATGTTCCTACAAAGGGAGAAACTCACGGGAGTGAACTTTGTTGACTGGCTTAGACAATTGAGGATTGTCCTACGTGCCGAGTCTAAGTTGCACATCTTTGAGGAACCTCTTCCTGAACCACCTGCTATCAATGCGGAATGGACAATCCGATACGCGTATGAAAAGCGTGTTCGGGATACGCACGATGTTGCTAGCCTCATGTTATCAAGTATGAACTCGGAACTGCGAAAACAATTTGAGCACATGACTGTGTATGACATGATTAATAAGCTGAAGGAAGTATTCCAACAGCAAGTTAGGCAAGAACATTATGAGTGTGTTAAAAGTCTAACCGGTTGTAAGATGCGGGAAGGCAGGAGTGTAAGTGCCCATGTTTTGAAGATGAAATCATACATGGACCAGATGGATAGGCTTGGTTTTCCTATAGGGAGGGAGCTCGGTGTGAACTTCATACTTCAGAGTCTGCCCGTATCATATGAAAAGTTTGTAATGGACTATCATATGAATGGAAAGGAAATATCTATAGATGAATTGCATGGAATGTTGAAGGTTGTAGAATCTAACATGTCCAAGCATGAATCATCCTCATCCACTCCTATTCATGGTTCTAAGGAACAACTTTTAGCCAAGAAGAAGAAATCGATCCCATCGAATGAAGAAGTTGGAGTATCCAAGCTTGCTTCAAGTTTTGAGTCTATGGACATTGACGATGTGCCTAAAGAGACTCAACATGGGGTGGTTTGCTACTTCTGCGGTAGATTTGGGGATTGGGGCCGTCATGCCTGCCCTCCGTGCCGAGAGGATATAAAACTTCTCAGACAAGAGAGAGTTAATTTTCCTACTTGAGGTACATTCATGATTACACTTCATTGATATTCCTTAATAAGCTGGGTTGTTTACCCAAGCTATATGACTCACGTTTGTTACAAATTTGTTTTTGTTACAAAGTGTCGGTCTGTTCGTTGCAAGAAGGAAGAGCTTGAAGAACCGGATCTCTGAAGAAGAAATTTTGTTGATTGTCTTCATCAAGAGAATTGGGAGTGTTGGTCTTGCCATTAATTCCGGATTAATTATTACTTTTGTATGTACGCCCTGCGTGGCAAGACTCGCTTTATTGTATATTCTTTTGAAGATGATGGATATTTTTGTATCTTGTATTTTTTGTAACGCCGCGAGTTTTCAGAAACTTAATTAATAAAATATAATTAAGACACCAATTGTTTAAGCAAAAGATATCGTTTAACAAACACAGCGGAAGTATTTAACTAACTAATTAGACAAATTGTAGTATAAATTTTAACAAAATACCCAACGGTGTTACCAATATCGGCCGACCATTAATAAACATCAGAGTAAACAAAAGCAAGAGCAAGAAGTGTTCCCCAAAAATTACCATAGAAATAACCATAGCATGGCAACCCGTTCTCACCAACAACTATTTACCTGCAATTAGAAAGGAGTACATGGAGGGGTTAGCTATAAATAGCTAGTGAGTAACGATTAAACATAAGCATCGTAACAAAGACGTTATAACATGCAGAAGATATCACAGGATAACAAACAATTCTACCCTAGCAGCTAGCGATGTTCCGGTGTCCAGGAGGAGTCACATCTTGCAGGGTTATAAGCCCAGCTCAATGATCCAAACTGGGGGAAACCGAATACATCAGTTATACCGCGCAGGTGGGGGAGCGGGTAGTAGCCCACCATTGCATAAACGAGCGGGGAAGTCTGATGAGAGCCCCTTTAACGAGCGGGGAAATCTGTGAGAGCCCCTAGCTGAGGCACGTAGGTTCTGCAGAACCCCGATTTGCGGCCGCAAATCACCGTACCCCAGACAACATCAAAGTGCCGGCACGAACACGTATTGGCCGACTCTGGCCGCATCATAACATAGTTGGCCTACTCAAGCCATAACATATCATATTGGCCTACAAAAAGCCATAACATAACATATTGGCCTACAAAAAACCATAACATACATATTGGCCTACAAAAAGCCATAATACCAGCATATACCGAGTTTATAACATGATTGGCCTACTCAAGCCTAACATAAGTGCATAGCAACGTATACCATAGCAAATTAATAACACATAAACCATAACTTACCTTAAGCTTGTTATAACATGTTTATCACGAAACCTAGGGTTAACCGGTACTCACCTTAACAACTACAGCAGGCAAATCTAGTATTCGGTATCTTCTGGCTCCTCAGAAGTGCCTAACATATCATTTACAAGCTTGTTAACACCTTACACATAACGCACCTAACTTTAAACCCATGTTGCACAATCTGTCAAACTGAAACACCCCCTTGCGACCGCATGAACCTTTCTTACGGTCGCAACTAACAAAAATAATTCCTATGGCCGTAAAGCACTTGTCCTACGGCCGTAGAGACCTTCACAACTTCTTACAGTCGTAAGGAACAACCCCTACGGCCGTAAGGACCAAACAACACCCTTACGCCCGTAAAGACTTTCACTTACGGCCGTAAAGGACTCAATAGGCCTCCTACGGCCGTAGGGCATATCCCCTACGCCCGTAGGAAGGTCACGAACAGCAGACCTTCGTCCCTGTTTCGACACAGCTCCTGTAAATCCGATTTTTACCATTTATGTCGACCAAAACTCAGATTCAACAGTTCATACATGTTATTTAACATCCCTTTGAACTTACCCAATCGTTTAACACAACAATCTACCACTACAACACCATTTACACCATTGAAATGGTGTATTATCTTTCAAAACATAAAAACTAGGTTTTGGAGCATAAACACTTACAAGCTTGAAGGGAATCAGCAGATTAGCACTCGAATTTGATAGAAGAAACACAAACAAACTCCTTTCTTTTGATCCTTTCTTCCAAAATTCCAAGAGTTGAAGTGTGTGTATGCATACGAGAGCTTTTGTGTGTGTTGTGTGTGTTTCTAGTTTCAACAGGGGATAAGAATCCCATAAACCGACTTTGGTTGGTTATTTAAAACACGCGGTATTTAGTTCCTCTTTTTAACTTACAACTTATCTCTCGTTTACCCGTTTCACCTAACGGGGATATTTTTGAAACCATTATCTAAAACCGGTTACTAACTTACCAATTTTAGACATTAACTCAATTATTTCTCATAACACCTTTTTATCACGTATAAACTAACAATTAACACTTTCAGCAACAAAACACATTGATTAAAATCAATGTACAAGTATATAAACATATAGTACAACTAGGCCCTATTTTGGGATGTTACATTTTTGTTTAAAAGATTTTTCATTATGATGGTTTCATTTCATTTTCTATCCATGTCTAAGTTTATGTGTCATTTTGACCATTTTGGTGCACAAATACACATTTGATGACGATGGATGTTGCTTGGAATTGAAACAATTTTTGAAAAATTATTTTGAGATGTTTTATCAAAAACTTATCCATATCATTACATACATAAAGACACGTTATAAGTAATAATGCAATCATGAAATAATTGATTCTTAGATCCAAAAGTGGTTTGGATACATTAAGTATATGGCATAATCAAACTTGACCAAGTAAACAACATTTACATCACTTAGATCCATGTGGTTAGGATCTTTGTAAAAGTTTAGCTTCGGGCTAAATGTAAGATGCAAATCTTGTTTATTGGACTAGGATGATTAAGAAATCTTTCACCAGTATTGGTAGGAAGGATTATATCTTGTTGGATTTTGATCACACTCGTGTGGATAATCTGCTCAAATATGCCATGTAAAGTGACACTAGTAAAATTCTCCATCACCATCTTTATGATAGTAGTTGGGAGAATGTTTAACTAGGTAAGGGGTTTGTGTCTGAAACCTGGAGGTGTTCGGAAATAACCTTAAGAAATTGGGAATCAATAAGGGCATATAGATATCGATTCTTAGATCTAGATAAGATGCTAAGTTTCTATTATCTATATTGATTTTAACATGAAATGAATTATGGGTTTATCCCATACTTCGTTTTCTCTAAGAAACACATTTTGTACATGGTGTTACTTTAAAGAAAAACCGGATATCTTTGTTGATGATCTGGTAAAAGGCAGGCCTTTAATATGTATTCAATGTGATTGGTATACATTAATTTTATGAACCAAGTCCTCAATCTAAAACTCCAACATTGTGGTCACTTAAGCATCCAATGAGATTTTGACTAGAAAGAGTTCTTTGCTTGTCAATCTCACAACTTAAAATTATCCATTCTACACTTAGTGGGAGATGGATAAATTATAAGTTGATGCTTATATATTTAAGTAGTTCGTCCAAGTTTTGGATAATTGTTTCTTGAACTTATGAGAACCATATTTGGTTGCTCAAAAGGGAAAGAACAATTTACAAAGCATTCCAGTGGAAGAACGTAAAACTTAAATGAGAGACCTAATGTTGACACTAGCTTTTAATCAGCATAGAGATGCTGGAAAAACCTGACAATATCCATTGCTTCTTTATATCTGATGGAAATCAAGAAGGTTGTTATAGATATGATATTGTCATATCAGAGTAACAGCAGCTTGATGGTAAATCATTATGATGTTACCATTCATCGGAAGCATAGTGGGACCCTGAGTTCACTAGTGAATATAAGAAGGGAATGGTATACATAGATGTAATCTATTTGCTGCATCCAAGTACTTGACTTGGGTTAATCCCACACCTAAGGTGTAATCCGAGAAGGGTGAAGGAACTAACATATATGCAATTATGGACAACTTCAAATACCGACTAGAGACAAAGCGTTTCATATTGTTTAAATATGGAAACATGTTCTAGTGATTGTGTTGAAGATAACTTAGATAAAGTGAAATATTGTTGTCACCTTGCGGGAACAAGATTAGTTCACTTGGATGTAAGAGACCTGTATCCTTCATAGGATTAAGTCGAGGAAATGCTTAAGGCACTTTCCGAGGGTCTTATTCATCCAAAATATCCAGATTAGGTCTGGATTATGTGAAACATTGTTGTCACTTTGGGAAAACGAGTATGTTCACATGGAAATAAAAGACCAAGATCCTTCGCAGGATTAAGTTGAGGAAATGTTTTAAGCATGTTCCGAGGTCTAATATATCCACAATATCCAAGTTATGTCCATGACTAAAGTCAGCAAAACTTGCATCTTGGGGCTGTAATTCTGCTTTGCAAGAAAATCATAGGAATGAGTTTTCTAGAAAGCATAGATTGAGCCAGATACCCTTATCAGGGCTAGTGGGAGCTTCATGTGTTCATAGTAAAATATGCTCAATGAAAATAATGTCCTAATTTAGGGTTGTTCTACAACCTAATGTTGGAATTATTGTTCTATGAGTATAAATAAAGAATATGGAATCAAGTGGAGATTAGATTCAAGAAATACTGATGTGTGTTCTTGATGTTCGACGTAAATAGAGTTGTCTTGAGTAAGTTATTACTGCAAGAAAATCTATACTTGTGAAACTGTTGATTTAATCGGAGTTTTGAATATTAAAATATGTGGTGCAGATACGACATTGAGATTCAATGAGTGTCATTGACCCTATTGTGTACTTTGGTAACATTAAGGGTATGTCGACTCTAATAAAAGTGAGTGTCAGTAACTCTATTGTTAACTTCGGTTACATTGAGAGTATGACGACTCTGATAATCTTAAGTGTCATTAATCCTATTGTAGACTTCGGTAACATTGAGGATATGACGACTATGATAACCTTGTGTATGATCTCCTTGATAAACACTTTGCAAGTGGTTTAATAAGAGAATACAAAAGAGTACAAAGGGATATCGTGTAGATGATCCCATAATTAAGCCGTTGTCAAATACTAGTGATGAATTTCATACTAGGTATAATAGCATTGTTAATGCTTAAGACTAGGCTCGAATATCGTTTTAGTAAATGTTTGATTTACTTATAATCTTTGGGAACGGTAAGCAGTACTGCTAACCCATGATTGTATCGATATATAGTGGGGACTATATATACGCATGATGCGGTTACCTTCATTTGTCTTTACTGTGTTCCATCTTAGCATGTTTAACCACTTCCCAGAATGTTTATACATTCTAAATTTCCACAGCCAGTCATTCTTCAAGGGAAGGAAGCTTGAATTAAGGTTGAGGTTAGGTGTTGGTTATGCATTAATCAAGGATTGAATGCATGAAAGTCAACAGTGACCTGTGCTTGAAAGGAGTTTCAAGTAACTGGAAGACCCACATCCGAGTTTACTTCATGGATCATGGTCATAGAGTGACTCGGAAGGATAATATCATTACGTCCTTCGACCCGAGATGTATGAATTGCTATAGCATGACACTTTCTTACTTTAACCATTTCAAAACGTAGTTCGTAACTGGCTACTATAAAGGGAATAGTTAAGTAAGATAAGGTTCACGCTATTGGATTGTACAGTCAACGGAATTTGTTCCTCTGATATGAGAGATATCCCTGGGCCCCTCGATGATTGGGCGCTGACACCAAAATAAGCATGGCCATGCGCAAAGGAATATTGATTGAGAATCAGATTTGTCCTTAAATTTTGGTCACCACCAATCAAGATCGAGTAACATAATCATGAACGATCTGGAGATTGATGTTTCAATCCATGTCTCGTGTTAACAAGGATATCGCGAACAAAGGGAGTATTGATCACTTATCAATAGGACCTCTACGTTATTTTGTAGGTTATGGTTTTCTGCAAAGAAGTGGAACCCATACTGACTTGGGGGTATTGATGCTTTTGCTAGAGGCCGCTCTTTGTCTGTGGTCACATGGGTACGGTGCATTATGTTCAAGTGGGAGTTTGTTAGAAATATGCCCATTAATGCACGTACACCATATGGACTGCTGCTGATGATGTATGGGCCTATTGGGTCATACACCGGGGTCTAACCTGACAGCAACTTAAGTTAAGGGACCAAATATGACAAAAGACAAAAGTTGACATCGCAGGCCGCGTTAGCGCCGCTAAATTCAAGGGGTTAGCGCCGCTAAGTCCTAGAGGTTAGCGCCGCTACGGCTGCATGTACTTTGTGTCAAGTCACTGACAGGGCGCGTTAGCGCCGCTAACTATTTTGAGTTAGCGCCGCTAAACCTTGCCAGTGCCATTTGTCGAATCCACCTCCTTAATCAGCCAATGCATGTTGTTTCCTCAACTTACAAGGCTTGGCCGGTGGAGAGGGGTTAAACCCGAATCTGGGGTTAGGAGAGAGACATGAGAACTCATTTGTTTGGTGTGTTCACTTCTTTTTCTCTCAAGAAAAATACCTCTACTTCTTTGGTGCTACAAAGACCAAGTGAGGGCTTAAGAGAGATGATTCCAGAGTTGGTCTCGTGATTTGCTGTTCCAGAAGTGGTATTCAAAGGTGAAGTACCATGGAGGCTTGCTAGCTCAAGAGGTTAGACGTGTTCCCGGGGTACTACCCATTAGTCGATCCGCGTGTTGTTCTTGGAGCTTCACCACCACGAGATAACGAGTTTTCTGGAGCTAAGGAGAAAGGTATAACACCTCTTTCCTTTACAAGTTGCATTTTTATACATAGATTTTGGTCCATGTTTGGGGATTTCGGTTTTTATGCTTTGATTGCTTGTTCTTTGGGCTGTTTTTGTTGTACATTCGTTTCCGCTGCGTGCCCACGAGATCCCAACATATATATATATATATATATATATATATATATATATATATATATATATATATATTATAATATAATAGGGTTAATAATGAAAAAAACCTCAAACTTTGCTTTACTTTTTGGTTTAAACCTTATTCTTTGTTTTTACATGATTTAAACCTTAAACTTTATTTTACTTGTTAGTTTAAACCTTAAACTTTATATCTCAATGATTTAAACCTTAAACTTTAAATATATTTTTATTTAACCCATAAACTTTCATTTACTTACTTAAAATGGGTAAAAAGTAAACCTACAACTTATTCAACCGGCTACCTCATCTCCCTTTAACACACGACTTGTAAAATGTTTAGAGCATAAAAGGGGAGCGGGGACGAAATCGACGGTAGGACAAGGGCGGTGAACGGCAAAGCCGATGACGGGATCAAGGGCGAAACCGACGACGGGACCAAGGGCGAAGCCGACGACGGCGCCAAGGGTGAACGACACTGCCCTTGGTCCCGTCGTCGTCGTCGCCAGTCGTTGCCCTTGGTCCCGTTGTTGTCGTCGCCGGTCATTGCCTTTGGTCCCGTCATCGTCCTCACCGTTCTTGGCCTTTGGTCCTATCGTCATCTGCGTCGGTCGCTGCCCTTGGTCCCGTCATACTCAGCGTTCGCTGCCCTTGGTCTCGTCGTCGATTTCGCCGTCGCTCCCCTTTTATGCTCTAAATGTTTTACAAGTCGTGTGTTAAGGAGAGATGAGGTAGCCGGTTAAATAGGTTGTAGGTTTACTTTTTACCCATTTTAAAAACAAATATTAAGGTTTAAACCAAAAAGTAAAGTAGAGTTTAGGGTTTTTTCCATTATTAACCCTATATAATATGACAGAAATTTAAATGACGGAATTAAATAAATAAAATAAATAAGAAATAAAATACAGTAATATAAAGTGCAAGAAATATAAATATGCTTACGAAAATAAATATGCAAATGCAAGTGTGGAAATTTAAGAGTTAGGGGTTTAGAAGGATGACACCAAGATTTTTGCGTGGTTCGGTTGAACTCCAACCTACATCCATGCCTTGACCTCCGTCAAGGATTCCACTAGCACCACATGCAAAATATCTCTTAGCCCGGAAGAGATCACCGAAGTACAATCACCTTTATGGGCAGTGATAACTACCAAAGATCCAAACTAGATCTACCACTTTGTTCTTCACCAAAAACACTATCTTATTCAACAAGAAGAACCTTCAAGTTCTACACCAAGAACTAACAACAACCAACTCAAAAACTATGTGGGAAATTGTCAAACCCACCAAAACACCAAAAATGTTCTTCACTCAAGAACACTCTCAAGAACACCAACAATGGTGTTTGAACACTAATCTCTCAATACAAGAAAAAAATCGATGGACTATATGTATATCTCACTCAATGTATTTTTCTTGCTTCCTTTTTGCTTGATCTTGAAGTGTTGTATAAATCTCACAAATGAAGAAAACAACTTTAAGAATCAACATACTCAAAATGTATATATATAAAGATGAAAGATCAAGATATGAATGTGTAAGGAGGAGAGAAAATTCTCGAGTAGAAAAAGGTGAAATTTGTATATATGTGGGTTGGTATATATAGAGGAAGAGAGAGGAGAGGTGGGGACCTAAGCCTGGCCAGACGGTCGATCATCACGGTCGACCGTGGATCGACCGTGGCCAGAGCTGCCACATTCTCGAGTTGTTTAAAATATTTTTGATATTTTTCGACTTCCTCTTTTAAACTGGTATTTTAGAATTAATAAACACCAAGATAAACATCGTTACAATGTGTATTTGGACTGACTTTTAAATGATAAAAACGCATGTTTAATTGTGAGGATGACACCTCATGTACTTGCATGTACTTGCAAGATCTTCCCAATATTCTCTATTACCCAATCATTTCATACACAGTATAATAATACCTCTTAAGGATATTTATCTTGTATTCTAAAATAAATATTTTCACTTTTGCCAATTTATAAGATTATATCTATTTAAATTTGTTGGCAATAAGTTATAAAAACTATATTCTATAAACAGATATCATTTGACATAGTATGGAATATTTTTATAAGTGAAATTTTATACTAATAAAAATGACAATTTAAGATATACCCATTTCTGATTATTATGTCATTTTTATTTTTACCAACTTGTTCGTTTTTGACAATGCACATATATATATTTTAGTATTACGATCTTTCATCAATATATATATTTGTACCATCATTTTTCCAAACTTATTATTTTCAAATTAACTTGGATAGGTATGTTTTTCATTTTAATTTTATTATTAAAATTGCATCATCAAAACCAGATATATTTAAATATTAATCTTTTGATTACACTAACAATCTCCCTATTTTTGATGATGACGTGTTAGGGTAGCAGAGACAACCGAAAATACGAAGGTGAGAGTAGGAAGGGGCAAACCCAAAAAGAATCTCAAACGACGACCGAAAGGAAAGGGTGGTCATAGGTAGGAGATTGAACGTGTGGGTGGCGGCAAGCAGCGCCTCAGCCCAAAACGCACGGGGAAGAGAGGCCTGAATGAGAGACGTGCGAATGCAATTGTTCATCGTGCGAATGGTGCGTTTAGCCTTGCCATTTTGCTGTGACGTGTAAGGACACGAGAAACGAATTTTAATACCATTTGTTTGAAAAAGATGTAACAAAGCATGGTTATTGAATTCACGTCCATTATCACACTGAAACATTTGAATATCAGTTTTAAATTGATTTAAAACATACATGCGAAAGTTGCAAAAGATAGAGAAGACATCAGATTTAGATCATAAAGGAAACACCCAAAGGAAATGTGAATAATCATCCAAAAATAAGACATAATATTTATAACCACTGAGACTAGTGACAGGTGAGGTCCACAAGTCCGAGTGGATAAGTTCAAACAATCTAGAAGTTTTAGTAGTAGACAAAGAAAAAGACAAACGACAATGTTTTCCTAATTGGCAAGCATGACATAAAGATAACTTTCCAGACGAACAAGAAATAAATCTACGAGACTATAAAAAATGAAAGATAGCTTGGCCAGGATGTCCCATACGGCGATGCCAGGGATGCGGAGAAACAGCTACACAAGCAACATCATAGGTGGAGCGAGAAGAACATGATAAAGATCACCAGTGCTGTCACAGCGCTGAAGAAGAGTACCTGTTTAAGATCCTTAACAGAAAAAGCAGAAGGGTTAAACTCGATAGAACTTGATTGTCAATAGTAAAGCAACGAACAAAAATAAGATTTTTTTTTATCATTTTACTAGAGACAAGAACATTTTGAAGAGATAGACTATTATTAGAAAATGGAAAAAACGAGTGGCCAATATAGCTAACTGGGAGTAAAGCACCATTACCAACCATGATTTGTTTAGATTTACATGGAGTTAAGGAAAACATTGTACCTTGATTAAATGTCATGTGCGAGCTTGCACCAGAGTCCATGTAGAAGTTGTTGTCTTGGGGCGGCTAGATAGACATCGACTGAAACACCAAAGCAAGGTCAGTAGGTGTTTGTGTACCATAAGGATAAGCCTGACCAAAAAAAGAAGCATGCGAGGGCAGCTGAGGTTGCAACTGCATCGGTAGTTGCTGATGAGGTGGGCCGTGAGGAGGTTGTTGTGGATACCCAACAGAGGGCTGTTGAGTAGCATAGTGAGGTGCAAACTGCAAGGGCAGCTGTAGAGGCGGCTGCCATGCTGGATGCAAATACTGAGGCCGCTGAGACGCTGAAGAAAAAAGGACCTGTGGCCCGAGCTGAGGAAAGGCATGAGACGGTTGAGGCGGTGCTCCGAGACATGACCAACACTAGCAGAAACATTAATATTGCCCACCCTAGAAGCTCCCCGCCCATTATTTTTACCTTTTCTATACCGGTTCTTTGATTTTCCGGGTTGGTGAGAGGAAGAATATAAGGCTGCGGTTGAGGATAGAGGGGATTCGGTAGGTGTGTAATGTGTTTTGGCTCGGGATTCATGAAGAAGAAGCATGTTTTTGGCTTCTAGAAAGGAGGGAAAGGGCTTGGTGTTGGTGATGACATCAATAATACTTTGGTAAAAGGGAGGTAATTGTTGCAGAATCTGCATGACAAGTTCGAGTTCACTAATTTTGGCATCACCGACATGAAGGTATTGGGCAAGGTTTTGTAGGGTATGACAGTATTTAGTGATTGAGGACGATCCCTTTTTAGTGTCACGGAAACATTCTTGAAGCATTAACATACGAGACATGTTATTATTAAGTGAATTCCTCAAGTTTGTCCCATAAATCCTTTGAAGTACAGTCCTCAGAAGAAATAATTTTCAATAAATTGGCATCACATGTCGAATAAAACCATGATTTGATACGGGAATCAATAGCATCCCAATTTTCATCATTATCACTAGCAGGTTTAGAACTACCAGTAATATGGCCATACACTTTGGCACCACGACACATGTTCAAGAAAATACAACGCCATAACTTATAGTTAGACCCATCTACCGATAATTTAAAACTGAATTGAGAGTACACATTTGTAAGGGCAAACACAAGTTGGCTAGCAGAGGGTGAGGTGGTGGTGGACATGGCAGAATAAGCAGTGGCAGAATCAATGGACATAGTGATCACACAGAATGCAGAACCGGCCGTGGAATTTGACGGGAAATTGAGCAACAATCAACAGAAACAGAAGCAGCAGTCGATCACAAGGCAACACAAGGCAACAACTTCTGAAAGCAATCAACGGAAACATAAGCGGCAGTCGATGAGTGAAGTAATGAAAGGGCAGCAACCAATCAATGAAGCCAAGCACCAGTCAATGAGTGAAGTAATCACAGGGCAGCAGCTAATCGATGAAGCCAAGCAGCTTAGGAGAAGCAATCGATAGAGGCAATCAAAGAGCAACATCCAACCAATATGTCAGCTTTCAAGAAGCAATCGATAGAGACAATCTCAGGCAGTGTCGATCACAGGGCAACACAAGACAACAATTGAACAAAAGCAGTGGGCAACAGTCGATCGATAGACACAGGGCTGCGATAGTACACAGCAGTTGACAAAACTCATGGTCGTAATAGTGGTCTGCGATAGAACACAGACACAGCAGTTGACAAAACTCAGGGATGCAACGGACGGAAAAAAACGAAGGCAGCGGAAGAGAATGATTAGGATCGATGGCTTGATACAATGATCGATATTGTGGAAAACCTCTTAGGGTTATGTTGTATTGATATAAGAATATATATGATACAATGTTACATAAGGGACCCTTATACTATACAATAAAAAAGGGTATAAAATAATATTCTAACAATATCCATATAGATAGAAATGGCAAAGAATTTCAAAATAAGTTCACAACTTAGTTATTTGTTGCCAACAAATGTTGAATAAAATTATGGTGGTGGCAAGAAGCGTGATGGTGGTAAAGAGATGTGACGGCGGCAGTAAGAGAGATAGTGACAAACTTTCATTTACAATGTGTCATCGGCATAAGACAAGAGGTTAAAAAAATAATAAAGTCGTCACTTAATGAGGAAAAAGGGGAGAAGCAAAGCAGCATTGTCGAACCGTAGTTCCGTGGCAGCGGCAGAAGAGGAAAAGAAGACATGGCCAGAAACCCTAAGGCTTTGATACTAGGGCTGTAAACGAATATAACGTTCATGAACCGTTCGTGAAATTGTTCCACGGGAAGTTCGTTTATGTTCGTTTGTTTAATAAACGAACGCACATGAAAAAGATTTTTCGTTCATTTATGATGTGTCGCGTTTACGTGCGGACCGGATTTCACAACGGTACGAGTGCACACGGCGCGGCTGGGCAGAGGACCCATCGCGTGTAGTATAGTGCGCTGGTAAGACCGATGATTTATATTGAACACGGGTACGGCGATAGCTATTGCTACTTCTATTCGAAACTGCTGTCTAGTTAGATAGATAGGTGAGGATAAAATAAACTAAATACTAGGCAGGAAAATAAATAAAACAGGAAACAAAAGAAAGTGCCAAGTCATGAATCCTCCAAATCAATATTAATAGTAGCGTTAGCTAATCCGGTTATATAATGAATGAAAGTATTAAGATGATTTCTAAAGTTGATTCGGTACCAATCGTTTATCGATTTATAACGATCTTTAGATATCTCTGATTTAATCCCTGTATTATTAAAACACCGGTTAGATAAAACCTTGTTTCCCGATTGTGTTCCCGTTTTATTTAAAATGTTAGTATTTATCTCCTAATGAAATAATAGACATGATAATTACCATTGTCTGTCAACATCTGGTAAGAAGATATATATTTAGGTATTAAGATAATATATCAGTTCAACACCTCAAGTGGGTCTATGAGCAAATGTCCCTGTATACACATACCAGACTTATACGTATCGTACACCTCAAGTGAGTCCATGAGCAAATGCATATAAATATGAGTCTGTTTGAATATATATGTATAAGGATACAAATATCCTAAGCAAATGGTTTTTCAACACTTACGATGCCGAATACCCGCATGAACCGATAGTTTTATACAAAATAGCTAATTATAATGTTTCATTATTTCAGAAATACCAAGTCTTAAATAAAATCATCACAATATAATCCTACGCATAACAACTACATATTTATATCAATTCGGATTCATTATAACGAAGCAAAAATAAAGGAAAGAGAATACCAATTCGTATTATACAAGGTAGAAATACATCTGGACAACATTCTGACTCGTACAAACTTGATGGAACTCGTTTCCGAAGACAGAAAAACAACTACAGCAACTAAAACTACAAACCTACGCTACAAACTACATATTTACATGGATAAAAGGTGAGAAAACCTCCAGAGCAGCCCGGAAGCCCCCTAGAGTCGTCCTCGCGTGAGAAAACATCGAGGGAAGCCCGAAGGCTCCCTCCAATCTGATCTGTGGAAGAATGGGGCTTGGCCTGCTATTTATAGGCGTCAAAGTTGATTTACGCGTCGCGTAAATAAGTGATTTTGCGCCGCGTAAAGATGCCTGAAAAGATTCCCTAACAGGGCGGCTCGATGCAACAGAATTCGTTGTAACAGAATTCGTTGGGTTCGCGTCGTGGGAGTGGATAGGGTATGCGTCGCGTAAATAGCTTTTTCAGAAAATCTTCGCCTTTTGCGCGGTGTTTTCTCGTTTTCACGCGTGTTATCCATTTTTCCGTTTTGTCTACCTGAAATAGCCTTGAATAAAATAAGAAAACATTTAAAACTCATTTTGGCTATATTTTATTTATTTAAACCAAATATTGTCAGATATTAGATATATATTTTATGTATATTTCTGTCAATATCAATTACCCCACACTTAGGATATGTTTGTCCTCAAGCATAACTGTAAATATAATAAAAAACAAATCTTCAAAATTTCAACAAATATAATTATAGAAGAAATATTAACAAAATTCATATGATTCAGATATTAGCATTTATTAAGAAAAATATATTCAAAAGTTTACACGACTTTTGCATTCTCACTAGGTGGTTCACTCTTTCACTCAGTGTATAAGGTTTATATCAATTTAGTGAATCACATAATGTCATGAAATGCAATATTACCATATGCTTATATATAGTGTTTATTTGCATTTAATAATATTATATTTGTATTATAGTGTATTCCTTCGTTTATGTTTGTTTATCATTACTATGAACGAACAAAAATGTAAACTTGAACCAATCTTTTAAACAATCAAACATAAATGTTTGTTCGTTTATCGTTCATGTTCGTTTATTTGTTCGGCTAAAGTTAAACGAACGAACACGAACACAGAAATCCATTCATTCGTCCGTGTTCGTTAATTTGTTCGGCTAAAGTTAAATGAACGAATAGGAACAAGTCACAATCTTATTCTTTTAGTTCGTTTACGGTTCTAATTGTTAAAAACTAGTTCAACTTCAAACCATATGAGGACTACTAATATCTCTAAAAATATACATATTTTTTTTCGATAAATGCATGTTATTTTTAGGCTTGAAAATTAAATTCTTAACTCTTACGCAAAATGATGCAGACATTTGGTATATTTGAATTTTTTATAGGCTTAGAAAAGTGTAGATTTGGTGAAATTGGTTTGAAATGTGTATGGAGTTCTTTTATACCCTAAATTTAGATGAAGTGTACCTTAAAATTTAAAAATTTGAAGATAAAAATAGACCTTAGACGACACTATTTCTAAACTCTTAGGCCAAGCGTAGTGGGAAGCGTGAAGGTTTCGGGTTCCTTTTGGGTTAATGGGAACACCGCTACTACTCCTTTCGGGTTTCTTTCCTTTTTTCCTTTTCGGCTTCCTACACCCGAGTCACCCGATTGTTTCATTTATTGTTTTATTTTTTATTTTTTGAGAAAAAGTAAAGAAAGAAAAAATATTTAGGTTGTTTGGGTTGATTTGTATGAGTGCTACTTGAGTTTTGGATAGAAATAAAAAGAAAAAAAATAATATGACAGATTGACAGATGATGTAACATTTGGGTTGAGATGACCACTACTAATTATCTGGTATTTAATGCAATTAAATTCATAAATCAGCATGATCATGACGTGATTGTGTCATGGTAATAAATTACAAAGTTACAAAGAAAATTTATTTTTAATAATTTGATTTAATTATGATTTTCATTTCAATTTTCATTAAATAAATTGGGTTAAAATCCAAAGATTTGAACTTGTATTTAATTGTGTTTGTGTCGACTTTTATCAGTTTGAGTCGAGCATTATTGTGTAACCTCATTTCTGATCCAACTTTGGTTTGCGTCGTGTTCGGATCAGGTCGAGGGTTTGTGTTGTATTAATAATCTCCGGCCTTGCTTTTTACCAAGGTTTTAAAAAACTAGACCGTACAATCATGTTTAAACCAGAAACCTGTGTTATTTTTTTTTGAACGGCTAAACACACACACACACTCTAACCTAATTCTAACCAATTTGTCAACAGCAGGACTTGAACCCACAACCTTATGGGACACCTTAAACACCAGATACCGCTAGGCTATAAGCCCTTTGGTAGAAACCTGGGTTATACTGTCTAAACATGTAGTTTGAAAACCACATGCATAGATAGGAACCAAAATTGAACCATATGAAAACCGGATTTTATTTGTTTTTTTTTCTTGTTTCCCGATTGCATCTCTCTTGCTATGTCTTAGTTAAAACTATTGAACTAGAATTTTTGGATCCCTAATGTCTGAAATTCAATTTGAAGTATTAAATCAACTGTTTTTTTTTAACTATATATTTAAGTTGAAAGATGTGTTGGTAATTTTATTTCTGCATCTTTTTAAACAATTTTAACGTCGTCTTGTTCTTGAAAACATTCCCGTCAATCAAACTAGTAGTAGACTGATCGATTCGATGACAATGCTTTTAACTATTCTTTCAACTTTTCCAATGACAGAAAACAATTAGAAACATCTAACACATGTGATTCGATATATTGAGTTATTAGCAGTATTTGCAAGGATAATAAAGAACAAATGAGATTAGGACATGAGGAAACACGACTTGCCCACTCGTTATTGGTATCATTCTCCTTGACATTTATGTAAGTTTGGCTGCTACTTTATAATTTTATTTACCGGCTAATATTGACGCACCACCCACCCAAATCAACCTTTGCTTTTGGCTCCTTTATACCACTTATCCACCACCTATATGTTACTTCCAATCGCAACTTACTTCTTCACCTTCTACTAAAGGCTTTAGATATTTTTCTTTTATGCCCTTAATACCCAACAAAGGAAACAACTTTCTCTACATAAAAATATAGATATGTTTCTGTAAGCATCTATTTTAAATGTTTTCATACTCATAAAGATTTTAAATGAATAATATGTTAGTTATTTCATCATTATTTACTTGTTTACATGTTTGTTAACCACTTTAATCCAATCG
Source organism: Pulicaria dysenterica (assembly GCA_947179395.2). Lineage (NCBI taxonomy): Eukaryota > Viridiplantae > Streptophyta > Magnoliopsida > Asterales > Asteraceae > Pulicaria > Pulicaria dysenterica. The sequence goes on along the minus strand of OX359290.1, from coordinate 19,449,997 downwards.
AACTGACCTATAGTATATTTATATGTTATATGTATTTTTATAGTTTAAGCATTTCGTTTATTTTTTATATTTGAATACTTTATAATTAAAGAATTCTTTTTATCTATGTATCTTGTTGGTTCCAAAAAAATTTACTTTTATCTATATAAAATAACTAAATGAAAAAAAATATAATGGTTATATTTTACAAATGAGAAACTAATATTCCTCGTTCTTGATTCAAAATAGTCATAATGAAAGCCCGTAAATGGATGGTTGACTGATAAAACCGAAATTTTGGAAAACTAAAATGCCAATAATCATAAACGATTGGTTGAAAGTCGAATCTTTATTACTATTACTATATATCAATCAACAAACTAAAGTAGCATTTTCTCATGGTAAATTGAGTGGCATTTATGTAATTTTGTCTTCATATCATGATATGCTATGCCGTTCAAAAAAAAAAATGATATGCTATGCATGTGAGATTTTGAAAATCTCATGAGACAATAAATAATGTTTCCACTAAGAACCCTTAATGTATCCATGTTTCCTCATGTTTAGACCAACAACAAGAATATTAATATTTTTATTACTTATATTAATATTTATTTATATATAAATGGCTTCTATGAAACTGGGTATAAAACCTGAGGCTTTTCGTCTTGAACACCACATTTGGTACGTACGTATTTTACTCTACTTTTCAAAAATTTCATTTATTTTCATTTGTTTCTTTTTACTTTTGATGTTCACTGGCTTTGCACACTCTTTTAAAATTTTTATAGGGTTTAGAGTTTAGGGGCTTAGTTAATCGGTTTTTGTTCTCAAGCCTACCACAAACTTACAATATTAATTAGTTTTTATCCTGACGCAACGGGTGGGGGCAAATGAAACCTCGTATAAATCAATTGGCAAAGAAGATTGTTATTTTTTCATGAGAATTTAAGGGTACTTTAATAAATCTATCATTTTATCATGAGATTTGAATTTATCATGAAATATATGTATGTGATGGTGTCATGACATCTACATGCATTTTAAAAATTTTAGTCTTTTAATAAAACAAATTATGCATACATACATACATACATACATAGATTATGCATGACTTCATAATCTATATAACATTATTTAGCAAATTTTTTTCAAAAAAAAAAAAGATTAGTATATATAATTTGAAGCAACTCACTAATCTATCTATTTTTCTTCCCAATTTTAATTAATGTTGCATTATTTAAGGGTATTTTGTTTACAGTGACTAATAAAATTTGATCTAAAGTGTAGTTTAATACGTTATTAAAGAGTCTATTATATAACGTATGTGGTGTTTATGTGTAGTCATAACATTTTTGGTTCAAATCATATATTAGACAATATGTAGGTTTAGAAATAGGTTTATAAGTTATGTGAATTTTGCTATAAAAAAGTATAGTTTATCTTGACATGTAGCGGGGGTAAGTTAAAACCTAGTTTGTATCAATAATAGAACTGAACCAAATTAACTATGTTCACCTCTAGTCATAAGAATGATCATTTTTTTCTATTTCATCTATAATGATTTGTTTTACCAGTAGATTAAATTATGAGTAAATTGCTATGAAAATTAAAATTGTTGAAATTAGAGAATTAATATGCAGAATACTATTATATTAAAAAGTACAACTCAAAAATACATAGAGAATGGGTATAAATAGGAAACCTACTAGCTAAGCGGGCCTAAAAAATTTTATTATGTTAATATCCCTTTCAAACTGCTACTGCTTAATACATTGAAAGTTTGACAAATAAAAAATAAAAATATAAAACTGAATACGTCCCGATAAAACTACCTGCAATTTGAAGCTCCAAACGAACAAATGACCATGATACAGTACCAAGCTAAAAATGTTGACGAGTAAAATGATAATTTGTTTCAATATGTTTAGTTTGCTCATAAAAAACCAAGCTACTTATAGCACTTCTATTTTGCAATGTAGAGGCATAGGAAGATCCAAATGTACTCTTTTGCAAGTAACCAGTATAGCCAAAAAAATCACATGTAGTTGAAGCCGTCACGCGATACTCAGTCTCAGTAGAAGTCCTGTAAGTAATATCTTTATTCTTACTCTTCCACGATATAAGAGAGTCACTGAGGAAATGCTTCATCCAGTATTGGACTTACAATCATTGGAATCACCATTCCAATCAGCATCACAATAGGCACGCAAGTCTACAGACGATGTAGATGGAAACAAAAGAGATTGAAACTGAGTACCTCGAAGGTATCGGAGAATACAAAGACCAGCAACCTAGTGAATTGTAGTCAGAGCTAAAATGTACTAACTAACAACATTAATCGCATGTGCAATGTATGGGCGAGTTACAGTAAGATAACCAAAATCTTAACAATAGTGTGATACAAACTGCAATCAGTCAGGGGACACCATCTGATGTGGGATACCATGCACTAGTCTCCAGAAGGGTGTCAACAATCTTGTTGTCAGTTAGACAAATACGTTCTAACAAATCAGCTCTTTACTTTGCCTAGGAAAGAAGATAACCTTTTGGGAACAAGCAACCTCAATCCCAAAAAAAATAACATAGAAGTCCCAAATCATTCATAACAAAAGGGTGGGATACTTTAAGCTTCAAAGATTCATTGTTATCACTATCATCATGAGTAATAATCATATCATCCACATATTAAAAAACGACACCTTGAATTGAACTTCTTTTCCTAACAAACAATGCAAAATCATGATGACTAGCCACAAATTCAAGAGAAATAATCATCAAACAGAATTTCTCAAACCAAGCAAGAGGTGTTTGTTTAAGACCATAAAGAGCCTTTAGAAGTTTGCAAACTTCACTAGATTTGTGAGAAACACTTGGTAGTGGGGTCATATACACTTCATCAAGTACACCACCATTAAAAAAAACATTTTTAACATCCATCTGAAAAATCTTTTATTGAGAAATTTAAGCTATTGTAATATTTTGCAGATAGGAGTCATCTTTGCCACATGTGTAAATGTTTTTTCATAATCCATGTCATACCCTTGAGTATATCCTCTATCAATAAGTCTATCTTTATACCTCTCAACTGAGCCATTTCATTTAGTTTCAATTTTATATACCTAACAAGAACCAGTTAAACATTTGCCTTATGTTAGTGGACCTAGATCTCATGTATGAGTATGACGTAGAGCACCAAGTTCCTCAGCCATAACTTTCTACCAGAGTGGATCACCAACAACATATTTATATGAAGAGGGCTCATGAAGACGATGAATCGATGCAATAAATACAGCAAACCAGAATAAGACATATAAACAAAGCCTAGTAGTTTAGCGGACTTACTATTACACATGGGTCGTGCATTTGGTGAAGAAGACGTAACCCCGGGAGAAGAAAGAGTCATTGTAGAAGGGGAACAATATATGTAACCTCTATTTTTAAAGTATTTCTAAAAAGGATTCTAAATAGGATTCTAAATAGGATCAGGTACGGGTTGTTCTAAAGTAGGAGGGGCTTTGTTAGAGTCAAACAGATCAATATGGACAAAATCATACTTAGTCAAATAATGCGAGCTAGCTAAGACATAGTCTAGAAAGACGTCATGACGAGAGACATACAATTTAAGATTAACTAGATCAAAGCAACGATGGCCTTTCTAACTAATGTCATATCCCAAAAAGACACACAAGGCTGACTTAGGAGATAATTTAGTGCGTTCAATGTGTGGATTCAAGATAAAACACGTACATCCAAAGACACGTAAACTAGAGTAATCAAACACATTATCATATAATTTTCAAAAAGGGACAAAGTAGAATTGTGTGAATCGGGATCCAATTCACAAATGCAAGCCATAGCCAACAAACACAAACCGTAGCCGCAAACTGGAACCACAAAACGGAAGTCGCAAACCAAAACCACAAAACTGATATTTAACAAGAACCACTCGATTGTGGCTCTTATACAATGTTTAAATCAGAAACAAAACATGCAAAATACTATTATATTGAAAAATACAACTAAAAAATACAGAAAAAAAGTATAAATAAGAAACTCTAAAAATTTAACTAGCTTGATGTACGTTTTCCGTACCAGTTTCAAATTTATAAATCCGCGTTATTTAGTACGATTGCAACACAAGTAGGCAAGATAACCTAATCGTACTATAGTGTAGAAAATAAGTACGGGTTTCGAATACTTGGGGAACGAGTATGATTTTGAATATGTATACTAACTAAATATTAAACTAAATGAAACTAATAAAACTATTAAAAAGTAAATAAAAGCAATTAAAGGGGAGGTTTTCTGCAATTTGCACTTTCAGTTGATCAAATACCAAATTTATCATAACACACCTAAATAATGCCTTAAACAATGCAAAAGAACAAGAAAGCAATAAACTTGATTGGATTAACCTTATAAATGAAGATTTTTCCTCCCTAAATTCGATTTCACTCTTTTCAAGTTAATTAAATTCACAGAATTATGTGCAATATATATTAATTATCATATATTGATTCCTAAAGTAATTAGACTGTTGACCTGATTATCTAACCCTATAATTATATCAATTAATAACTTTTATGGTCAAAAGCATAATTAAAAAGTATAATTAGCCGATTTGGTTCGATTCAAGAAAAACTTTAATCTTTTTAAGCTTGTTTGATCAACAAAACATTAAACTAACATATAAAGGTCATTGTATGTTAACCCTAGGATTTGGGTGTTTAACCCTAGGATTTGTCAATCACTAGTCATGAATCCTAATGCTCATAGAAACTCATGATTCAAGTTGCATAAAGAGATTGGTCCTCTACTTTATATAAACTCAGTTTGTAAACAACCCAAAAACATACTCTAGAACATGTTTGATCTATGATGAAGCAAAACTTGATAATAATATGATAAAAAGCATCCAAACTCCATAAATTCATCAACTTTAATAAGGGTTCATCTCCTTTAGGGAGAAAAACAGAAAACTCAGTAATATTCATAATAAAGTTTTGGAAATCAAAAAATAACAAGAACATGATGAGATAGAATGAATAAACCGTAAAAGCCGAATGAATCTAAGCTTTCAATTTTCAATTAAGCTCCACTCTTCCAAGTTAAGCTCCAAGAACTTTTGGAATGTTTTAGGGGTGAATTTAGGTGTGGAAAGATGGAAAAAGTCGGATGAAAGATGAAAAACCGGATAGGAATGAAAGATATATATAGTGTGTTGTAACTGTGCCTAACACGTCGCGACAGAATATGGACGCATCATGATCCTTGTGTTTATACCGCATATCACGATCGTTAGTTGAAATTTGAATTTCAAGCTTATCTTGTCGACGCGTCCCGACCACATATTGGACACGTCACGTCCGTGTCGTTTTTTTACCAACTTTGACTTTTTATTCTTGTTTTCCGTTTCAACTTCAAACTCTAACTTTTTAACCTGAAAATGATAAATAAAGGTAAAAAACATCTTTTTGATATAATTCACATAATTTTCGGTTATAAACAATCTGATATTGCGTCAAATACATAGACAATAAAAGCGATATTAAAATACCCCACGCTTGAACTTTGCTTATCCCATGCAAATCACAACTTTATCGAGGCTAAGATATTCAAACTTGTAATATCATTCTTATAAACATTAAATATCGCTGAATAATATCAGTATGTTTGATTAGAAACAAGACATCAATTATACTAGACTTATGCACATATCCGTGTTTTGGTCCTCTCTTAACTTCTCACCTTCTCAAATAGTTTCTCTTTTTATAAATAACTAACCTTTAATTTCCGAATCATCTTTATTTTTATGGTAAATCTACCCGTTAGGAATCCTCCAACCTCAAGACTTATTGTAGATTTTTCAATTTTATTGACATATGCCTCTTATTCTCTTTCATTTTTTTCATATATAAGTCCATGACTTTCGATCAAACTCATGTTGCGAACATTCAACTCAACCGATCCCAAACCAGTTGGCTTTAGGTGATTAGGTGTAGAACACCCCGGAGAGTTTACTAGTTCGAGTTCCAACGGTCATTATTTGACTTATACTTTTTCTTTTTTTAGCTTTTGGATTTATTTATATTTTTTTACAAACATATAATTAGTTAAAGAGGAAATTCATACTCAGCCTATTTTGTCAAGCTTAGACTCAAAAAAAGCTTAACAACTTTATTTATTTTAATAATCCTGAAATTTAAAAATTTGTTTAGATCAAAATTTCTAAGAAATGGTGGAAAGCCACAAAATACTACGCATAAATGTTAAATATAACATCTGAACTTGTTTACATATCATACATTTGACACTTTCGACTAATTAATATTTACCCCTTACTCGAATGATATTAAAAATTAAAGTTATAGCTCAAATAAAATAATAATTTAATCAAGGACAAAAAAGTTCAAATAAGGAATCTTTTTTTAACTCCCTACCCTACACTTAAATCGTACAATGCTCTCATTGTATATAAAGACAAAGTAAAAGAAAAACAAAAGTAGAAAAAGATTAGAAAAACTATCTTCTGGTATTTACATGGCCATCTGAGATAATATATATGAGCTGAGCTGACTGCTAGCATATGATCGTGTACTCATACATCAATTAAACAACCACCTTAAATTAAAACACTCAGAGCGGAATATTAGATAGTAATACTAATAAAAGATATATACATCAAAGTTTAAATGTTTGTATATATCAAAATTAAGTAGATCGAGGTAAAAGAATCAGTCAACCACTAAAAATAAAATAAAAACACACGACCAAAAAGAAAAAGAAAACCCAACTCACTTTCGTAGGAATCACGGTTGCATTTAGCGTATGCAACAAGCCTTCAAACCCCTCGATAGCTCGAGTGGATGAGTTATAGTCTCGTGAGCGTTTCTAGGCAACACACCCACAAATTTGAACACGACTTGCCTCCCAAAGCGCTTCTTTACTCGATTCGTTAGCTGGACTCCACCCCAAACTTAGGGTTTGGGCACCGTTGAGGTTTATGTCCTCACCTTCCCTTTCATCAGGCCTTTCTTCCAAATAATGCTTCACTCGGTTTGCGATAACTTTGAAGGTATTTCCATCAGTATCAAGTAGTTCGATTGTGACATATGGGAAAACCTTATTTACCATGTATGGTCCGTACCATCGGGTTTTTAGTTTATCAAGACATAACTTCAAACGTGATAGGTTTAATAAAGGTTATGAACTTCGGTAACTTTGCTTATAGTCTAATTTATTTTGAATAGGAATCCCACAAAACTTACATGGTAGCATATCAAAGTTCACTCATGGTTGGTCAAAGGCTACACAGAATTCATGTAACTCATAAGTATCAACGTGTTAGGCGTGAAAAAAAGAACGTCACACTTGAGAGACTTGTTGAGTAATATCTTGCATCAGACAAAAAATAACTTTATAAACAAGGGTCTTGGACTTGGACTACTTAACTAATAGATTTTGAATTTGAACTGACAAAACTTACAATATATAGAACATAAAACGACAATTAAAAGAACTTTTATATGAAATATAAATTACAAAAACTTCAAAGTTTCAACAAAAAATAATAATTTTGATAAAATAGTTCTCATTTTAAATCAAAACTTCAAGAAATTTGTTGGTCCCTTAGTGAGAAGGTCAACAAGCAAGTAATGTGTAGAAGGGGGGTTGAATACAATTTCTGCGGAAAATTCAACAAATCAATAAAAAGTGTTAACACACATCAAACCACAACAAACGAATGCTTTGTTTTTCATTAATAATGAGATTATTACAGACTCTATCAAGTAAGTAACACTTGATATGTAAACACCTAATGCAAATCAAATCTCTCAATCTTTCAAACTTTGCTATCTAAATCCGCTTATGATTATAGATATCGGACGACTCTCTAAACAGGATTTAATCACAGATTGAAAACTTACCAATTTCACAACAAATGTGAATATTCGAACACACGAATAACTTGGCAATATGTGAGTATCTTGATCACGTTGAACTGACAAATAGTGAATCAAGATTCGTAACACATACGGTTTGAGGTTAAACTGAGTTATGGCTCTGTAACTCTAGTAGTCGTACCTCAAAACTTATCGGGAGATAAGTATTTATAATCCTATTTCTACGGATCCTAACAAACTAGAACTAATCCTAATTTGCTAACTAACTAACAGATAACCCGGAATCTTGAATCTTGAATCTTTTTATCTTGAGTCTTCAATCTTTAATCTTGATTCTGGAATCTTCTTATCCTTCCCGTAGTTATAGAGAGATAAAAGATAAATTTAAAACATATTTAAATTCTCTTTAAACTGACTTCTTGCTCGGACTGAGTTACTCAGCTTGAAACTCATCAAGTTGAGTTCTTCGAGAACAAACTCGAAAACAAACATGAACTAACATGTATAATAACTAACTCGTCCTTAGAACTCTTAAGAGTTAGCTAGAACTTATTTAGCAACTCTGTTGAGCTGATTCATTATATACGCTGAGTCACTCAGCTTGAAACACATCAGGCTGAATACTCAACCTATACCTTAGGTGACATACACAGCTTATCAAACACATTGATAATCTTACTAAGATATAGTCTAAGCTAATCGAACATATGTTCAACTTATATTCAGCTTATGCTCAGTCTGAAACACTATAAGTGTTCAGTCTGATCAAGCCTCATAATTCTGTTTAAGTTATCTTTAGAACATATCTAACAAACTTAACTTTGTGTCATCAAATCTTAACTGATGAGATATTTTTCCCAACAAACTCCCCCTATTTGATGATGACAAAACCATCAAACAGTTCTTAAGTTTGTTTAACAGAATTATATTTTAAATCTCAAACTTATTAAGATTTTACATTTGAACTAATCAAATATTAATTGAACTTATCAATTTTAATTGAACTTATCAATTATAAGTGGAACATACCAACTTTAATGTTGAACAAACCAACTAAACACATTAAAGAATAAGAACTAATCAACTATTCATTCAAGCTGAACTTATCAGACTAATAATTATGAACATATCATAACACAGTTGAACATATCAAACTAATATTTATATTAATTGAACATATAAAAATACAAAGGTTTGATCACTCAGATCATGCACACTTAGTGCTTACAAAATTAGAACTAATCTAATTTATACAATAGAACTAATCTATACAGGATGCAGCTCTTCAAAGTCCTTGATCTCCTTGTTGATTTCTTCAAGGATTTCTTGCAAATTAGGCAAGTGTTGAAGCTGATCCTTGTGTGATCTTATTGCTCTGTTAATTCTGTATCTAAACCTTGCAGTTTGTTCAGTCTTTTCTACCAGTTGTCTCAGAGTAAACACCTGAGATACCCCACACGTATAGATACTTGCATCAGACTGGAAGCATTGTACACCATTTCTGTCCAAGTACATGAATCCTTTCTGAGGCTTTTCCACATAGGTATTTTCTTTGAATTCCATGCCTTCAGGAAGATTAAGACTGTACTTATCTGTATTTGCTAATCCAGCTGGCTTTGTTTGCTTCTTCTTTCCAACTTTATGAAAAGAAGTCAGTAGGGTAGCTATCTCAGACCTGGGTATGATTTGCATTGTATCAGCTCTTGCAAGTAGCCTTAAGATTTCGTCTTTAACTTGATTCCTGGCAGAGGACTTTTCCATCTGCTTAATAAGTATAGCCACTTGCTTCCACTCTTCATATCCCAGTTTATGAAGTTGATTCAGCTCCAGAAAAGGTGTTTCACCATTTCTTAAGACAAACTCCATGATGATGATCCCTTGAACTGAACTCAACTTGAGTAAATCAAATTGAGAAGAGAAGTAAGTTCTTTTATAACACTGAAAATGTTCTCCTCCTCTTGTTGATCCTGAACAGGAGGTTCTTCTACCTCTTCCTCCTTGGGCACAATAGGCAGTCTAAGTTTTGCTAGTTCCTCATTCTGCTTTCTGATTTGCTCAGCCCAGACATGTTCTCTTGCTTCTTTCTCATCAGCTAACACAGCTTGAACATCCATTTGTCTTCTTTTTAACTCGTTGATTGACATCCCAAGCTGGTCAACATCTTCTTGTTCCATCCTCCTTATTGCCAACAGAGAAGCTCTTTCTTGTAATGTTATTTTGTCTGCAGAGTCTTCATCTGAGGCTGATTCACTAAAAATCATCTTACTTCTTTTATGCTGAGGGGGTTCTGACTCATCTAAGCTGACCACTACTGGTCTCTTGCCTTTAACTTTTTCAGTCAGCTCAACTTCTAATTCCATTTCTTTCTCCCTCTCAATCTGATCTGCTCCCTTTGCCAATAATGTTGGGAAAATGAACTCGTCAGTTAAGATTTGATGACACAAAGTTAAGTTTGTTAGATATGTTCTAAAGATAACTTAAATAGAATTATGAGGCTTGATCAGACTGGACACTTATAGTATTTCGGACTGAGCATAAGCTGAATATAAGCTAAGCATATGTTCGATTACCTTAGACTATATATTAGTAAGATTATCAATGTGTTTGATAAGCTGTGTATGTCACCTAAGGTATAGGTTGAGTATTTAGCCTGATGTGTTTCAAGCTGAGTGACTCAGCGTATATACTGAGTGTAGGGTTTTGAACCTGACCAAACCACCATATGACTCAAACTGGTCAAACCTGGGTTTGATTCCACTGGTTCAATCCTAAAAGTGGAACTGGATTGAACACAACCCTCTAAACCCCAAAAAGGGTTAGGATCTTTAAAACTTTAAATGATCAACATAGTTTCTATCAAACAATCCACAGACAAAGTAACAAAAATATACCAGATCAAAAACCTTCAGGATTGCTAAAGTAGTCTACCACTACCGCACCTCCTTGGAACTGGCTGCTAGACCGCTCCTGGATTACCAAAGCTTCAAACCGTGAAACCCTCTTGGTGTGTGTGCTTGCGTCGATCAACACAAAAACGCAAACACCCTTTGTGGTGTTCTTCGAAATCGACAAAAGAGAGAAAGAGTCGATCTCTTCGACTTCGATGAGAGTAAGAGAGATCTGAGAGAGAGTGTGCGACGAGAGGGAGAGGAGAGAGAGTTGGTGGCTAGGGTTCTCTTCTTAATCCTTCTTATCTTATGTCTTAATCCATAAGGCTTAAGGATATTTATAAGGATTAAATGGACCTAAGCCCGTTTGATTAAAAGCCCACTGATTTTAATTAAACTTTCAAACTCTTCACTTTGACCCCCTGGACTTTACTAATTAATTAATTAACTATTAATTAACTTAGTCCGTTAAATATTAAAACTTAATATTTAATTTCCTTTAAATAATAAATAACTATTTATTATTTATTCCTTTTTAATAATTAATACAACTGATCAATCATTTACTTTTCTCTTTTAATAATTAATCTGACTGATTAATTATTTCCTTTTTCTCTTTAATAATTAATCTAACTGATTAATTATTTCCACACAGATTTATGGTGTAATCCAACTGTTCCGTATTGGGTGTGTAGCAGTGTGACCCTTTAGTCTCTTATAACATTGGATACAATGTGCCCATTAATTATCTCTGCACATAATCTAACACTGAGTCAACTCAACAGAGTTGTTAAATAAGTTCTAGCTAACTCTTAGGACTTCTAAGGATGAGTTAATTATTATACATGTTAGTTCATGTTTGTTTTCGAGTTTGTTCTTGAATAGCTCAGCTTGACGAGTTTCAAGCTGAGTAACTCAGTCCGAGCAAGAAGTCAGTTTAAAGAGAATTTAAATATGTTTTAAATTTATCTTCTATCTCTCTATAACTACGGGAAGGATAAGAAGATTCCAGAATCAAGATTGAAGATCGAAGACTTAAGATAAGAAGATTCAAGATTCAAGATTCCGGGTTATCCGTTAGTTAGTTAGCAAATTATGATTAGTTCTAGTTTGTTAGGATCCGTAGGAGCAGGATTATAAATACTTATCTCCTGATAAGTTTTGAGGTACGACTACAAGAGTTACAGAGCCATAACTCAGTTTCACCTCAAACCGTATGTGTTACTAATCTTGATTAACTGTTTGTCAGTTCAACGTGATCAAGATACTCACAGATTGCCAAGTTATTCATGTGTTCGAATATTCACATTTGTTGTGAAATTGGTAAGTTTTCAATATGTGATTAAATCCTGTTTAGAGAGTCATCCGATATCTATAATCATAAGTTGATTATAGATAGCAAAATTTGAAAGATTGAGAGATTTGATTTACATTAGGTGTTTACATATCAAGTGTTGCTTACTTGATAGAGTCTGTAATCATCTTCTTATTAATGAAAAACAAAGCATTCGTTTGTTGTGGTTTGATGTGTGTTAGCACTTTTTAATGATTTGTTCAATTTTCCGCAGAAAGTGTATTCAACCCCCCTTCTACACATTACTTGCTTGTTGACCTTCTCACTAAGGGACCAACAACTGGTATCAGAGCAGGCTAAACAATTTCATACGTTGAAAGTTCAAGATTCTGAGAAAGTTCACAATGTCTACAAGCAACAATTCATCAAACTTTCCTCATATTTTTGCCAAGGGTTGTCCCATCTTTGATGGATCTGACTATCCTATGTGGAAATTTAGAGCCATGCTTTTCCTCAAGTCCATTGACAATCGTATGTTAGATTTCATCACTAAAGGACCGATCATTCCCAAGATTCTCGATGTTGTCAGTGATACGTCCGCTAACAAAACAGACAGAAGTGAAAAAGAAGTAAAGAAGCCTGTTGCATCCTAGATAGATGAAGACTAGAAACTGTTCAATCTGGATGACAAGGCAAAGAGTGTTCTGGCAAATGCCCTGACCAACGAGATCTTGCATACAGTGATTGGGTGTCAAACTGCAAAAGAGATCTGGGATACGCTAAGTATTACATATGAGGGCACAGATCTGGTCAAGTAGCAAAAAAAGAGTCACCTGAAAAGATCTTATGAAAACTTCTTTTCAAAGAAGAATGAAACCTTGCCTGATTTGTTCACAAGGTTTCACTGCTTGATAAATGACCTGCTAAGTGTAGGCGTTAAGAAAGATGAAGCTGAACTTGTGCTGAAATTTCTGGATGTGTTACCAGAAAGGTTCAATGAAGTAACTACAACACTAAGGGCTGGAGGAACATTACATATGTATAACCTACAATCCATCTATGGGTTCTTGCTTAATCATGAATAGATCACAGAGCACAAGAGAACTTCTCAACAACAACTTAAGGATTCTTTGGATAAAGCTGATATTGCATTAGTTGCACAGAAAAAGAAGAAAGGTTCCAAGGCCTTGGTTGTTGAATCTGAGACTGAGTTAGAATCTCAAGCTGACCATTCAGACTCAGACTCAGGTGATACTGATGATGTTCAGACTATCACTGAGCAGATGGCCATGTTAGCCAGACGTTTGAGAAGAGCTCAACAGGGAAGAGGAAGATCTCACAGGGGCAAAGGGAAGAGTTGCTTTGATCCCAAGAAGGCTGTGTGCTTCAACTATTAGAGGAAGGGACATACTGCTGCTGAGTGCAGATTAAAGAAGGAAGAATCAGCATCAGTTGCTGATAAGAATGCTTATAGAGCTGATAAGTATAAAAATAAATATACTTAGCTCAAGAAAGTAAAGCCAGAAGACAAAGGACTCTACGCTGAAACCTGGGATACATAATCATCTACCTCAGATAACGACGATATTTGTCTAATGGCTCAAGAAGATGAAGATTTTGAAATTGACGCAGTTGATTATGGTTTGTCCGAGTCAACTTTTGAAGCTGACATGAAGGAGGCTGAAGAAAACAACAAGCTTAGTGATTGGGATCCTGCTTCCATGTACAAGGTTAGTAATTTCAACTCTTACACCGATGAAGAAAAGGGTGTTGCCTTCGATTATTTGTTAAATAATTTCAAGACCGGCCTTAAGTCTCAAAAGGACCTCAAAGCTGAGATAGCTAAACTGAAGAATGAGATTAAGGAAAATCAATCTCTCATTGATGTTGGTAAGAAAGCACAGTGTGATCTTGAATGTCAAAGACACATCAATAAACTTCTAAGTGAAGAACTTCAGGAAGCCAAAGATAAAGCTGACCAACTTCAAAAGGTCACTGAATCTTGGTGTAAGTCATCAAGGCTTGCTGAAAAGTGCATCAACCAACAAATTCCAAAACAGGTACAAGCTGTACTTGGAGGTGACTATCAATCCGCAGCCTATGCAGCTGATGAGGATGAGATATCAAGTACAGACTCCGAGGAAGATAGAAAACTGATTGAGTCTCAAAAGTCAGCCTTAGAGAAGAAACATGGTCAAAACCTTAAATACAATATGTTTGTAAAGGCTAAAGATCATGGTAATGAGTGCTCAACATTTAAACAGCATGGTAAGTCTGTGTTGGATAGATTAGGCACTTAGCATATCAAAGAACTTCAGCCATAGAAAGGCTTAATCCAAATCCTTTCAAAAGACAACATTCTCTATCTGGCTCAGAGAGAAGTTACAAGAATAGGAAGACCACTGTAAGTCAGAGGTCAAATCACAACAATGGTAAGTCCAAAGTTGTGGACCTTGGTAAGTCCAAGGAGATCAACAGTGGTAAGTCCAAACCTGTTGAAACTGGTGAGTCCAGAAAGCATGACAAAGGTAAGTCCAAAGTCATGGAAAAGAAGTTTGTTGGTCAAGCTTCTAATCAAAAGGATAACAAACAAAGATCTGACAAAGGTAAGTCCAAAGTCAGTGAACATCAAGTGAATCAACTTGCAAAGAAAGTTAAAAAGTTATCCACTACATATAATCCTAAGACTGAGAGCAAGTTCTCACAAGGATTATTAGACACTCTACCTCTAGTAATCATTGGAAGAAGGAGATGCTACAAGTGCAGAAGTAGAGGTCATGAGGCCAAGGACAGTGACATTGAAATCTCAATGCCTGAACAAGAACAGGCTGATCAGCCTACACAGGACTCAGCACCTGCTCAAGCTGAACAGTCAGTTCAACAAGATGAAAATGCTAAGTGCTCATCATCTGAACCCAACAAGAAGTGGGTTCCCAAACAAAACTAATGTGTTTAGTTTTCATATCATGTGCAGGGTACAAGTAAATGGTACTTGGATAGTAGATGTTTAAGGCACATGACTAGGTGGAAAGGACTTCTTAGTGATTTCCAGGAAGATGAAGGTCCTAAAGTAACTTTTGGTGACAACTCCCATGGAAGAACTAAAGGCTATAGGAAGATGCATGCTGGCAAGGTGACTTTCCAGAAGGTTGCATATGTCAAGGTTCTTAAACACAATCTGATCAGTATCAGCCAGTTGTGTGATGAAGACAATATAGTTACTTTTAGGAAGAAAGCAGGAACTATATATAATGTTAAGGGAGCCTGTATTAATAGCTAAAAGAGAGAGAGATGCGTATCTACTTGATCTTGATTCTGTTGATCCCTATACTGAAACCTGCTTGTATTCAATAAAGAGTTAGTCTCTGGATTACCAAAGATCACATTTGTCAAGGACAAATTGTGTTCAGCTTGTGAACAAGGGAAACACCATAAAGGGTCCTTTAAATCAAAGAAAAATTTTTCAATAACAGACCCACTGCATATGTTGCATATGGATCTATTTGGACCCATAAGTACTCCTAGCCTAAGTGGCAAGAAGTACACACTGGTGATAGTAGATGAGTTCTCACGATTCACCTGGGTAATATTCCTTAAAGCCAAAAGTGAAGCTGCCCTGGAGATAATAAGTTTTATCAAACAGGAAGAGTTGCAGAAAGGTAAGTCTGTAAAGCAACTCAGAAGTGATCATGGGACTAAGTTCAGGAACTCAACCCTAGAAGGCTTTTGTGAACAAAAAAGAATATTACAAAATTTCTCCGCAGTCAGAACTCCTCAACAAAATGGAGTAGCTTAAAGGAGAAATAGAACCTTAATTGAGGCTGCTAGAACAATGCTATGTGAGGCAGGATTGAAACTCTATTTCTGGGATGAAGCTGTCAGTACAGCATGTTATACCCAGAATAGGTCAGACATGGCAAAACAGCGTATGAGATGTATAAATCTAGAAAACCCAATATAGGTTACTTCCATGTCTTTGGTTCAAAATGCTATGTGCTGAATCAAAGAGATCAGCTCCATAAGTTGGAACCTAAAGCTAATATTGGAATATTTGTTGGTTTATCCTCAATCTCCAAGTCTTACAGAGTGTATAACACCAGGAGAAAGGCTATAGAAGAATTAATTCATGTCTTATTTGATGAAGACAGTTTTGATCAAGCTGAGAAAAGACAAGCTGACTTGGTTAGTCTGAGTGAGCTTGAAAAGCCTGAGGAAACCAATATGTCAAATCCTATGTATGTCATGGGAGATGATAGTGATGATGATGTGTGTCCATCAAAGAAATCATCACAAGCTCCAAGGGACTCTCAAGCTGGGAAGGATGATGAGTTCGTCAATCCATTTGGAGCTGAAGTCACTCAGACTGAAGATCTTAGTGATCATCAGTTTGTTGACAATGCTGCTATTGAGACTGAGGATGTTAGTTAACCTCAAATCTCTCAACATCACTAAGATCCAGAACTAGGTTCTCCAACTACAACATTTAAATTCTTCAAAGATCATCCTCAAGATCAAATCATTGGAAATATCCAAGAAAGAGTAATGACAAGATCAAAGGCTACAGCAAACTATGCTGCTTACTTTGGTTTCCTATCTCAAATGGAACCAAAGAAGACTGAAGAAGCCTTAGAGGATGAGGATTGGATTGAAGCTATGCAAGAGGAATTAAATGAGTTTGAGAGAAACAAGGTCTGGAATCTTTTCCCAGTCCCCAAAGATCACACAATTATAGGCACTAAGTGGGTCTATAGAAACAAAATGGACAAGGATGGAGTGATAGTTAGGAACAAAGCAAGGCTGGTAGCACAAGGGTATAAGCAAGAAGAAGGAATCGATTATGATGAGGCCTTTGCCCCTGTTGCTAGAATTAAAGCCATTAGGCTGTTCTTAGCTTATGCAGCATATAAAGACTTCAAAGTCTATCAAATGGATGTGTAGAGTGCTTTCCTAAATGGAAAACTTCAAGAGGAAGTCTATGTGAAACAACCTCCTGGCTTTGTTAGTTCAAAGTTTCCACACCATGTCTATAAGTTAGACAAGGATTTGTATGGTCTTAAACAAGCTCCAAGAGTTTGGTATGATACACTGTCCAACTATCTACTATCAATGGATTTCACCAGAGGTAATATAGATAAGAAACTCTTTATTAAAAAGAGTAAAAGACAGGTGATTCTTGTACAAATCTATGTGGATGACATTATTTTTGGTTCTACTAATGAATCTCTGTGTGAATAGTTCTCCAAAATAATGTCACAAAAGTACAAGATGAGCATGATGGGTGAGATGACATACTTCCTAGGCTTACAAATTCAACAAAAGCCTGATGGAATATTCATCAATCAAAGCAAGTATGTTCTTGATTTGATAAAGAAATATGGCTTTGATTCAAGTTCAACCATGAAAACACCCATGTCACCAGCTGTCAAGCTGAGTAAAGACTCAGATGGTAAGTCTGTATGTCAGTCTACCTATAGAGGAATGATTGGTTCACTACTCTATTTGACAGCTAGTAGACCTGATATCATGTTTGCTACATGTGTTTGTGCAAGATATCAGTCAGATCCTAAGGAATCACATCTTCAAGCTATGAAAAGGATCTTTAGGTACCTTGAAGGTACACCAAATCTAGGTCTTTGGTATCCAAAGGACTCTGGATTTGAGTTAGTTGGTTTTTCATATACTGACTATGCTGGGTGCAAGTTAGATAGAAAATCAACAACCGGAGGATGTCAAATGCTTGGAGGGAAGTTAGTAAGCTGGACTAGTAAGAAACAGAACTCAGTGGCTACTTCAACTGCTGAAGCTGAGTATGTTGCAGCAGGAAGCTGTTGTGCTCAAATCCTGTAGATAAAACATCAGCTTCAGGACTTTGGTATGAGTTTCAGGAAAACTCCTATCTTTTGTGATAACCAAAGTGCTACAGCCATCACTTACAATCCAGTCTTCCACTCAAGAACCAAGCACATTGAAATTAGACGTCACTTTATCCGGGACATCGTGGAAAAAGGTAAAGTTGACATCAAATTTATCTCCACTGATGATCAATTGGCAGATATCTTTACGAAACCACTGGATGAAAAGAGATTTATGTATCTGCTAAGTGAATTGGGTATGCTCAACCCCTAGCTGTGTGTCTAGAATTTGAGTTTCAGTTTGACTAAGACTAAGTGTCTTAAGCTGAGTTCACAGTTTATAAATAAGTTTTCATAAACTGAAAAACATGTCAAGCTGAATAATGAGTTCACATGTTTGAGTTAGTCTTAAACAGAAATGACTAAATGTCATTGAGTCTGAGCTATGTGCTTAACTCAAGCTGTGTGATTGGTTCACACGTTTGGTAAGTTCCAAACATACTTTAACTACTCAGTGTAGTTAAAATGTAAGTTTGAGTCAGTCTCAAACGAAAATGACTAAGTGTCATTGATTCTAAGCTGTGTGTTGTACTCAAGCTGAGTTTCAATCTCAAGCTGAGTGATCAATTCAAGCTGAGTGCTTGACTTAGGCTGAGTGATATGTTTACTCAGCTTGGTGTGTCCAAACTATGATTTAATTACTAAGTGTCATTAATTCATATGTCAATGTGTATTTGAGTCAGTCTCAAATCGCATCATATATCAATTGTGTATTGGTCAGTGTTTATAATATTTTTGTAAGTCAATAATATTACTTTACACATTTATCCGTTGGAAGATGATGTGTTTCTACCCTCTTACTGTTACATCAAGCCGTAATTTCTCTTCGAAACGCCCTTTATGGTCTTAAACAAGCACCTTGTGCTTGGTTTGAGAAATTTTCTAATACAGTTATCTCTCTTGGATTTGTGGCTAGTCATCATGATTCTGCATTGTTTGTGAGGAAAACAAGTGTCGGGCGTATTTTACTATCTTTATATGTTGATGATATAATTATTACAGGTGATGATTATGATGGGATTGAGTCCTTAAAGTCTGAGTTGTCTCATCGTTTTTCTATGAAAGATTTAGGACATCTACGTTATTTTTTGGGTATCAAGGTTGCTTCTTCGTCAAATGGTTACCTTTTGTCACAGTCAAAGTATATAGCTGATCTATTTGAACGTGCTCGTCTTACTGATAATAAGATTGTTGACACTCCTCTCGAGACTAGTGCTCGGTATTCCCCATCGGATGGAGTTCCATTGACTGATGGTAGTTTGTATCGCACTATAGTTGGGAGTTTGGTGTATCTTACAGTGACTCGTCCATACATTGCTTATGCGGTTCATGTTGTTAGTCAGTTTGTTTCAGCTCCAAATACTGTTCACAGGGCTGCTGTTCTTCGTATTCTCAGGTATCTTCGGGGCACTCAGTTCCAGTCTCTTTTGTTTCCATCTACATCGTCCTTAGACTTGCATGCTTATTGTATGCTGATTGGAATGGTGATCCTAATGATCGTAAGTCCACTACTGGATGGTGCATCTTTCTGGGTGATTCTCTTATATCATAGAAGAGTAAGAAATAAGATGTTAGTTCTCGATCTTCTATAGAGGCAGAGTATCGCGCCATGGCTACAACTACTTGTGAGATTGTTTGGTTGAGATGGCTACTTGCAGACATGGGTGTCAGTTTGAATCGTCCTACGCGTCTACATTGTGACAATAAAAGTGCTATCCAAATTGCTCGAAACTCCGTATTTCATGAACGAACCAAGCATATTGAAATAGATTGTCACTTTACTCGTCATCATCTTCAGCTTGCTACCATTTCCTTGCCGTATGTTCCTTCTGCTCTACAGATTGCAGATATATTCACCAAGGCGCATTCAGTTTTACGCTTCTGTTTTCTATTTTACAAACTCTCAATGTATTTAGCAGTAGCATTATGAGTTAGAGGGGGGATGTTAGCTTAATAAAGGCCCGTTTATCTAGGCCCATCTGCTAGCTATTAGGGTTTCTTATATATAGGTCTTTTTCTTTATGTTTTGTAATTGTAACTTTTGATTACTAATAATATTTTGCATTTCCTCTTTGATTTCAACATGGCTCAAGGTAGTAGCTAGTGTTAGCATGACTATCATCTATGGCTCGAGGTAGTGTTAAAAGAGTAGCTAGGTAGCAGTGGCAGATCTAGAAATTTTTATTAAGGTATGCACTTTATAGTAGAAGTATACGTTTGATCAATAATTAAGGTTAATGTAATAAAATTTAAGTTTCGGTTTGGGTCTTACATCCGGTTCTATAGATCACTACTTCTTTTGATGCCCCATAATTCAAGGGATTTGAAGGAAATTTTGGGTTTTTTCTACATTTAGATTATAAACTTATAGTCATAGATCATTAAATGTTGGTCAAATGATCTTATTAGTTAAGATTTAAAAAAAAAGTTAAGTTTGTAAGATATGTATTAAATACAACTTAAACAGAATTATGAAGCTTGGTCAGACTAAGCACTTATAGTGTTTCAGACTGAGCATAAGCTGAGTATAAGCTGAGCATTATAGTTGATCAACTTAAACTATATCTTAGTCAATTTATCTATATGTTTGATAAACTGTGTGTTACCTAAGGTATAGGTCGAATATTCAGCTTGATGTGTTTCAAGCTGAGTGACTCGGCTTCTAGGCGGAGTCAGCTCAACGGAGTTGCTAAGTCAGTACTAGCTAACTCTTATGACTTCTAAGGATGAGTTAGTCCTTATACATGTTAGTACATGTTTGATATCGAATTAGTTCTCGATGAACTCAGCTTGATTAGTTTCAAGCTGAGTAACTCAACCTGATGAAAGAAGTCGGCCTAATAGAATTTAAATTTGTTTTTAATTCTGTTATCCTATTTCCATGGTGCGGATAAGAAGATTTCAGAATCAAGATTGAAGATTGAAGACTCAAGATTGAATATTCAAGATTTAAGATATCCGGTTTATCCGTTAGTTAGTTAACAGATTTGGGTAAGTTCTAGTTTGTTAGGATACATAGAATAGGACTATAAATTCTCTTAATCAGGAGAGAGGTAAACACCTCAAAAAATCTCACCGTTCTTGATACATTGATTGTAAGTTGATCAACGTGATAAGCATTCACAAATTGCCAACAATAGTTCGTGTGTTCGATCTTCACGTACGTTGTGAAGTTGGTAAGTATTCAATCTATGAATAAATCATGTTTATAGTTAGTTTGTATCCATAATCATTAGTTGATTATAGATAGCAAGTTTGATTAATTAGTTTGAAAGATTGAGAGATTTGATTTGTATTAGGTATTTACATGTCGTGTGTTGCTTACTTGATAGTTATTGTAATCATCTTCTTATTAATGAAAGCATTCGATTTCATTCGGTTTGATCTGTGTAACACTTTTTATTAATTTGTTCAATTTTCCGCAGAAAGTGTATTCAAACCCCCTTCTACACATTACTTGCTTGTTGTTTATCTCACCAAGGGACCAACATTAAACTAATTTTGTAACATCCTCAATTCGGGCTTAGTTGTTTCATGTGTCAGCGTGAGTATTTAAATAATTATTTATATGTTTTTTTTATTTGCATGCGTTTCTGATATCCATGAATTCGTTTTTAAATGAGGATCACGAATATCACCTCGTTAGTTGTTAATTAATTGAGAATGACTGCTTAATGGAAGAATTGTATGTTAGGAAGCGGAGTGTTACACTGTATTTAATATTATTATACCCTAGCCGACCTAAGTATATACAAGACTTCAAGGGAAAGTTTCTTTCATTGACATTTGCTAAGTGTGTGTTTCTGAAGGTGTTTTAAAGAGAAAAACTAAAGAAGTTGCCTACTTGATTGCTTGAAGTTGTGATTTGTGTATGATAATTCTAGCACAAGGTATTGATGTGTTCTTGGTTACTTATTAACATGATTCTAAAGGTTACCATGTTCAAATTTTATGAAAACACCATGTTAGAATTATTAAATGAATTTGAAAGTGAGTTTCATGGGTTTGTTAGTTTTAAATGGTTTTAAAGTGTTCATGAAGCCTATAAACATGTTTCTTGTTGATTCTTGATGAGTTTATGAATTAAATGTGTTGTTAAGTTAAGTGTTAAAAATTAAAGTTTCTGCATATTAAGGTCTTTGTTCATAGGTTTGATGATGAAGGTTTGAAGATTAAGAAATTAGTTTAATAGTGAAGAAGATGGTGATGTGTATTGTTTGGAAAATACAACCTTATCTATATGTTGACTTTTGTGACCTTAAAACTGCCATTCGGAAAGAACCCATTCGATATTAGATGATCAGCTCGAACACAGAATGTTTGAAATGTGTTGTTCGAAGGTTGTTGGTGATTTTCCATTCGAATTATCATGTGGGCTGTTCGAAGATCAAGTGGGCTCAAAGGGGAGGGACGCTCAAAGGCCACCACCACTCGAGAAAAAGGGGGGGTTCGGTTCGAAGAGGGTGTGGTTCGAATGACCTTGTGCGCTCGAAGGATTCACCGGTTCGAAAGTGATCAGTCGCTCGAAGATGTGAGATTCAAAGCCCAGTAGTTAACTCGAAAGCAGCCCTGTTCGAAAGCCCAGTATTGTTTGACCCCATTCGAAAGATCTGCCCGACGAGAAGCGTCAAGGGATTGGACACGACGCGTCCATGCGTTTTAGGGTTTTTGAGCTTTTATTTGTTGTTCTTTCGTGTTGCATGCTACGTATACGTGTTATATCCGATACTAACATGATGTTAGTGAATTATTATCAATATAAATATATTTGTGAATATATTTATGATTTAAGAACTTATTTCGGTGTTATTGTGTTCTTAGGAAACACAAAGACTCAGTAGTTAGTTAACTGAGTGGAACAAGGCTGAGAACGAGGTTAGTGGACCTTTAACTCACGGGTGGTATTAGTTGTAACTGTTATGGTTGCATAGATTCGCATGATTGATGCTTTGATAGACTGTTTAGTCTGATAATGATTGTTTGACTAGTTATGCGTTGATTACTTGATCGAGTCCAGGATATGTGCATCAAGGTATGAATTTATGCACATGATGTTTGTGGCAGACGTCAGCTAAATGTGTGTATTGGGCTGGGCTAGTTTGCTTCTGGTCGATTGGTTCTAGTCTTCTAGATATTTTGATGCATTCATTGCAATGGAAGGAATTTAACTGTGCCAGTTAGCATATGGCTATAGGTAAACTATGCTTCAGCTGGCATTTGGTTGTAGGTTAGGTAGAACTGCCGGTCCTCTTATATTTGGTTACCCGTTTCTGTTGTAATCATTGTGGTTCTACTATTGCTGTTTGTGGCTTGATTTCCATTCACTTAGTTTTGTGCTAATTCCCCACCCTAACTCTTTGTTGCAAGTTTTTGGTGAGCGCAGTAGGTTGTTGGTGTTTGTTTGTACAGGGAAAGTTTGATCGTCGCTCTGATATTATTTTGAAAACGATGAGCCAACTTTGTGAACTCTTTTGTAACACAAAACAATATACTATGTTGTTGTACATTTTGTATTTTAATTGTGGGTGTTGCTATTTTATTACTTTCTATTGCAGCGCTTCCGCTGTATTCTTTAAAAAAATGGCTTGTGTTTTGCGGTATTACAAATTTTGATTAGAATTTTTCGACATATCCTTTGGACATAAATTGAGTTTTATTTACATCACTTAGATTTTCTTTTCAAAGGGTATGCACTAATTTTTAGTAGGGTATGCACTTCTATTAAATGCATTGCAAAAATAGAATTATCATACTTTTTTAAAACTAGATACCTTTTTTCCAAGGTATGCACTTACATACTCTCTTCTCTTGACACATCCACCACTGCGAGTTAGTAGTTTTGTCAAAAGGGCTGACACTTTTCGTCCGTTGGAATCTTATATGGTTACATGATCACCTCTTCTAAATATCTCCCAGATGAGATGATATCTAATGCAGAGGCCGACCTACATTTGGTCCAGTGGTGGTATGGGGCTATTGGCCACCAACCAATTTTACAAACGAAGTAGAAAATTTTAACTTTTTTAAGCCGGCCATCAGTTAATTTTTGGGTGCCACCGGTGATTCTTTTATGCATAAAAATCTAATGAAAAATGTTTTTTCTTTTAAATGATAAAATATAGTTTAATATTCGATTTATACCTTTAAAGTAATTTAGTGTACCCTAAAAATTACAAATTAATCACAAAGGCTTAGTATAAATTGTGTTCAGTTTTTTATTGTGGGAGTAAAATCTCGGAAAAACAACTGAAAATTCGTTACCACAACAACTGAATAATGCCCTCAATCTTGACTGATTTTATATTTGTCAGTATATCATGTCACCAGTCAACAAAAATCTTGGATTCGCTTCTAATCTGCTGAGTATGTGTTAATAGGTGAATTCTTCTATTCTTTCCTCGTATTTTTATTGACATATACGTACCAAACTAATAATTATTTTACCAAAAATTGTACGAATGCAACATTTGTTTGGGAAAAAAACTTTCATGTTATTATGGACAAATCCTTAATCACCTAAATCAATTTCCGTCATTCCAATTTATAAGTTAATGATACTTAAAACCTGCAAAAGAAACAATTATGTCATGGCTTCATAATAATAAAAGTTTCATGAATAGTCTATAACAAATAAATACTTAAACTATGAGCCTAATTTTGTATATCACGCTTCTATAGAACTAATCAACAAGACTATCATGTTTGGCTCGAGGTAGTAGTTTTGTCAACCGGGCAGCCACGTTTTTGTTCGCCGGAATCTTATATTCGATTACACGATCACCTCTTCTTTATATATATCTCTCGGATGAGATGATGATATCTCCCTAGTATGTGTTAATAGGTGAAATCTTCTATTCTTTCCTTGTATTTTTATTGACATATATAAACGTACCTAGCTCATAACGTACTTTATTACCAACACGTAAGTTTGAACCTAGCAACTTATTGAGCATAATCAGTATATAGCTTTTTGACCTGAGTAAAAGCAAGACTGAAGATCATCAAGATAAGCGGCCTACAAATTGACAATCTGAGCGAATGCACAAATGGGCTGCAATCACTTTCATTCCAATCTTTCAAACCCTCTTTTTGATTTCCTTCAAGCCTATCTACAATCTGAAATGATTCCATAACTAACCCATTACTTAAAGCTTTTCTTTTTCTTCAATAATCTAATGTAATAATCACACCCCCTACCATCATCACTCATGCAATGCAATGAAAAGTCACATCATGAATCTATGTTACCCCATTAAAGGGCACACTAAATTAATTGGCTTTTCCACTACATTTTACTTTTATTTCCTTTCATTTGGCTAGCTAATATATATTTCACAAAATATCAACTACACTACATGCAACCTATATATTGTTATTAATAACCACCATCTGGCTTATTATTTATCTCTGCAAACAGATGGATATATGCTTACTGTGATATGGGTGTGAATTCATTGGACAAAATCCACCGAACTGGGATCCGAACCGAATCTAAACTGACTTTGAACCGAACATGTACAAATAGGACCGATATTTGGTTTACATAAGAAATCATCAATCTTGTACAAAGACGCAATTTTATCTAAAATAAAATCCAAGAATCTTGCACTTAGAGTAGGCGGAGTGTCAGGTATAAATATGTGTAGTGGAGCCTTAAACGCCGTGATGCATGCACTTTCCCACACCAACATTACGTGGAGATCTGGAGAGAAATTAAAACATAGTATGTAGTTGTGTTAGAGTGTAACCATTACAAATACCCTTAGACCGTTCGCATCCATCGCGTAGGGCATGTTAGAGAGGGTCTCATGGTCGCGAGACACCATCGCCTCTCCTCGTGAGAGGGCCCTCACGGTCACGAGGGTGACCATGGTCGCGAATGTGAGCGGAAGAGGGGGAGTGGGATTCGACCGGTTTTGCATTTAATTTTTTTTTCTTTGTTACCATTTCTCTCCTATAAATATACATTATTTTCAACTCATTTTTTCACACACCCAATATCTATTCATCTAATATATTTCTATACTCTCTTTTCTTCTATTTTTACATTTCACAATGGACAAGGGCAAGCAAGCTTTCAAATTATGTACTTTTTATTTTTATTTTTTTAAATTATGTACTTTTTAATTTTTATTATTTGAAGTTATATTGTTATTTAATGTTTTTTATAATTATTATGTTTTTATTATATTATTTTTAAAAATTAAATAATGTTAATTAAAACAAATATAAAAAACAAAAAATAGAAAATAGAAAAGGTGTGTGAAGTAGGGCCCTCAATGGATCGGATCATGATCTAAATCCGATCCGATCTGCTCCATTTAAATGATCCAACGGGTCAAAAAATCCGATCCATTGATCCAATAAAAGATCCAATAGGCCGATCCATTTAATTAGATCACTACATGGATCGATCCAAGATCTCTCTTGGTCGATCCATTTAATATCAAAAAATCCGCCACCACCGTCACCACCGCCGCGGCCGACCACCACCAACCGCCACCGCCATCACCGTAACCACCCCCGCCGACCACCACCAACCGCCTCCGCGATCACCGTCACCATCGCCACCGACCACCACCGCCGCCGACCACCACCAACCTTCACAGCCATCAATGTAACCACATCCGCCGACTACCACCAACCGTCACCGCCACCACCGCCGCCGACCACCACCAACCGCCTCCGCGATCACCGTCACTATCGCCGCCGACAACCACCAACCGCGACCGTCATCACCGTCACTACCACCGCCGACCACCACCGCCGCCACCGCCGCCTACCACCGCCGCCGCCGACCACCGCCACCACCGCCGCCGACCACCACCGCCGCCGACCACCGCCACCACCGCTGCCGACCATCGCCGCCGACCACCACCGCCGCCAACGATGGTAGGGTGAGGTAGGTGGGGTGGGGTGGGGTAGGTAGGGTAGGTAGGGTAGGTAGTGGTAGGGTGGGGTAGGTAGGGTGGGTTGGGGTAGGGTAGGGTAAGGGTAGGATAGGGTGGGTTAGGGTAGGGTAGGGTGGTGTAGGGTGGGGTGGGGTGGGTGGGGTACGTTGGGGTTAGGTAGGGGTAGGGTAGGTAGGGTGGGGTGGGGTAGGGTAGGGTAGGGTAGGGTAGTTGTACGGTGGGGTAGGGTAAGGTGGGGTGGGGGTGGGGTGAGGTAGGGTAGGGTGGGGTAGGGTAGGGGTAGGTAGGGGTGGGGTAGGATAAGGTAGGGGTGGGGTAGGGTGGGGTGGGGTGGGGTGGGTAGGTTGGGGTAGGGTGGGGGGTGTGGGGTAGGTAGGGTACGGTGGTGTAGGGTAAGGTAGGGTTTGGTGGGGGGTAGGGTGGGGTAGGTAGGGGTGGGGTGGGGTGGGGTGGGGTGGGGATAGGGTGGGGTGGAGTAGTGTAGGGTAGGGGTAGGGTAGGGTAGGGTGGGGGTGGGGTAGGGTGGGGGTGGGGTGGGGTGGGGTAGGGTGGGGGTAGGGTGGGTAGGGGTGGGGTGGGTAGGGTTGGGTAGGGTTGGGTGGTGTGGGGTGGGGGTGGGAGAGTTATTTGATATATTTATTACATAAATAAAATTAAATTAGTAATATTAAATGGGTCGCTACGGATCATGATCCATTAATTATTGATCCGATCCGAATCCAACTAAATGGATCTCAATGTTATTGGATCAGATCCAAATCTAATTAAATGGATCAATTGGTCAGATCAGATCTTTAACCGATCCGATCCGATCCAACCCATTGACAGCCCTAGTGAAGCATGTGATAGATGGGGAAATGGTGGAAAAATGATGTGGCGCTGATATGGTAGGCAAAAAGGTGTGTAAAACATGTGATGGATGCGGGTGGTCTTCGTAGGAGTAATCTTATATTATAAGTCATTACGAATTGAAACATTAGGGATCGTGATCATTATTTTCCTTGGTGTTTTTTCGGTTGTTTTTCTTATATTTTTTTAAAATGTTGTTTTTTCCTGAAGCATTTTCTCTCTTTATATCGGTTACCCCGTTTAATATATATATATATATATATATATATATATATATATATATATATATATATATATATATATATATATATATATATATTCGTGGAATACAAAGTGTCCATTAACACATGCTAATTGAAAGTGCACAAACGTGGGTTACCCTACAAATTAACGTACGTACCAACCTGCATAACATATACAGTCATACAGATGATGGTTTACACGAAGCTTGGGCCCGAATATCCTCTAAAAATCGTCCATTTAGAATATAATCAAGATTCACAATGTTTTTTGCATGCGCCTAAAAAGCTAAGTGGACGACAAACTTGTTGTAGCTCTTCATGCTCAATATATAAGAGCTAGCTAGCCCATTATAAACTCAATTTTCACATTATGCATGGTTAAGATCCTGATTAATCAACATCATCTAAACATAATCAACATATATGATGTGGGATTATGATTAAAACGAAAATAGATAAGAATATTCTTGATACCCCTAATTTCTAATAGATGTATGTAAAGTTTATATATACGTATATAAATTAACGAATGAGGACAAATTAACGAACTAGGTATGTAAAGGAATGAAATATCCTAATTAAGGAAACACATGAAAACAAGCATCAATAATGATCACTGAGTGATTCAAGGAGAAGTAGCTTTCAAGTTATATATCTTTTGCAATAATGCAGTTATATCTTATCTTTGAACAGAATAACTGTTCTACTCCAACAGATATTTGTGCTAGTGAACCATAAGGGGCTCACATATTGAACACTTATCATTATCATGGAAAACATGCGGTACTAATTAAACTTATTGTGCATTATTGAGAATACATATATACTGTTCATACTTGCTACTCGACTGATATGATCGATAGATATTAATGGTGCATTATATATCCGGAGTATATATAATGCGCCTAATCATTACATTCGCGAAAGGTGCAGAAGCTGCATCATGACTTATAGAATGAATCTAACCCATAAGCAGATCTCTCTAGATGAATATGTGATTGAAGTATTCTTAGTTTTAGGAAAAGTAAAGACAATAGGGGTCAAATATTCCTCTACAATTTGAAGATACCAATTAGATGCCTTTCTTTACTTTCATGATAACTGAGCAAGAAAGATATGGTAGGAATAATCTGTTGCTCCAAAAGTCAATGATCAAGGAATAAGTGTCCACTCTGGTCGATCTTGATGTTACTTGAAACAATAACGTGTTGTGCTCCTGCTAAGAAGTATCCAGCCACTATATACTAAACTATAATCTCATTCTATCTCTAATAGAACCTAATGTAAGGTTGCAATTGAAGTTAGCGGTTGATCTATCATGAAAGAAATAATTGCAAGTAATTAAGTTGTAACACCTAAGAAACTAGAAATTACACTTTTATCAACAAATTTGATTATGCCATCAAAGCTTGAATTTATAGGTTATATATTAGGCAGGAGTTACAATCTTGTCTTTATAATCCATTGATATGAGAGAGATAATTAAATTGTTGTCGGATTGTTTTCGTAATTGTATTACAAATATTAGACTCCTAGATATTCTAGTGTAATGTAAAGGTTTTACCTAAACTTGGTAACGAGTCAGAGGTGGTGTAAAGTGCACTCTCATTCAAGTCTTAGCACTTCAAAACCCAAAACAAGGGAAGTCGAGGGGGTTGCACCCCCTCGTGGAGTTCGAGGGGCAGTGCCCTGGTGACATACTTAGCCTGTGCTGAACTAGTCAACTCGGCATGATGAGTTGCGTAATGAGTATATGCTTGGTTGGTTGGTGCTCAACTGAGTATTCGTTGGCTGATTGATTACTCAGCTAAGCGTTGTATTCTCACCCACACATAACTGTTCGTAACTGATAGTTAATCATTAGGTAACTGATTTTTGCGGTTACTGACGCCAAAATAACTGCTTTGCAAGAACAAACACAAAATGATATACAAAATTGTCTATGAAAAGAATCTTTCTATCATCCTCAAGTTCATATCTGAAACCTTTCATATGATAAAAATACTACTTAAGGATGTAGAATGAAAACCATATAAGTAATTTTTATTACATTAATAACTATTTATAGAGTATAAATGGTACCAGTAAAACCCTAATGGACCTCAGCCCATTGATCTTTACAACTGAGTTCTTAGGATCGAGACACCTAAAACGAACGTTAAAATAATGCGGAAAACAGAAAATAAACGAACACAAGATTTAACATGGTTCGGTCAAACACGACCTACGTTCACGGGCACGAACCAAAGACTTCTTTATTATAACTCAAGAAGATTTTATATGTGCATATAACTTGACCCCTAGTCTTGGTATTTATAGGCAACAAAACTACAAATCCTAAACTCAATCAAATACATCATGATAAGCCTAACACCATTTGAACTCCTCGGCCGTAACTAACATGATAAACATAAATTTGAAATACATGATAATTGATAAACATTAATCCATGATTTGAAATTCAAATCAATTCCCACGCCATACTCCAAAAACCTTCTCGACGTGCTATCTTGGCAAAACAATTCCATATCAACTTTAATTCAAACATTGCATAAATTAATTCCCAAGCCATGCTTATTTAATTTGTTGGGGAGATATCAATATCAAACCTAAATCAAACTTGTCTATTAATTAAAATAGGATTTGATGCTAACAAAACCAAATATTCAGTTTTGTACTTGGATAAATGAAAAACATGTGTTGTTTTTCATTTTAGACTTAAAGAAATTTGAAAGTAAGAAATGACAGCTGAAGAACGAAAGTGTCAGCTGAGAACTAAGTATTAGCCAAATGATCAGCTTTAGGAAGATCAGCCAAAAAGAAAAGACAAGTTAAAGAGTGTCAGCTGAAGCATCAGCTGAGGGTTCAAACCATCAGCTGAGGGTTATTTCAAGATTAGCTGAACAGTCAAAGGATTAGCTTAGTCAATCCCTTTAATCAGCTGATACCTTCCATCTGTCAGATAATGTGTTTTTTACTTATCCAATCTTTTCTTCATAAGCTGATCATAATCAAATGATTAGCTGAGCCCTTGGAATCAGCTGATAGTTTAGTTTAATCGGTTTATTAGCTGTACTCTGATATGTATTATTAGCTGAGCATTTATGATCAGCTGAGCATATCTGAGGAGCTGAGTCTTTCACATTTATCCTTAGCTGAGCAAAATTACATTTGCAGTTTAGTGTCAGTTAGCTGAGTCTTTTCATCAGTATCTCAGTTAATAATTTTTCTATGTAATACTTCTTAAGTCCAAGGCAGAACATGTGTTGTTCTATTATGTCTTTTGATCTATCTTTGTAAAAGTACTAAGCACTTTTTGAATCTGCAAAGAGACAAAAAGGATCGATCTTTGTCCACTGGAAAAGGAGAAAGATACTTTAGAAAAGAAGATCTCAAAGATATGCTTCAACAACTAAGCATGGTTGGCAACTCTATACTTGGTTAAGTCAAATCTTCAAGAAGCATGGTGCCGTTTAAAGTACAAGCATGGAAGAAGAAGTTTACTGTCCCAAAACTAAAAGGTAGTACTTTAATAATATAATAGTAGATAGTGGGTTTATACCTTACCGGATAGTATATTTACTTTACACACTTTGTGTATAAAGTGAATTTACTCTTCACCCACTAACTTTATCTATTATAATATTATTAAACCAAGTACCTTTGTCTCCTTCTCCACTCCATCAACCCGGACACCATATTGCTTATATATACTCATGCATGAAAACATGCTAAGTATGCATAATTGAACACTGAAATCTCATCTATTGAGAATTAGAAGAGTTAGAATTTTACTTTCGGTGTAACAAACTTGTTCATATGTTGAACATCTTAGACATAAGTTGTCTAAGATTAGCTTAGTCTATGTGTTAGACGAATTTAGTTGTCACCTTTTATTGAACTTAGATTTTTCGCATCTAGTTCATTTAATTCTTGATTTACATCAATAAGAATTATATAAAAGTAAACCGTGTGTCTCTTAAATTTTAATTTGCTAAAGTTTGTATTCAACCCCCCCCCCCCTCTACAAACATTTGTTGTTGTAGTATCCATTCGGGACCAACAACTGGTATCAGAGCAGGTTAGATAATCAATATCTAAGATCTGCTTTGCTTACTTTACAACTGCTTCTGCCCCACACTTACAAATGGCCACTACTGTTGCTGCTTCAAACAATCTCAACAACAATGGCTCACTGTTGGTCCTTTAGTGAGAATAACAACAAGCAACAGGTGTGTAGAAGGGGGGGTTGAATACACTTTCTGCGGAAATTGAACAAATCAAATAAAAGTGTTACACACAGTAAATCAAACCACAATTAGTCAAATGATTTTATTAATATGAAGATTATTACAATGCTTTGAATAAGAAGATGATTACAGTAACTATCAAGTAAGCAACTCTTGATACATAATCACCTAATATAAATCTCTCAATCTTTCAAACTTAGCTATCTATAATCAACTTATGATTATAGATACTGACGACTCTCTAAACAGGATTTACACAGATTGAATCAACCTATGATTACTTACCAATATCACAACTGATGTGATAATTCGAATACACTAATAACTTGGTAATCCGTGAGTTTCTTGATCACGTTGAACTTACAAACGGTGATTCAAGAATCGTAACACATACGGTGAGGTGAGGTTTTGGCTCTGTAACTTGTTGCAGAATCGTACCTCTAAACTTATCAGGAGATAAGTATTTATAATCCTGTTGCTACGGATCCTAACAAACTGGACTAATCCTAATTTGCTAACTAACTATCGAATAACTCGGAATCTTGAATCTTGAATCTTCTTATCTTGAGTCTTCAATCTTCAATCTTGATTCTGAAGTCTTCTTATCCTTTCGTAGATATAGAGAGATAAAAGATAAATTTTAAAACACATTAAATTATCTTTAAACTGACTTCATTAGTCAGGCTGAGTTACTCAGCTTGAAACTCATCAAGCTGAGTTCTTCGAGAACAAACCCGAATTTAACCATGAACTAACATGTATAATTTTTAACTCATCCTTAGAAGTCTAAAGAATTAACTAAAACATTTTTAGCAACTCTGTCGAGCTGACTCTGCTTTTAGGCTGAGTCACTTAGCTTGAAACACATCAAGCTGATTACTCGATATATACCTTATGTGACATACACAGCTTATTAAACATATTAATAAACTAACTAAGGTGTATTATAAACTGGTCGAACATATACTCAGCTTATACTCAGCTTATATTCAGTATGAATCACTATGAGTGTTCAGTCTTACTAAGCTTCATAATTCTGGTTAAGTTATACGTAGAACACATCTTACAAACTTAACTTTGTCTCATCAAATCTAAACTAATGAGATCATCTTCCCAACACTCACTATCCAGGTGTCCAATGTTTGATGGTGATAACTTTTCCCCCTGGAAAAGTAGAGTTCATCTTTATATGTCCAGTTTAGATGATGTGATGCTGAAGATTGTTACAGAAGGTCCTTATGTTCCTTCCTCCACAGTTCAAATTTCTGAAGTAACTGATGAAGGTCCTGCTGTTGAAAGACTGATCATTAAGCCTGTAAATTAGTGGTCTGATGAAGAGAAAAGGCTTGTTAATCTTGATGTCAAAGCAAGAACAGTCTTAGTCTCTACACTACCAAATGATGTTTATCATCAAGTTCTCAACTGCAAATCTGCAAAAGAGATGTTAGACACTTTCACTGTGGCTTATGAAGGTACAAAGGAAGTTCAAGAAAACAAGAAAACTCTGTTGGTAAGAGAGTATGAGTTCTTCTTTGCTCATAAAGGTGAAAGTCTTACTCAAACCTATACCAGGTTCAACTGCCTTGTCAATGATCTCCGAAGGGCAGATGTTCCCAAGAGCAACAAGGAACTTGTTACTAAGTTTCTAGACTCTCTCCCAGAATCTGGGGATCATTTTATCACTGTGCTAAAACATGGTGAGAAAATCAAGGGTCTGTCACTGGTTGGTTTGTATGGAAATCTTATGAATCATGAACAATCAGTAAAGCAAAGGAAGCTCTCTACCAAAGAGATGAAAGAAGTTGCTAAGGCTCCCACTACTGCTCTTGTGTCTAAGGATGCAAAATCCAGAAGTTTTTGCAGCAGTGGTGGATGAGTCAAGTGAGGAAGAGGAAGAAGAGGAGACCTCTGAAGAGAAAGAGCAGGTGGCTGATGGGGATGAAGTTTTGGAGGACATGGACAGCATTGAAGTTGTTGTTGAGCAGGCTGCCATGTTGGTTAAGAGGTTTAAACCATTCTTGAAAATAAAGGGTGTCAAGAGGTTTGAGAAGAAATCCTTTAAAGGAGAAAAGGCCAAGTTTAAATCAAAGGCTTCTGAAGGATATTTCTCCTGTGGCAAGACTGGTCATTATGCCAGTAAGTGTAAGTCCAGAGGAAGCACAGGCTTCAAGGGTTCCTCAAGCTCAGACAGCAAGATTGATTATGAAGCTAAGTATAAGAAGCTTCTTGCTGCTGTTCTTGACAAGAAGAAGAAGAAAGCCCTAGACCAAGGTGTTGGTTGCTGAAGAAGAAGACTGGGCTGCGGAAGATCTCTCAAGTGATGAAGATGAGGTCCTCTCTGCTCAGCTCAGCTTGATGGCCAACACTGGGAGTACAAGTTCCTTTGATGAGGACATGAAGAAAGCTGTCAAAGCTTGTACTTCTCCTGACTGGGATCCTTCTTCAATGTATCAGGTTGGAAAATTTATTACTTATAATGATAATGAAAAGAACACTATGTTTGATTATTTGTGTGTTGAGTTTCAGTCTAATATTCAAAGAGAAAAGAAACTAAAAGTAGAAATAGAATCACTTAAAGAGAAGTTAAGTCTGAAAGATGAGAAACTTAAATTAATGACAAAACTGGAAGAAGATCTAGCTAATCAAAAGATACTTAACCAGATCTTGATAAAAGAAACAAATGAAGCAACCACAAAGTTTAATGACCTACAAACAGTAGTTAAATCTTGGTTTGCTTCTACTGAAAAGACCACTAAGTGTGTCAATGAGCAGATTCCAAAACAAGTTCAAGCTATTATAGGAGGAAATTATTCCCAAGCTGCTAATTGTGTTAATTTTACCAAGGACATTAATATCTTAGAGAAGGCTGATATTTTCTTACTTTTCAAAAGACTGTAAAAGGAAAAAGTATAATCACTAACAGATTTGTCAAAAGTACCAACTTTCAGCTAAAGGACTCAATCACTTCAACAGATAATTCTAATTCTATTACTGTGTCAGGAAGTACTAGTACTAGAAATTTAATGGTAGAGGAAGTTAGTAAAGGAATTGAGTCATTTGTTGATACCAAAAAGACATCATGTTGTCAAACCTTGAAAGCTGTTACATTAAATTCAAGTACCCAGCTAACTGACATAACTTTAGTTAATAATACCTCATCAGCTGATCAAATAGTAAATGATAGCTGCTCAGCTGATAACCTGTCAGCTGATCAGAAATCCTTTAATAATTGTTTAGCTGATCATGTATTACTTCAAACTCTGTCAATAGGAGAAACTAAGAGAAAAAGGTTTAATGCTCGCATAAAATCTAAGTCTGCCACACCTAAAGTTGATCAAAAACTCATTTTAACTCAGGGTCAATCTAAGGTGATTGTAAACAAAGATCTTGTTAGTTTACAGTGTCAGCTGCAACAACTGAATGGTAAATTCAATCAGCTAATAACCTATAGTCATCAGAATATTGATAAGACATCTCATGGCCAATCACTAAAACATGTTAAGTGCTACAAAAACCAAAAATGTTACAAATGTGGTAGCAAAGAACATAAGGCCAGTGATTGCACTCTAGAAGGTAACTCAAGACAGCGGACAAATAATGATAACACTGTGGTTCCAATCATTCATAAACAACCTAATATGAAGTGGATAGCTAGGTGCAATCCACAGGGGTCCACTTAACTGTGGATGCCCTAAGTGTCACTAACCTTCTTTCAATCACATCTTTGCAGGTTCTTAGCACATGGTATCTTGACAGTGGATGTTCAAGGACCATGACAGGTTGTAAAGCTCTACTTAGTAACTACAAGAAGGAAAAGGGTCCAAAGGTAACCTTTGGTGACAACAATTGTGGGCAAACAAAAGGCTATGGTGAACTACATAATGGGAACTTAACATTGTCCAAAGTTTCTTATGTTAAAGGGCTTAAGTATAATCTCATCAGCATAAGTCAATTATGTGATGGTAATCATCAAGTTCTTTTCACTAAGACAGGTGGTTCTATTTTAGATAAAGAAGGAAAAACAGTAATTTGTGCCAAGAGAACCAAGGATGTTTATACTTTTGATATGTCCTCTAGTGATCCATCTAAGCTAACCTGTTTGTATACAAAATCTGTAACAAACACAAACTGGTTATGGCACAAAAGGCTTTCCCACCTCAACTTCAACATCAACAAGCTAAGCAAGGGTGATCTGGTGTCAGGACTGCCTTCACTGACTTATGTTAAGCCTAAACCTTGTTCTGCTTGTGAAAAGGGAAAGCAGCACAAGACATCTTTTCCATCAAAGCAGGCCTTCTCCATTACTAAACCTTTCTACATGTTGCACATGGATCTATTTGGTCCTGTTGCCACTGCTAGTATTGGTGGAAGTAAGTATGCATTGGTGATGGTTGATGAATTCTCAAGATACACTTGGGTCATCTTCCTAAAAGTAAAGAGTGAGGCTGCAGAAGAGATAATAAGTTTTGTCAAAAAGATGGAAGCTCTTAATGGCAATCTGGTTAGGATGCTAAGAAGTGATCATGGAACTGAATTCAAAAATCAAACTCTAGAAAGTTTCTGTGATGAGAAAGGGATATCTCAAAACTTCTCTGCTCTAAGAACTCCACAACAGAATGGTGTAGCTGAAAGAAGAAACAGAACATTAATTGAAGCTGCAAGGACCATGTTGTGTGAGAGTGGGTTAGGATTCAACTTTTGGGCTGAAGTTGTAAGTTGTGCTTGTTTCATTCAGAACAGATCTCTTGTAGTCAAAAGGCACAACAAAACTCCATATGAAGTGGTCAAGGGAAGGAAGCCAAACATCAGTTTTCTGCATATCTTTGAATGTCAATGCTTCATTCTGAATCAGAAAGATCAACTGCAGAAGTTTGCACCTAAAGCTGATGAAGGTGTGTTTGTTGGATATTCTGTGATTTCCAAAGCTTACAGAATTTACAACATCAGAACAAAAGTCATAGAAGAATCAATCAATGTAAGTTTTAATGAAAATGACTTTGTTGCTTCCTGTTCTACTAATCCATCTACAGGTGAGGAATTTAATGATCTACTGCACACTGAAGACAACATTCCAGTGTTAGCTGATCCACTCCCATTAACTGAAGTAGAGGATTAGATGAACCTGTTCCAAATCCAATCAAACCAAGTACCCAGCCTATCCTAAACCAACCCACACTTTTATTGAATGATGTGAACAATGACTCATCATCAATGGATTCTAATTCCATATCAACTATTCCTTCATCAGTAGAAGTCTCCACAGATTGTAACCTTGAAATTCTGTCAGCTGATCAACCAGAAATCTCATCAGCTGATCCTAACCAAAGAATTTCAACTCCCCAAATCCAAATTAATCTCAACTCTCCTACAATCCAAACTATCTATAAAGACCTTAAAAACCATCCCAAAAATCAGGTCATAGGTAACATAGAAGCTCCTGTACTAACAAGATCAAAAGCTTGTAATTTCTGTTTGTACACAGGTTTTGTTTCTATGATTGAACCAAAGAAGGTAGATGAAGCTATTAATAATCCCCACTGGATTAATGCCATGCAAGAGGAATTCGCAGAATTCACCAGAAACAATGTGTGGACTTTGGTGCCAAGGCCAAAGGACAAATCCATCATTGGTACTAAGTGGGTATTCAAAAACAAAATGGATGAACAAGGGCTGATCATCAGAAACAAAGCTAGGCTAGTTGCTCAGGGGTACTGTCAAAAAGAAGGAATTGACTTTGATGAGACCTTTGGACTTTAAAGTATTCCAAATGGATGTTAAGAGTGCTTTTCTCAATGGTGAATTGAAGGAAGAGGTGTATGTCAAACAACCTCCTGACTTTGAGGATGCAAGCAAACCAGACCATGTATATTTTCTGAACAAAGCTTTGTATGGTCTGAAGCAAGCTCCAAGAGCCTGGTATGATACCCTCTCTTCTTTTCTAACCACTAAAGGTTTTACCAGAGGAAGTATAGATAGTACCTTGTTTATTAGGAAATTCAAGGGTGATGTAATACTAGTGCAGATATATGTAGATAACATAATATTTGGGTCTACAAATTTGGATCTTTGCAAAAAGTTTTCTAAACTCATGTCTGATAATTAGCAGATGAGCATGATGGGTGAATTAAACTATTTTCCTGGTCTTCAAATTAAACAAGAGGCTGATGGAATTTTCATTCATCAAACTAAGTATGTTAATGATTTACTAAAGAAATTTGATTTTGAAACCTGTTCTTCAATGAAAACACCCATGTCTACTGCCTTAAAGCTAGGAAAGGACACTGATGGTAAATCAGTGAACATTACTACTTATAGAGGTATGATAGGGTCACTTTTGTACCTCACTGCAAGTAGACCAGATATAATGTTTTCAACATGTCTCTATGCTAGATATCAAGCAGATCCCAAAGAATCTCACTTAGCTGCAGTTAAAAGGATTTTCAGGTATCTCAAAGGAACTCCTACTCTAGGTCTTTGGTACCCCAAAGATTCAGATTTTAAGTAAGTTGGATACACTGATTCAGATTTTGCAGGATGCACACTGGACAGAAAGAGTACATCTGGTGGTTGTCAATTGTTAGGTGGAAGGTTAGTCAGCTGGTCAAGCAAGAAACAGAACTCTGTTTCAACCTCTACTGCTGAGGCAGAATACATTGCTGCTGGAAGCTGCTGTGCTCAATTACTTTGGCTGCAAAACCAACTACTAGACTATGACATACAGTTTGAAAACTACCCAATCCTTTGTGACAATACAAGTGCTATATTTATCTCTAACAACCCAGTTTTGCACTCTAAAACAAAGCATATTGAAATCAGACATCATTTTCTAAGAGATAATGTGCAGAAAAAGAAAGTTTCAATGCACTACATCAACACTAATTTTCAATTAGCTGCTCTTTTTACAAAACCTTTGGATGAGTCTAGGTTCAATTTCCTAATATCCAAACTTGGCATGTTAAATATGTAATATATTATGTTCTAGGTAGATAGTTTGGAGTGAGAATGTAATTATGTTTGTGTGTGAATTCAAAATGAAATACTTATCTAAGCTTCTTTATGTCTTACTTACAGTTAATCAGCTAAAGGATTTATGTTAGCTGATGACCATCAGCTAAAGAAATATCTCAGCTAATAAACTGTCAGCTAAGAACTAGAAGCTCAGCTAAGTGCATTCATTAGCTGACATTTGATTTCATTCAAACACGGATCAGCTGACACTGTTCTATCAACTGATTTTTTTTTTAAATCCTCATGTCCCCACACTTATATAATTAATGTCTCATTTGTGTTTAATTCTTTTCCTAGGTTGTATTTCATTTGTTTTGATTGTCCGTTAGTTGTCCGTGTATTTAATACGGTTCCGTTATCCTACTTTATGCAGACGTGACAGTTACTTTTTCAAAAAGATTTCTTTGTGACAGTGCAGGTTTTCAAGAAAGATATAAATGACGGATGAGCGGTTTCTTTTCGTTTAAGCTTTCAAAATTTCCCAAACTCTCTCTCTATCTCTCTCTCTCTCTCTCTCTCTCAAAGAAAACCTAGCCTTCTAAAAAAAATTCAGTATCTCCGTCAAGCATTAACCATGGCGACCTTCAACCCAATCTCTACTGCAAATGTTGTTCCCGGTGAAAATGTCATTCTTGGTTCCAACTTCACCATTAAACCTAACAATGCTCTCATAAACACCTCAATTCCTCCAACGAAGGTAAACCAGGGTTATGAACCTATGGTGGCATTCATCACTGCCCATCCTCTTCATAATTGCCTATCCCAACACCCACTTCTCATGTACCCCAACATCATTGGAGAAATGTGGTACACTGCCACTTATCGTCCGAATGAGGAAGTTATTGTTTGATCTTGTCTCAACAATACTGTCAACTTGGTCATCTCTGTAGATTCTCTCCGAAATGAGATTGGTATCCCTGACATGGCTCCTTATGAACCTTTTGCCACATTTGATCAAGTCCTGGAGGTTCTGCCCATGATTGGTTACACTGAGCCAGTAACCCACGGTCAATACAAACTATCTGTTCTGGGTCATCCATGGAAGTATCTGGCAAGTGTGGTTATACGTTGCTTTGGTCACAAATCTGGAAGCCATGACCAACTTAACCAATCAGATTTGATGGTGCTCCATGCGCTTGTAACTGGGAGAAATATTGACTTTTCCCGAGTCATCTTTACAGAAATGGTGGACAAGATCACCCTGGGCACAACCAAGAAATCAACAAGGACTCATGTTCCCTACATTAGGTACTTAAGTCTCATTGCTCTTAGAAGTATTGAATGAGAAGACTATTCCAGATTAGCTGCTACACAGCCAACTATGCCTATTCCCCAAATGGGTCAAAAGATATTTACTTTAATTAGAGAATTTAGGGGACCTGCTATCACTGAACAGATGCATGAGATCATAGATGTGGTTGCTGATGTAGAGGAAGATGATGGTGAAAATGGTAATGGTAATGAAGGTGATGATGATGAGAATGATAATGATGATAATGATATGGTGATAGAGGAGGAAGTTGTTGAAAATATTGAATCTATGGCTGAGGATTCTGAATCCCCTGATGTTGTTACTGAAACATCTGCACAAGTTAGTGCTCAATCTAATGATGCCATGGATGAAGGTGAAAAGAAGGATGATGAAGAAGAGTTTGTACATGTTGGTGATGATCAGGGTCCTAACTATGATGATGAAGGTCATGTGTATGAGCTGTATGATCTAGCAACTGGAAGGCCAGCACAGGTTGAGTTTGAGGAACCTGATGCTGAGGATCAAGAAAGGTCTGGTGGTATTCTATACTTTGACATGTCTGATAATGATCAAGGTGACCAAGATGTTGGTTCTACAGATGATAGTAACAGAGGTGATAATGATACACCTGATAGTGGTGCTGGTGGGATCCAAATGGCTCATGGAACTGGTGATGCCTTATCCTCCACATCCTCTCCCTTACGTCCAAATGCAACACAAGGGACTGCTCATGGTAGTGATCACTCTGAAGATGATGATGATGATTCTGATGAGTATTCTCCTGACAGAACCTTAGGAGGCCATATTGCATATTCCTCTCCTCAACAATCCCAAGGTTCCAGTGCTTCTGTGCATAAAGAATCATCTGATAAGGATGATGATGTTGCTGATGATGATACTGTTTCTGATCAACTCATACAACTTATAGAAATCAGCAAGGCAAAGAACATCACATGTATGGTTACTTCAACCTTAGAGGATACTCACTTGGTACACCCAACCATTGAGAACCCATCCTCCACTCTAGTTGCAACACCTCCCCAACAGCCAAGCTCTAGTGAACTCCCAATAGTTCCTAGTTCTAATCCACTTGTAACCCAAATAGGTGAATGGTCAATAAGGGATGTAACACTAGCACCCTTGACCTCAACTACAATGATTACCTCTTATGTTAAGGGGGAGTTAATGGATGTTGCTTTAACCCAAAACCAATGGATGCATCTTTCCAACAAGATGCATTTGTAAACATGGGACTCCTATTATCTGGATCACCCTCCCAATAGGGTGATGCCATTGAAAGACAGACCTCCTCCCAAGGTCATATTGTGTCTAATTCTATATTGAGTCTGCCCATGCCTTCACTCAGCTTACAACAGCTAAGTGATGTAATAAGGGGAACCACAGTGAGTTCAACCCCAACTCAAACTCAAATTTTTGCACCCACACTTGATTCAATTCTTACACACCTCCCTCCACTGCCTGTCAATACTAGTGGTACAAACCAACCATTGGTACAGGGCACAACACTCTTTCCCAATGATCCTAGGCTTCAACACCAAAGCCTAAGTGAGGGAACACAAACCCCTACCCATGATATTGGCTCCCAGGCTCAATCAA
The DNA here is from genome assembly GCA_947179395.2 of Pulicaria dysenterica. Lineage (NCBI taxonomy): Eukaryota > Viridiplantae > Streptophyta > Magnoliopsida > Asterales > Asteraceae > Pulicaria > Pulicaria dysenterica. The sequence continues at coordinate 19,407,887 of OX359290.1, read as the reverse complement.
TCCCTGTAACACCTTCTGAACCCTCACCCCAAATACTTTAAAGCCTCTTATCCATCACAAAAAAGTTGGATAGTCTCCACACCTCCTTCTAAAACTTTCAAGACAAAACAGAAACTCAACTATCACTTCTCACCAAAGAGGTTGAATACCTTAAAACCAATCAACACCAACCCCAACCCACCCCTGTCCCAGTTGATCTCAACCCCATTCTCACCAAACCACTACCACTCCCACTCCCACTCCTATCCCTGCCCCTACCCCTCCTATCTCTACCCAAACACTTACCACTCTCAACCAAACCATTACCAACCTTCTAAATATCCTCAAAGACATTAGACCTCAAACACCCCCTGTCTATGTCACCATACCCCAATCCATTCTTGAAATTCCCTAAACCTTAGCTAGTCACACTGACAGGCTGAGAAACCTTTCTCTTCTAATATCAGACAACCATTCTGATATAACCAAACAACTTTCTCACCTCAACACAGCCATTAATCTCAGAACTGCTACCTCTTCTACCTTACAGTTCACCCCTATCCCTTCTCACATACGACCTCCATCCTCTCCATTAACACAACCTCCCATTCCCACTGCTTCACCCTCATCCACACCCATTCCTTCCTTTGACACCACTCCTTCGATCCCACCTTACTCTGCTTACACCCCAGCTGCTCCTGCCAAGCCTAATGTTGTCTTTCCTCCCTCTGATGATGACAAAAAGGGGGAGAAGTCAGGCTCCTCTGGCTATTTATCTCCAGACTCTGTCAAAGCAGCTTGTGATGCAGTTACTGCCCAAGTAGAAGCTCATCAAGCAGCAGAAAGGGCAGCAGAAGAAGCAGAAGCTCAAAAGAAAGCAACTGCTGAGGAGGAGAAAACACCTAAGGGGGAGCCTAGGCCTAAAAGAAGACTAAAGCAAATGGCCAGGAGGAGAAGCTTCAAAAAGCCAAGACTTGATGAATCTTGTGCTCCTTCAGAACAACCTTCAAAGGATCCATCTGATGATGATGATGAAGATGACATGCCTATCTCCTCCTTGCTCAGAATGAAGAAGCCAAGCTCCTCTTCTTATGCTCCATCTGTCCAATCTCCATCTTCCCCAGCAAAACAAAGTGATCCAACTCCTAGCAGTGCATCAAAAAGAAAAGGCAAAAGAATAATGTCTGCTGAGGAGATTGAGGAAGAACTAAGAAGGGAAGAGGAACTCCAAAAAGAAGAATATGATCTTCAGGAGTTAAGAAAGATTGCTGAAATTCTTGGTGACACAGTAGAGAATATGCTCAAAGCTAGAGAAAGACACCAAGATTTCACAACTCCTGAGGATCTTGCTAAGATCATTGGTACCTCTGAGGATGAAATCAGAGAGATTTAAGAGGAAGAGCTCACAATGCTAGCCTCCCAACCTCCTCAAGCATCACAACTTCAAGGAGACCCATCTGCCAAAAAGCCTAAAAGAGGAAGAACTCACAAGGAAGTCGTTCAAGCCTTACATGAAATCAACTTTGGTAAAACCAAAAGGCTGTCCCAAGAAAAGCTCAAAGAGTTCAGAAACTTGAAGAAGACCCTGACCAAGAGATCTAGTGATGGCATGATTTCAAGGGTCACACCTTATAGAGGCTCAGATGATGGTCCTTTTATCAGAATAGTCAGAAAGGATGCTCACAGAACAATTGAAGATGCATACCTTGAGCACTGCAAAGGGTATTCCTTCTTTGAAATGATTGAGATTCTGTATCACCTCCTCAAGTCCAAAAGTGAAATTGTCCTAAGGTTCATTGACACCTATGAATATTTGATCAGATTATGCATAAGTTACAAAGTTTACACTCATGATGAGTTCTTGCAACACATTGATGTGATAGATGAAGCATTCCAGAAGAAATCAAAGTTCTCTATCAACATTGAGCAGATAATTTACAATCCTGATCATCCTTACCTTGCTTTCCATGAAAACCTAAACACTGCCCTTCCCCCAAATGTTGAACCAGAAATGTGGCTATACATAGATAGACCAGAAAGGGGGATGTTCTTCAAAGACAGAGCTGGGAATTGGAGATTTCTGAGACAATCCGATATTCCAAGAGCTCAAAGTGATTTTATACTTGAAGCAACAAGGATGACAAGAAATCAAACAGGAAACCCTGAGTTTGAAAGGTTGTTGCAAGTAAGATCTGATCAGATTATGACTTCTCTTCCTAATAGTAGACTATAGGATGTCAAGGAAGAACCTTGGTGGGAATGACACTGCTACTTCATAACTAGAATAGTTGTACTTTCTATTTCTTAAAAGTAATTCCATTTCTATAATGTAGTTAGCTTACATTAAATGTTCTATACAAACGTTGCAATTCTGTAATCAAGTTTGAAACTTTGATCATAGTATAGATGATTTTAGTGGATAGCTCACCTAGTGTAAATATAGAAAATATAAAAATCCTAAAAACAGAAAAAGGATAGAAAAGATACCAAAAAAACAGAAATATGGTACTTCATAAATGAAAAGATTCCCAAAAACAGAACATCAGGGAACATACTTAAAAGAGTTACCAAAAACAGATAGCTAGGTAAACAAAATGCACTTAAAAGTTTTATATTTACAAATCCGAGTCAAACTGATTCTTCTTAAACAAGATAAGGTTTTGTCATCATCAAACAGGGGGAGATTGTTGGGGAGATATCAATATCAAACCTAAATCAAACCTGTTTATTAATTAAAATAGGATTTGATGCTAACAAAACCAAATATTCAGTTTTGTACTTGGATAAATGAAAAACATGTGTTGTTTTTCATGTTAGACTTAAAGAAATTTAAAAGTAAGAAATGACAGCTGAAGAACGAAAGTGTCAGCTGAGCACTAAGTATAAGCCAAAGGATCAGCTTTAGGAAGATCAGCCAAGAAGAAAAGACAAGTTAAAGAGTGTCAGCTGAAGCATCAGCTGAGGGGTCCAAACCATCAGCTGAGGGTTATTTCAAGATAAGCTAAACAGTCAAAGGATTAGCTGAGTCAATCCCTTTGATCAGCCGATACCTTCCATCTGTCAGATAAGGTATTTTTTACTTATCCAATCTTTTCTTCATAAGCTGATCATAATCAAATGATTAGCTGAGCCCTTGGAATCAGCTGATAGTTTAGTTTAATCAGTTTATTAGTTGTACTCTGATATGTATTATTAGCTGAGCATTTATGATCAGCTAAGCATATCTGAGGAGCTGAGTCTTTCACATTTATCCTTAGCTGAGCAAATTTACATTTGCAGTTTAGTGTCAGTTAGCTGAATCTTTTCATCAGTATCTCAGTTAATAATTTTTCTATGTAATACTTCTTAAGTCCAAGGCAGAACATGTGTTGTTCCATTATGCCTTTTGATCTATCTTTGTAAAAGTACTAAACGCTTTTTGAATCTGCAAAGAGACAAAAAGGATCGATCTTTGTCCACTAGAAAAGGAGAAAGATACTTTAGAAAAGAAGATCTCGTATATATGCTTCAACAACTAAGCATGGTTGGCAACTCTATACTTGGTTAAGTCAAGTCTTCAAGAAGCATGGTTCCGTTTAAAGTACAAGCATGGAAGAAGAAGTTTACTGTCCCAAGACTAAAAGGTAGTACTTTAATAATATAATAGTAGATAGTGGGTTTATACCTTACAGGATAGTACATTTACTTTACACACTTTGTGTATAAAGTGAATTTACTTTTCACCCACTAACTTTATCTATTATAATATTATTAAACCAAGTACCTTTGTCTCCTTCTCCACTCCATCAACCCGGACACCATATTGCTTATATATACCCATGCATGGAAACATTCTAAGTATGCGAATAGATAGTTGAACACTGAAATATCATCTTTTGAGTATTAGAAGAGTTAGCATTTTACTTTCAGTGTAACAAACTTGTTCATATGTTGAACATCTTAGACATAAGTTGTCTAAGATTAGCTTAGTCTATGTGTTAGACGAATTTAGTTGTCCCCTTTTATTGAACTTAGATTTTCCGCGTCTAGTTCATGTAATTCTTGATTTACATCAATAAGAATTATATAAAAGTAAACCGTGTGTCTCTTAAATTTTAATTTGCTAAAGTTTGTATTCAATCCCCCCCCCCCTCTACAAACATTTGTTGTTGTAGTATCCATTCGGGACCAACATAATTCCATGCAACTTTAAATCCATGCCATGCAATGTCTACGTCGTTTTTCGAAATCCAAATCCCGTTTATCATCGTGTACGTACCATTCTAGTTTCAAATACACTTCCGATAATCAAGTCATACCCAACAATCTCCCCCCTTGACTTGAGTACCCATCAGCAGTCAACTGAGATCCAACAATCTCCCATGACTTGAGTCTTCAACGTCAACCGTCATCACCAAAGAACCGTCTCCTACCTGTCATCCTTCCCGAAGAGACTACCTCCTTGTTCGAGCCACAACGTCCGACACCGCGTCACACGATTTCACTGGAGACCAACTCCTCCCATGTCGTCTTGACTTCGTTAGGTCAATTTTATGCTCAAAGGTAGGTACAGACGCCGTTCCACTCACAGAAATTCTCTCCAAAACGTAAATACCACGTCGCAGTCTGCCCCCTATTATCACTTGAGCATCCGAGAAACCTTCAGTCCATTCCCTTTACCAGAATATTCATATCCATTCCTAACCAAAGTAACAAGAGAAATCAGGTTCTTAGAAAGATCCGGAACATACCAACAATTAAACATACCAGCAATTAAACATACCCGCAATTAAACAGCTTGACCACTCCGTCATGCAACTTAATCTGCACTGTACCACTACCTTTAATACACCGAGTCCCATCTTCCCCCAGCTTCACCTTACCATCCACTTCTTAAAAGAAGTAAACAGATCACGTGAGAATGCCTATGATGAGATGCACCTGTATCAAAGATCCAGGTATCTGCAGGACTATCCGTGCAAACAGTCAAAGCATCAACTACGACACCATATTCTTGAACCACATTACCATATCCCTACTTTTTAGTACAATTTCTCCTGATGTGACCAATCTTCTTATAGTTATAACACATTACTTTTCTCGTGAATTTTGTTTTCGAACGCGACTCACCCAATCCACCCATTCCATCTCGTGCCCTTCCCCTACCCACGTATAGACTTTAACCATACTCCCCCTCATTACCAGAAACCCTACACTTGAGTTCCTTTGACAACAAGGCATCCTTCACTTCAGCAACATTAATTGTTGCCCTACCATACAGAATGGTATCAACAAAGTTCTCATACGAATGCGGTAGTGAACACACCAAAATCAGGGCAAGATCTTCATCATAAATTTTAACATCCACAGCCTTCAAATCAAGGTTAATGCGGTTAAAATTATCCGGATTATGTTTTACCTGAGTACCTTCGGACATCCGGAGGGTATACAACCTCTGCTTCTGATAAAGCCTATTTGTGAGGGTATTCTTCTCATACTTCTCACACAGATTCTCTCACATATCCGCAGCCGTTGTTTCACCACCACCTCCCTCAATACCTCATTAGCCAAACACAACAAAATTTCAGAATATGCTTTTGCTAGAACGTCTCTCTTAACATCCTCCTTCATCTCCTTTGGAAGTTTATCTTGTCTTTCTAACGCCACCGCGCGACCCTGCTGAACGAGAAGAGCCTTCATCTTTACCTTCCACAGTGTGAAATCGTTCGAACCTGAATTTTTCCAAATCAAACTTCAAAGATGACATCTTCACAATTAACAAATACGCGAGCCCAGTGAACAGAATCTGGCTCTCCTACCACTTATTAGGATCGAGACACCTAAAACCAGCGTTAGAATAATGCGAAAAACAGAAAATAAACGAACACGAGATTTAACGTGGTTTGGTCAAACACGACCTACGTCCACGGGCAGGAACCAGAAACTTCTTTATTATGACTCAAGAAGATTTTTTATGTGCATATGACTTGACCCATAATCTTGGTATTTATAGGCAACAAAACTACAAATCCTAAACTCAATGATCAAATAATAAGCCTAACACCATTTGAACTCCTCGGCCGTAACTAACATGATAAAGACAAATTTGAAATAAATGATAATTAATAAACATTAATCCATGATTTGAAATTCAAATCAATTCCCACGCGTGCTCCAAAAACCTTCTCGACGTGCAATCTTGGCAAAACAATTCCATGTCAACTTTAACTCAAACCTTGCATGAATTAATTCCCAAAGCCTTGCTTATTTAATTGGGTTAATAATGAAAAAAACCCTAAACTTTGATATATTTTTTGGTTTAAACCTCAAAGTTTATTTTTGAATGGTTTAAACCTCAAAGTTACACTTTGTTTTGGGTTAAACCTTAAAGTTTGTATTTTATTTTGATTTAAACCTTAAAGTTTTTTTCAAATGGTGTAAACCCTATAGTTTATCTAAAAATGATTTAAACTTTCAAATTTACACTTTATTTTGGTTTAAAGCTTTAAATTTACACTAAATTAAATTTCTTAAGTTTTGTTTGCTTTTTAATTTTACCCTCTTTACTTGATTTAAATAAAAATTTGGTAATGAGGAGACTATGAAGTTGACAATTTATTATTAATTAATTTTTATTAGTGCTTGTATTTAAATGGAAATTTTTTGGGACCAAATCATCACGAGTTGGGGCCGAGTTAAGGTGAATCTGAGTTAAATACAAACTCGGCCATTGAACTTTGATATAAACTCGTCAACTTCATAGTCTCCTCATTTCAAATTTTTTATTTAAATCAAGTAAAGAGGGTAAAGTTAAAAAACAAACAAAACTTAAGAGATTAAAATGTTTTTTAAACAAAATTTTTAGTGTAAATTTATAGCTTTAAACCTAAGGTTGTCAATGCGGGTCGGGTTCGTGTTATCGGGATCGTATCGATCGGGTTCGGGTCAGTTTAGTATCGACCCGATTTTGACCCATTTATTTTCATGTCAGATTAGGGTCTTGTCAGTTTTTTTCGTGTCGGGTTCGTGTCGACCTTCGGGTCGACCCATTTAGGCCAAATGTGATCGGCAAGGTTTTTTTCAATTTTCAAGTTCGATTTTTCGAATACGGTTTTCAGTTTCGACTAAGATTTTCTTTATCAATTTTTCAAATCCCATGTTTGTTTTCCAACTTTCGATAAGAATTTTGAAAATGATTTTTGTTCATAATCTAACTTCAATATTCAATGTTTGTTTTAATGATTTGAACTTTAAATTCAATATTTATTTCGTTTTGATTCAAATTTTGATTTACTCTTTTATTCAACTTATATAAATGAATATAATTGAAAAAATGTGATATACTACTATTCTACCAAATATCAATAAATAATGTATTAAACAACAAAAAATTAAAAAATCCATCATTGAATAAAATTATGAATCAAATTAGTAATACTAAAGTACAACTTATCAAGTAATAAAATATCATAGTACCAAAATCATATAGTCAAAATAACAAATACAACAATAATATATCATTGTTTTAACTATGTATCTTCTATTGTTTATTATAAGTTTTTAACATTTAAGGGTTTTGTACCTTTGTTTGACGGGTTTTATTACCCTAAATTGTCACCTTCTTATTTGAATACACAACCTTTTTTTCAAAATTTAAAATTTAAGCATTAAAGTAAATTTTATAATGTTAAAGTTTTACCCATAAACGAGTTATACGGATCACTTTCGGGTTGTCGGGTTGACCTTAACCAGACCCATTTATTTTCGTGTCAACCCGCTTTTGACCCATTTCGGGTTCGTGTCACTTTTTTCGTGTCGGGTTCGGGTTGGGTTTCGGGTCGACCCAAAAATTGCCAGCCTTATTTAAACCAAAATAAAGTGTGCATTTGGAGGTTTAAATCATTTTTGAATAAATTGTGGGGTTTAAACAATTTGAAAAAAACTTTAAGGTTTAAATCAAAATAAAATGCAAACTTTAAGGTTTAAACCAAAACAAATTGTAACTTTGAGGTTTAAACCATTTAAAAATAAACTTTGAGGTTTAAACCAAAAAGTATATCAAAGTGTAGGGTTTTTTCTATTATTAACCCTATTTAATTCCATGCAACTTTAAATCCATGCCATGCAAACGTCTACATGTCGTTTTCGAAAATCCAAAACCCGTTTATCGTCGTGTACGCCGAGCACCATTCTAGTTTGTAAATACACTTCCGCTAGTCAAGTCACACCCAACGTGAGTTCAACTCAAATCCAATTGGCTATTAGTGGGGTAACCTAGGACCTTTATTAAGCACACTACAAAGTCACATTTCATTAAATGTGAGAAATTACTCACAACGTCCCCTCATGTCTCGTATTTTTTTTTCCGCACCTAACATATAGATACTTATAAGTTATGGAGTCCATATGGCCTATGACCAACTATGAGTGAACTTTGCTCTGCTACATGTAAATTTATGGGGTCCTAACTCTAAACTAGTTGGCTATGAGTGAAGTGAACCAGAACCCTTATAAACACAATATATAATCAGTTTTCATCCTGATGTGAGACGGTACTACTTAAACAAGTCACAGAATAATTTAAAAAGATCTATAAGATTATCAAGGCTAGCTATACTATACGAACAACATTTTATTTTGTAGCATATGATAGTAAATTTTTGTGATTAATATTGTCATTATATTTGTATCTTTCTCCCATATCAATATAAGTAAACTCGAGAAGTTAAACGTCGGCCATTATAAGAAACGTACATGTCAATGAATAGATACGCAAACCTACATATCATGTTTCGAAAGAAAAAAAAAATCATCCTTGTTTTGACAATCGCTCAAGCTAGCAAAAAGATGACCCATAAACAATGAAAACTTAAATCCTTATACCATATATATATATCCATCTGCACATCCTCGTCTTGATCGAGTTTGATAATTTAGAAAGTAATTTTCTAGCTAGCTAGTTACCTAGATATGTAAGTTTGTATGATTTCAATTTAAAACAAATTAACTATAAGTAAAGTAGTTTAATACCCTTATTAAATAGTCACTTTTAGACATTACTCAATAAGAGCTTAGGCTCATTGAGATTTTACATTGACCACAAAAAACAACCTTTAGGGTGTTTGCTGCAAGAGAATGTTCCCTCACAAATGACTTCTATATTTTGTATAGTTTACTGCTTTTTTTCGGTTTCCTAGAACGAGGATGTGTCAAAAAAAAGACTCCAATATCACCTGCAGAAAAAGACTAATACACTATAGTTAATGCACAAGTTTACATTTTTGATTAACTTTTTAAGGATTTACCAAATAAGTAACTTTTTAAGGATTTACCTAATATAAGTAGTGTTTACAAACATAATCTCAACCCTCTAGTCTCGTTCGAGTGTTAAAATCATGAGGAATTAAAAACACAATTCCTCATAATCATCCAAAAAAAAAAAAAATTTCCAAGTAGCTTATCGATTGGGCTTGGGATTATCAGTTTATCAGCCCCACCCAAGCTCAGCCTCAGCTTCAGCTAGTTTCACCAAACACACCCTAGTATTATATTGAAAACCCTTGAATCATAAATAAAAACACATCCTAGTATTACAGTGTAGTGTATATACATAAGTAAAATTTATTATATTTCAATAATATTTACACCATAAACAAAACATAATCGTATCAAAATCGGGTTTTTTTAGCTTTATAGGTATACCAAGAACTAAAATAATAGAAATAATTGTAAAATAGTTTACTTTTTTTGCTTAGTTTATAATATAAAGTAGGTAGAGGCCCATGCATAAACCTAATACAACTCCCTTAAAAGGTTATCCTGTTCTTAAACTCTCAAAGTAAGGATTGAGCCAATCAATATCTTGTTTAGATGAATGACTATTAATTTCCAAGATTGGCTTGCAGATAGAGGTGCACAAAAAATCCGAATATCCGATTTTGTGCAAAAATTATCCGAACCGGTTTTTTATAAAACCGGTTTTTTTTCAAACCGGAGCGGATTTAACCGGTTTTATCCGATCCGATCCGGTTTTAATCCGATCCGAAACCATTTACACTTTTATCCGAGAAAATCCGGTTTTAATCCGTACGAAACCGGTTACACCTTTGTCCGAGAAAATCCGGTTCCAATCCGAAAATCCGGTCCCAAAAAAACCGAAAAATTCCGGTCCGGATTTTATCCGATCCGGATCGAATTAAAATCCGAAGATGTGCACCTCTGCTTGCAGACTCCTTGAGCCCACAAAAAGAAACCTTTGATTGTTTGGGCACTATATTGGGCCATCTAATTAAGCCCACGTACTAATTAAACCTAGGCATCCTTCTCTGTTCTCACAAAGCATGCAGTTAGCATGCTCGAGTTAGACTCAAAGGTCCTCTGTCTTGGCTAATTTCATGTGCCCTCCATGGTTGCTCGAGATATTAATTAAGTGATATATATAGTTAAGACCGGTAATTTGGGTCAGGTTTAAATTATTATGTTCGTATTAATTTTGTGTCGATCTATTTATTCGGATCGTATTTTTTGTCATTCTATTTCGGCCAAATGTATTTGACGTGTAATTTTTTGGTTTTCGAATATAGTTTTTGTAGGAAGAGTTTGTTTCTATACGAATTTCGACTATGATTTTCGTTTTGATTCAAATTTCAATATTCAAAGTTTGTTTGATCGGACTCAAACTTCGAATTCCATGTTTGGTTTGAATTTTGATTTAATTTTATATTTAACCTCTATAAGTTAATAAAATAAACAATGTGATGTATCACCATTCTACTAAGTGTTTAAACAAATGAAATAAAATTAAAAGTGATGCATCTTTAAATACACTTATAAAGAGAATTCAAAATACTAAAATACTAAGAAGTATAAATTACCAAAGAAACAAAACGATATAGTCAAAATTATCAAATATCAAGAGTTGTAATATTGTTTTAAACTTAAATCTTATTGTAAAATTTTTAAGTGTTAAATTTTCATGAAAAAATTATAAACATAAAACATATCAACGTCAGAATAAAACAAGACGAGAATATTTAAGCAGCAATATAGTAAAATAATATATAAATTCTGTTGGGAAGTTTAAACTATTTATAATTTTTATATACATTCTACAATTCAAACGGATCCTAAATTATTTTTTTGTTAAATGTATTAAAAATTACCAAAAAATAATCCTAGTAAAAACAAAGTAGGTAGGAGAGTTTGGTTGGTAATAGTAAGCTAAAATGCTCTTCAAGTCCAAAACAATGGTCAATGGCTATCGAAATATCCATTTGAAAGTATAAAAAAGGATCGAAACATGGTTCCATTGGAGTTGCCAATCGGCCAAGATGTATGTCGAGATGCTGAATTTTCATAGTTTCTAGAGTTTACTTACTTTGGTCTTCAAATTTAAAACTAATAAGAGTCATATACATTATTATATACGTTTTTATATTTACAGTAACACTAATCTTTTTTATCTTTATTCTGTTAGTGCTTTGATGTATTTTAAGGATTAAGACACCTATTTTATTATATAAAATTAACTTGATGTAAAAAAAAGCATAAATCAATGGATCCATGGGTCCAAACTTTCACTTTTAACAGGGTTTTTTCATTGACAAATAAAACATTGGTTTACTTAGACTCATAGAAATTAAGGTAGTGTTTGGTTGGATAGATTTTTTAGGAATTGATGGGAATTGAAATCCAATTCTAACCAAATCATGTGTTTGGTTTAACATCAGGGATGGAAAACATTCCATCATTTGATGGATTTAGAAATCCTTCCATTTGCCTTTGGATTTTGAAATCCTTCCACTCTTTCATTCTTCTATTCACTGGGCTCAACAAACATCTAACGTTAAACACCACGATCGCCACCTTCATTCTTCTCTTCTCTTCCATCGCCACCTTCATTCTTCTCTTCTCTTCACTGACGTTAAACATCACCATCGACGGCGAGCTGATGGCGTTCGGCGTTCGACAGCTAGTGGCGTTCGACGTTCGATTTAGGGTGTCGACGTTCGAAGTTCACCTCTGGCTAGGGATTCGACGGTAGCGGCGATTTAGGGTTGACAGTGGCGACGATTTACGGTTGACAGTGGCGACGATTTGGGGTTTCGACAATGGCGGCGATTTAGGGTTTTAATGGTGGCGGCGATTTAGGGTTTTGACGGTGGCGGCGATTTAGGGTTTCGACGGTGGCGGCAATAGGGTTTCGCGGTGGTAGCGATTTACAGTTTAGACAGTGGCGTTTCCTTGCTTCGAAGGTGGCGAGCTGGTGGGCGACAATGGGGCGACGGCGACGGCAGTGAGGTGGTGGTTAAGCTGGCGATGGTGGTGGCAGGTCTAGTTTAGGGTTTTGTGATTGGGAAGTGAATTCCAATTCCTGGAACTACCAAACACAACAAAGGAGGATTTAGAATCAAATTCCAAATCCTTCACATTCCAGTTTCTTAAAGGATTCCAATTCCTTTGGAAAAAAATCAGCCAACCAAACACCCCCTAAGTTAGGTCTTAATTTAAATATTCAATGGATATTATTTTATCATAAAAAAGTATTATAAGTTGCATGTTCAACATAGTGAATGAACTTCTAGGAAAATCATATATGAGAATCTTCTAATATAAATAAAAAACTAATGTTAATTTATATAAAAAAAATTTAGTAAGAATTAATATTAAATTTTGACTTTTTAATCAAACTTTAAGTTGAATCAAAATTACTAAAGAAAATTTTATATATTTTTTTAAATATTAAAATATTGTATTTAACCAAATTTTGGGTTTATTAATTTAAAATTTTGTATCATTTTAAATTCTTTTTAATTATATCCAATAAACACTAGACCTTATATATTGCCCTTAATTGTAATAAACAAGAAGTACAATCATGTCTTCTTGTATTATGATACCACAATTCTGTCTTCATATATGCTCCCACCCTAGATTTGATGCTTGTGTCGTTAGTCTGAGTATTGAGCCGTCTGTGACCATTCTCAATTCTCATTTTTTTGGTGTTTTATAATTAATTGATATCTTTTTATTAATTTTTAAAATCTCTCTTTTTTAATCCAATATGTATGTCATATGTGTATCTAATCTAGCATAAGCATATATAAGGAACAAAAATTACAATTTCTTAGCAAATAATCTAACCATAACATTAAAATAAATTTTTGTAACCATAACGTTTACACATTTCTCAATAATGTTACCCTTAAAAAAGTAATATAAAGTCTTACACTAGAGATTTTAAAGAACATTTTCTTCAACTTTCATTCCTAATTTTTCTTTGGAAATTTTTTGGAAAGAAAAGCAAAAAAACACTTCACATTTTCTTCAATATTCTTTTCTAACAAAAACTCTTTTTCTTTCTCATTTTTTCATTTCTCTCTTATTTTTTATATCCTCTTGTTTTCTTCGCTCTATATACTCAGGAACACATTGTAAATTTTACTCCTAAAACTTTTTAACAAACAGTTTAACTCTAAATAGTATTTAATAAATATTTTAACCCCTAAAATTGGTTTAATTGTAATTTGTTTCCCAAAATGAAGTTTTTGTTGAATTGTAACATGTGTTTTCGACCATCGTTTTTCTCCAGCACTAGTAAGAATTTTTCTCCATCAAACTCTGAATTAAAAATATATGTTGTGAGAATGGTGCACACACAACAACCCGACAAATACAAATCTCACATAAGTTAAACACACGCGCGTGCACAAATTACACACACACACATATTTGGCAAAATACCACAAACAATGTACTCAACCAAAGGACCTTGGTCTAGCAGTATTGAAGTTTGGAAAATAATACTTTTCAACCTTAAGGTTGTAGATTCAAATCCTGGTGTGAACATATGGTGTAAAATTAGGTGGGGTCTTCGGCAAGGGGATCCGCTCTCCCCTTTCCTGTTTCTTTTAGTAGGGGAGGCTCTCCAAGTCATGACAATGGAGGCATGTAACAAAAGGTTTTTTAGAGGATTGAAATTGGTTGGGAAAATTTTGAACTTGTCTCTCCTGCAATACGCGATGATGCCTTGTTTATCGGGAAATGGTCGAGAACAAATTTACTAAACCTGATTACCTTAATTAAATGTTTTCATGACATTTCAGGTCTCAAGATAAACTTAACAAAAAGTCGGCTTTTTGGCATAGATGTACAATCTGTAAAGATCAAATCAATGGCTGAAGGAATGAAATGCCAGTCAGACAAACTTCCTTTTACCTACCTTGGGCTCCCAGTTGGTGAAAATTTGAACAAAAAAACCTCTTGGCTGGGAATCATTGAAAAATTCAACAAAAAACTCAGTAGATGGAAAGCAAAATCTCTATCAATTGGGGGAAGGCTTACATTGGTAAAAGCAGTTCTATCAGCCTTGCCTCTCTATTTTTTCTCTCTTTTTAAAGTCCCAGAGTGTGTTCTAAAGCAGCTAGAAGTGATTAGGAGACGCTTTTCTGGGGTTTCAAAGAGAATGAGAAAAAAACATATTGGATAGCATGGGAAAAGATCGTGGCAGCAAAGGAGATGGGTGGTTTAGGGGTTTCGGATCTTAAATGTAAAAATTAGGCTCTACTTAGTAAATGGTATGGAGGTTCCCGTAGGAAAAGGAGTCTTTATGGAAAGATGTTATTTCAATCCTTTACGGGCAAGACTGTGGCTTTACAAATGCTAGTAACCTAAATAAAAATTCGGTTTGGGGCTCTATTGTAAATTGTGTTAAGGACTTGCATAACCGGGGTATTTGCCTTTCTGACTCGTTTTCAAAAGTCATCGCTTGTGGATCGACGACTTCATTTTGGAATGATCCTGCAGTGGGAGAAGGTTCGAGACTAAAAGACTTTTTTCCAAGATTATACGCAAAGGAATCAAACAAAAACTCTCTCTTAAAAGATAGATGGGTCTTCGAAGATGGTTCTTGGAGAGGAGTTTGGTCTTGGAATAATGATCTGCGGGGTAGGATTCAAGATGAAGTATAAAAAATGGAGGAATTATTGCAATCCATGAACTTCGCTACTTCGGGGGTGGATGTTTGGAAATGGGCTGATAGCTCGGATGGGATATTCTCCGTGTGCAAATTGACTCACTTGATGCAAATGAAGTTTGGTTTATTGATTCAACCTAATCTTAGATGTAAGTGGAATTCCATCCTGCCCAAAAAGGTCAATATTTTCTTATGGCGGTTGTTCCTGTATGCTATTCCAACAAAAGCTAATTTCGTCCTAAAGGGATTAAATGTTCAAGATGCAGCATGTACCTCATGCAATTCTTCAGTCGAAATAGTAGATCACTGTTTATTTAATTGCTACAAATTAGAAAGCTTTTGGAGAAAGACCTGGAGTTGGTTGAATTTCCCATCTATAATGTTGAGATCGGTTGAGGATTTCCGTGTTAAACAACTCCTTCCAGATCACGAAAGTTCTAGAACTCTACTGATTAATGCCATTTGCGCAGTAGTATTGTGGTCTATTTGGGGCTGGAGAAATCGCATTCTACACGCAGTTGATGATGAGGAGCGTATGAAAATTCTATCAGAAGGCATCTTTCCAAAAGTCCAAAGGATCTCAGCATTTTGGTTTTCAAATAGAAAAAAAGTGCTCTTTGGAAATTTAGATAGTTGGTGTAAAGACCCCTTCATATCTCTGGTAAAATAACTCTATGGTAATATGTGGGAGGGGGTTCGGGTTGGTGATATAAGGGGGAGCTTGGGTAGTACTCTAAATTGACACCATATTTTTTAAGGAGACTTTCGGTGGACACATACTTTCTTCACACACAGACACTGTTGGGGAGATAGCAATATCAAACCTAAATCAAACATGTCTATTAAGTAAAATAGGATTTGATGTTAACAAAACCATATATTCAGTTTTGGACTTAGATTGATGAAAAACATGTGTTGCTTTTCATCTTAGACTTAAAGAATTTCTAAGTAACAAATGTCAGCTGACGAATCATAGTGTCAGCTGAACACTGAGTATCAGCCAAAGGACCAGCTTCATAAAGATCAGCTGAGAAGAAAAGACAAGTCAAGAAGCATCAGCTGAGGATCTACAATGGATCAGCTGATGGTCCAAAATCATCAGTTGAGGAAAATTTCAAGATCAGCTGAGCTATCAAGGATCAGCTGACACAATCACATTGATCAGCTGATGCCTCCCATCTGTCAGATAAGGTATTTATTACTTATCCAGTCTTTCCTTCATAAGCTGATGATACTTAAACGATTAGCTGAGCCCTTGGGATCAGCTAACAGTTTAGTTTGATCAGTTGGTTAGCTATACCCTGATTTGTATTACTAGCTGAGCATTTCGATCAGCTGAACAAATCTAGTCAGCTGAGTCTTTCACATTTATCCTTAGCTGAGCAAATTTACATATGCAGTTCAGTGTCTGTTAGCTGAGTCTTTATTCTACATCTCAGTTAATAGCTTTTCTATGTAATATTTTCTTTAGTCAAAGGCTAAACATGTGTTGTTCCTATTATGCCTTAGATCTTTCTTTGTAAAAGTACTTAGCACTTTTTATATCTGCAAAGAAACAAAAAGGATAGATCTTTATCCCCTGGAAAAGGAGAAAGATACTCTTGAAAAGAAGATCTCAAATATATGATGTTAAGTATGGCTGGCAACTCCATACTTGGTAAAGTCAAATCTTCAGAAAGCATGGTGTTGATTAAAGCACAAGCATGAAAGGAGAAGTTTACTTTTCCAAGATATAAAGGTAGTACTTTAATAATATAATAATAGATAGTAGGTACACTCATTACTGAAAGTATGTTCACTTTACACACTTTGTGTATAAAGTTAACTTACTTTTCACCCACTAACTTTATCTATTATAATATTATTAAACCAAGTACCTTTGTTTCCTTCTCTCTTCATCAACCAGGACACACCTTGCTTATATATACTCATGCATGGAAACATGCTAAGTATGCGTTGAAAAAGCACTGAAATCTCATAAGTTGAGAATTAGAAGAGTTAACATTTTACTTTCAGTGTAACAAACTTGTTCATGTGTTGAACATCTTAGACATTAGTTGTTTAAGATTAGCATTGTCTATGTGTTAGACAAATCTAGTTGCCACCTTTTATTGAACTTAGATTTTCTGCATCTAGTTCATGTAATTCTTGATTAACATCAATAAGAATTATATAAAAGTAAACCGTGTGTCTCTTAAATTTTAATTTGCTAAAGTTTGTATTCAAACCCCCTTCTACAAACATTTGTTGTTGTAGTATCCATTCGGGACCAATAACTGGTATCAGAGCAGTCTAGATAACTCATATCTAAGATCTGTTTTGCTTACTCTTCAACTGCTTCTACCCCACATTACTAAATGACCACTCCGGTTGCTGCTTCAAATGGTTCTTCAAATAATGGCTCACTCACTAGGTGTCCAACTTTGGATGGAGAAAACTTTTCTATTTGAAAGAGTAGAGTTCTTCTCTATATGTCAAGCCTAGATGATGTGATGCTCAAAACTGTAACTGAAGGTCCTTATGTTCCTTCCTCAACTATTCAAGTAACTGAAGCCACTGATGAAGTTCATGCTGTTGAAAGACTAATTATAAAGCCTATAAATCAATGGTCTGATGAAGACAAAAGGCTTGTTAATCTTGATGTTAAAGAAAGAACAACCTTATTCTCTGCACTACCAAATGATATCTATCATCAAGTTCTTAACTGCAAATCTGCAAAAGAAATGCTAGACACTTTGACCGTTGCATATGAAGGCACTGAAGAAGTGCAGGAAAACAAGAAACTCCTTCTGGTTAGAGAATATGAGTTCTTTTTTGCTCATAAAGGTGAAAGTCTTACTCAGACCTACACCAGGTTCAACTGCCTTATTAATGACTTAAGAAGGGCAGATGTTCCTAAGAGCAATAAGGAACTTGTAAACAAGTTTCTAGACTCTCTCCAAGAATCTTGGGATCATTTTATCACTGTGCTTAAACATGGTGAGAAAATCAAGGGTCTCACACTGGTTGGTCTATATGGAAACCTCATGAATCATGAACAATCAGTGAAACAAAGGAAACTCTCTACCAAGGATATGAAGGAGGCTGCAAAAGCTCCAACTACTGCCCTTGTATCTAAGGATACAAGATCTAGGAGTTTTGCAGCAGTGGTAGATGAATCAAGTGACGAGGAAGAGGAAGAGGAAACTTCTGATGAAGAGCAGGTGGCTGATGGGGATGAAGATCTGGAGAACATGGAAAACATTGAAGCTGCTGTTGAGCAGGCTGCCATGTTGGTTAAAAGGTTCAAACCTTTCTTGAAAAGAAAGGGTGTCAAGAGGTTTGAAAAGAAACCCTTCAAAGGAGAAAGAGCCATGTCAAAACCAAAGGCTTCTGAAGGTTGTTTCTCTTGTGACAAGACTGGTCACTATGCCAGTGAATGTAAGTCCAGAGGAAACACAGGCTTCAAGGGTTCCTCAAGCTCTGACAGCAAGATTGATTATGAAGCTAAATATAAGAAGCTTCTTGCTACAGTCCTTGACAAGAAGAAGAAGAAAGCTCAGAACAGGGTGCTGGTAGCTGAAGAAGAAGATTGGGCTGAGGAAGATCTCTCAAATGATGAAGATGAGGTCCTCACAGCTCAGTTCAGTTTGATGGCTAACACAGCAAGTACAAGTTCCTTTGATGAGGACATGAAGAAAGCTGCTAAAGCTTGTACTTCTCCTGACTGGGATCCCTCTTCTATGTATCAGGTTGGAAAATTTATTAACTATGAAGATAATGAAAAGAACACTATGTTTGATTATCTGTGTGTTGAGTTTCAGTCAAATATTCAAAGAGAAAAGAAGCTAAAATTAGAAATAGAATCACTAAAAGAGAGATTAAGTCTTAAAGATGAGAAACTGAAACAAATGACAAAACTGGAAGATGATTTAGCTAACCAAAAGATACTTAATCAGATCTTGGTAAAAGAAACCAATGAAGCAACAATAAAGTTTAATGACCTTCAAAAAGTAGTTAGATCTTGGTGTGTATCTGCTGAAAAGACCACTCAGTGTGTCAATGAGCAGATTCCAAAACAAGTTCAAGCTATTATTGGTGGAAATTATTCCCAAGCTGTGAACTGTGTTGATTTTAGCAAGAACATAAATATCTTAGAAAAAGCTGATATTTTACCTCTTACTTTTCAAAAGATTGTAAAAGGAAAAAGTATTATCACTAACAGATTTGTTAAAAGTACAAGTACTCAGCTGAAAGACTCAACCACTTCAAAAGTTGATTCAAGTTCTATTATTTTGACAGATAGCAAAAGTACTGAAAATTTAATTGTAAAGGAAGTAAGTAAAGGAATGGAATCATTTGTTGAGACCAAAGAGACATTCTGTTGTCAAACCTTGAAAGCTGATACATTAAATTTAGGAACTCAGCTGACTGAAAATTCCTTAGCTAATGACGTTACATCAGCTGATCAAAAAGTAGATGATAACTGCTCAGCTGATATCCTGTCAGCTGATCATGGATCCTCTTCTGTTTGTTTAGCTGATCAAACATCTATTCAAACTCTTTTAATAGGAGAAACTAAGGGTAAAAGACCTTTTATTTACAAAAAGTCTCAGTCTGCCATACCTAAAGTTGATCATAAACTCATTTTAACTAAGGGTTAACCTAAGGTAACTGTAAACAAAGACCTTATCAGTTTACAGAATCAGTTGCAACAACTGAATGGTGAAATTTGTCAGCTGATGACCCATAGTCATCAGAAAACAGTTAAGACATCTCTTAGGCAATTACCAAAACATGTTAAAGGCTCCAAAAATAAAAAATGTTATAAATGTGGGAGCAAAGAACATAAGGCAAGTAATTGCTCTCTTGAAGGTAACTAAAGACAGCGGACTGATAATGATAACACAGTTGTTTCTCTCATTCATAAACAACCTAATATAAAGTGGATGGCTAGGTGCAATCCACAGGGGTCCACTTAAATGTGTATGCCCAAGTGTCATTAACCTTCTTTCAATCACAACTATGCAGGGGCTGAACACATGATATCTTGACAGTGGATGTTCAAGGACCATGACAGGTTGTAAAGCTTTGCTTAGTAACTACAAGAAGGAAAAAGGTCCAAGAGTGACCTTTGGTGATAACAATTGTGGGCAAACAAAAGGCTACGGAGAACTTCATAATGGGAACCTAACCTTGTCCAAGGTATCATATGTTAAAGGGCTTAAGTACAATCTCATCAGCATAAGTCAGTTATGTGACGGTGATCATAAAGTCCTCTTTACAAAAACAGGTGGTTCCATTTTAGATCAAGAAGATAAAACAATAATTTGTGCAAAGAGAACCAAGGATGTATATACTCTTGATATGTCCTCTGGTGATCCATCCAAGTTAACCTGTTTGTATACAAAATCTGTAACTAACACAAACTGGTTATGGCACAAAAGGCTTTCTCACTTAAACTTCAAAAATATAAACAAGCTGAGCAAGGGTGAACTAGTGTCAGGACTACCTTCACTGACGTATGTTAAGCCTAAACCTTGTTCTGCCTGTGAGAAGGGAAAGCAGCACAAGACATCTTTTCCATCTAAGCAAGCCTTCTCCATTACTGAACCTTTCTACATGTTGCACATGGATCTATTTGGTCCTGTTGCTACTGCTAGTATTGGTAGAAGTAAGTATGCATTGGTGATGGTTGATGAGTTCTCAAGATACACTTGGGTCATCTTCCTCAAAGCTAAGAGTGAGGCTGCTGAAGAGATAATGAGCTTTATTAGAAAGATGGAAGTGCTAAATGGCAATCTGGTAAGGATGCTTAGAAGTGATCATGGAACTGAGTTTAGAAATCAAACTCTTGAAAGTTTCTGTGATGAAAAAGGCGTATCTCAAAACTTCTCTGCTCCAAGGACTCCACAACAGAATGGTATAGCTGAAAAAAGAAACAGAACATTAATTGAAGCTACAAGAACCATGTTGTGTGAGAGTGGATTAGGATTCAACTTCTGGGCTGAAGCTGTCAGCTGTGCGTGTTTCACTCAGAACAAATCCCTTGTTATCAAGAGGCACAACAAGACGCCCTATGAAGTGCTCAAGGGAAGGAAGCCCAACATCAACTTTCTGCATATATTTGGATGTCAGTGTTTCATCCTGAACCAGAGAGATCAGTTGCAGAAATTTGCTCCAAAAGCTGATGAAGGTGTGTTTGTTGGATATTCTGTAATTTCCAAAGCCTACAGAATCTACAATCTTAGAACAAAGGTCATAGAACAATCAATCAATGTAAGTTTTAATGAAAATGACTGTGTTGCTTCCTGTTCTACTAATCCATCTACAGGTGAGGAATTTAATGATCTGCTGAATACTGAAGCAACATTCCAGTGTCAGCTGATCCACTCCCATCAGCTGATATAGATGATTTAGATGAAACTGTTCCAAATGAAAAACCAGCCAATGCTAAACCTACCTCAAACCAACCCAAACTTTTACTGAATGATGGGAATCATGTTTCAACATCAATGGACTCTAATTCCATATCAAACATTCCTTCATCAGTAGAAGTTTCATCAGCTGACATTCCTAAAATTTTGTCAGCTGACCAACCAGAAGTCTCATCAGCTGACCCAAACCAAAGAATTTCAACTCTTTTAATCCAAACTGTTTCAAACTCTCCCAGAATCCAAAATGCCTATAAGGACCACAAGGATCATCCTAAAGATCAGGTCATAGGTAACATAGAAGCACCTGTACTAACAAGATCAAAAGCTTGTAATTTCTGTTTATACACAGGTTTTGTTTCTATGATTGAACCAAAGAAGGTAGATGAAGCTCTAAATGATCCTCACTGGATAAATTCCATGCAAGAAGAATTAGCTGAATTTACTAGGAACAATGTATGGACTTTGGTGCCAAGACCAAAGGACAAATCCATCATTGGTACTAAGTGGGTGTTCAGAAACAAGATGGATGAACAAGGGCTAATCATCAGAAACAAAGCAAGACTAGTTGCTCAGGGGTATTGTCAAGAAGAAGGAATCGATTTTGATGAAACCTTTGCCCCTGTTGCTAGACGTGGAGCCATAAGATTGTTTCTTGCTTATGATGCCTTCAAAGACTTCAAAGTATTCCAAATGGATGTCAAGAGTGCCTTCCTCAATGGTGAACTAAAGGAAGAGGTGTATGTTAAACAACCTCCGGATTTTGAGGATGCTAGCAAGCCAGACCATGTCTATTTCTTGAACAAAGCTTTGTATGGTCTAAAGCAAGCTCCAAGAGCCTGGTATGATATCCTCTCTTCTTTTCTGACCACTAAAGGATTTACTAGAGGAAGCATAGATAGCACTTTATTCATAAGAAAATTCAAGGGTGATGTGATTCTTGTTCAGAATTATGTAGATGATATAATATTTGGGTCTACAAATCTTGATCTTTGCAAAAAGTTTTCAAAACTCATGTCTGATAATTATCAGATGAGCATGATGGGTGAACTAAACTATTTTCTAGGTCTTCAAATCAAACAAGAGGTTGATGGAATTTTTATTCATCAAACAAAATATGTAAATGACTTACTTAAGAAATTTGAGTTTGAAAATTGTTCTTCAATGAAAACACCCATGTCCACTGCCTTAAAGCTTGGAAAGGACACTGATGGTAAATCAGTGAACATTACAGCTTATAGAGGTATGATAGGGTCTCTTTTATACCTCACTGCAAGTAGACCAGATATTATGTTTTCAACATGTCTTTGTGCTAGATATCAAGCAGATCCCAAAGAATCTCACTTAGCTGCAGTTAAAAGGATTTTCAGGTATCTCAAAGGAACTCCTAATATCGGTCTTTGGTACCCCAAAGACTCTGATTTTGAGTTAGTTGGATACACTGATTCTGACTTTGCAGGTTGCACACTAGACAAAAAGAGTACATCTGGGGGTTGTCAATTATTAGGTGGAAGATTAGTCAGCTGGTCAAGCAAGAAACAGAACTCTGTTTCAACTTCTACAGCTGAGGCAGAATATATTGCTGCTGCAAGCTGCTGTGCTCAATTGCTATGGCTGCAAAATCAACTACTGGATTATGACATACAGTTTGAAAACTCCCCAATTCTGTGTGACAACACAAGTGCCATATCTATATCTAACAATCCTGTTTTGTATTCAAAAACTAAGCATATTGAAATCAGAAATCATTTTCTTAGAGATAATGTGCAGAAAAAGAAAGTTTCAATGCACTATATAAACATTGATGTTCAATTAGCTGACATTTTTACAAAACCTTTGGATGAGTCTCGGTTCAACTTCCTAATATCCAAACTTGGCATGTTAAACTTGTAATATATTCTGTTCTTAGATAGTTAGTTTTGTGTGAGAAAATAATTTTATTTGTGTGTGAAATGAAGTACTTATCTAAGCTTCTACATATTTTACTTATGGTAGATCAGCTAATGGAATTATGTCAGCTGACGTCCATCAGCTGACACTATACCTCAGCTGATAAACCATCAGCTAAGACTTATAAGCTCAGCTAAGTGCACTCATTAGCTGACACTTATTTTATCTCAACATGGATCAGCTGACACTCTCTTTTGTCAGCTGATGATTTTCAAAAGTCAAAAATTATGTGTCCTCACACTTATTTTATTATTTTCTCATTTGTATTTAATATGTTAACAAGGTATTTAATTTCTGTTAACTTGTCCGTTAGTTGTCCGTGTATTTATTATCTTATACATTTATCTACCTTTTTGCAGACGTGACAGTTACTTTTTGGAAAATATTTGTGTGACAGTTTAGGTTTCCAAGGAAGATATAAAGGTGTTTTCGGGTGGTTCTTCATTTCTTACGCTTTCAAAATTCCCAAACACTCTTTCTCTCTAAAATCCTCAAACCCTAAACCTTCGTTGATCAAACTGTTTCACTCTGTAATCATGGTAATTTTCAACTCTGCTTCCACTCCTCTTGCCATTACTGGTGAGAATTTTGCACCCAACTCTGAACTCACCATTCGTCCCAATAACTTTCGAATAACCACTGAAATTCCCTCAAACAAGGCAAACCAGGGATACAAACCTATGGTTGCGTTTATTACTGCCCATCCCTAGTTTCCTTGTCTCTCTGTTCATCCTTACTTCATTTTCCCTCACATTGTTGGTGAAATGTGGTACACTGCTAGGTACCATCCCAATCAAAACCTCATCACCTGCACCTGTCTGAATGGCCACATCAACATAAATTTCACTGTAGACACTCTGCGACAGGCCATCTCTCTGCCAAACTTGGCTCCTTATCAACCATTTGCTCAAATGGATCAAGTTTTGGAGGTACTACCCCTAATTGGCTACAATGCTCCTATTGCCCATGGTCAGTACAAGTTGTCTGTGCTGAGACACTCGTGGAAGTATCTGGCAAGTGTCATCACTCGCTGTTTTGGTCCCAAAACTGGAAGCTTCGATCAAATGAACCAGATAGAGCTGATGATACTTCATGCCTTAGTCACAGGGAGGAATATTGACTTTGCCCAAGTCATATTCTCGGATATGGTGGACAAAATTACTCTTGCTACTTCAAAGAAGTCCACAAGGACTATTGTTCCCTACATAAGGTACTTGAGCTTACTTGTCCTTCATCAGATACAATGGGAACACTATACTGGGATTGCTGTTGTGCTTGATGCAATGCCCATGCCTCAAATAGGTCAAAAGATTTTTAATCTAATAAGGGAAGAGCAAGGTCCAGCTATTACTGCCCAGATGCAAGAAATAATTTATATTGCTGGTGATGAAGCTGAGATTGAATAAGAGGTGTCTGCTGCAAACTTGGAAGAACAAATGGTTGATGATTCTGAATCTCCTGATATGATCACTGAGCATTCTGAAGATTCAGTGACTCATGCTCAAGATGAAGCCATGATTGAAGAAGAAAGGATGGATGAAGGGTTGATGGACACTGCTGATCATGAAATAATGTTTAGAGCAGATGTGTTTGATGAACCAGCACAGGATGAGCCTATTAGTCCTGATGCTGAGGATGTACAGGAAGCAGATAGTGGTGATGAAAGAGGTAATGCTGGCTATGTTACACTGAAAATATTCAAGCTACAACCAGCTCATCTTCTCCTAAAGGGATGCCAATCACTGAATTCCCTGTCAGTTCCAGTTCTACCACACCACAAACTCAACACAGTGAAGAAGAATCGGATGATGATTCTCCAAGTAGGACTCTTGGTGGCACAATTGCTTATCCCAACCCTGATCAACAACAAGGATCGAGTGACTCTGTTCATAGAGCACCAAGTGGTGAAGATGAAGAGGTTCCTGATGCTGAAGAGATCTCTGATAAGCTGGTGGAGCTCATAGAGATCAGCAAAGCAAAACGAATCTCAGGTATACCTTTATCACTCCCTGAGGACACTCATTTGGTTAACCCCACCAATGAAAACCCATCCTCTCCTCCAGTTGTAACACCCCCACAACTGTCAAGCTCTAGTCAACTCCCAACAGTTGCTAGTTCTACTCCCTCCTACACCCATACTGAATTAAGGTCACAAGAGCTTGTGCACTTTCCACAAGTCTAAGAGGTAGTGTTATCCACACCTCTGACCTCAACTCCTATAGCTACCTCTTATGTTGAAGGGGAGCTTATGGATGTTGCTTTAACCCAACTGCCAGTGGATGTGCCCTCACAAAAGGTCACATTCGTAAATATGGGATTGCTGCAATCTGGGTCACCCTCCCAACAGGGTGATACCATTGAAAGACAGACCTCCTCCCAAGGTCATACTGTGTCTATAGCCCCTGTGAGTCAAGCCTTTCTCTTAGTAGGTTCACAACAACTTGCTACTGAAATAAGGGATACCCCATTGAGTGCAACCCTCACTCACACTTACATACTTGCACCTACTTTTGATTCAATACTTACACATACTAGTGCACTGTCTGTCAATACTAGTGGCATAAACCAGCCATTGGTACAGGACACACTCTCTGTTCCCAGTGATCTTAGGCCTATAAACCAAGGTCTAAGTGAGGGACCTCAATCTATTCCTGTTCTTGGCACCTCAACTCAATCAATTCCTACCAAACCCCTTCTCTCTACCTTCTCTGAACCTTCACCCCAAATAATTCAAAGCCTACTGTCCATCTCTCAAAAGATGGATAGTCTTCAAGCCTCCTTCAACTCAATCAATTCTTCCAAACTAAAACAGAAACCCAACTCTCTCACTTAACCCAAGAGATTGAGTCACTCAAATCTACCCAATCACAACCCTAACCCACCCTTGCCCCTGTTGATCTTTCACCAATTCTCACTAAATTAGATCAACTTCATACCCAAACTTCTAATCCTACTCCTATTCCTTCACCTACCATCTCAAACCACACACTTACTAACCTCAACCAAACCATTTCTAACCTTCTCATCCACCTCCATACCTTAAGACCTTCCCCTCCTAACATTTCAGTAACCATACTTGACTCTCTTCTTAGAGTCCCATCTCTTCTCCAAACCATAACTACTAACCTCCAACACCTAAACAACTACTCCATACAAAAGCACAGTGAAAACTCAAAGAATTCACCAATATCACTGATGCTATCCTAAGCCTGAGGAGACCTCCATTCTTCACCCAACCTCCTATCCCCACTACCTCTCCTTCAACTTCACCTATCCATCCCTCTACCTCCACTCCTTCTCCATCTCCTTATTCTTTTATCCCTCCTTCTGTTGCTGTGCCCTCTGACAACTTTCCTTTTACATTTGCTGATGACAAAAAGGGGGAGAAGTCAGTTAGAAGAGAACCTTCACCAGATATAATCAGAGCAGCTGTTGATGCATATACAGCTGAGGTTCAGGTTATGCAAGCAGAGGATGCATCTGCCCCCAATGAAACAGAAACTCAAAGAAAATCAGATGTTGAGGGGGAGAATCAATCTGAGGGGGAGCAACCTGCTCAAGATTAGCAGAGGCCAAATAGAAGATTCAAACAAATGGCTAGAAGGAAAAGTGCTAAAAAGCCCAGACAAGATGAATCTTGTGCACCTATCAATGTGTCATCAAAAGATTCTAATGATGATGATAATGATGAAGATAGGGTACCTCTGTCCTCTCTTCTCAACTTGAAAAAGCAGAGCCTCTCAACTCAAGCTCCAACAGTCCAAGCTTCCTCTCCAGTACAATCAAGTCAACCAACTCCCAACAGCACATCAAGGAGAAAAGGAAAGAAAATAATGTCTGCTGAGGAGGTTGAAGAAGAAGAAAGAAGAGAGGAAGAGTTAAATCAAGAGGATGAGAATCTCAGAGAGCTAAGTGAACTGGCTACTGCTCTTGGTACAACCATTGAAGATGTTCTGAAAACCAAGGAGAGACACCAGGATTTCACTACTCCTGAAGATCTTGCTGCAATCATTGGTGTCACTGATGATGAATTGAGAGAATTACAAGAAGAAGAAATCATCATGCTATCTTCTCAATCACATCCAACACAAGTTGCACCACAGCAAGATGATCCTACTGTCAAGAAAGTTCCTAAAAGAGGAAGAACTCACAGAGAAGCAATTCAAGCATTGCATGAGTTCAACTTTGGAGTTACAACTCAACAATCTGAAAGGGAGATCAAAGAGGTCTTGGAAAACAAGAAGAACTTGATAGAAAGAAAAGATCCAAATCTCATTTCCAGAGTCACTCCATATAAGGGAACAGATGAAGGGCCATATCTCAAATTAGTAAGAAGAGATGAAAGACAAACACATGAGAATGCCTATATTCATCACTGCAAACTGTTTTCCTTCACTGAGATGATTGAGACTCTGTACCACCTCCTTAAATCCAAAAGTGAAATTGCCACAAGGTTCATAAACAAATTCGAATACTGGATCAGAATGGCTGTCTACAACAGGATATGCACTCATGATCAATTTGTGGAACACATTCATATGATTGAGGATGCCTTCAAGAAATCCTCCAAAGCTTTTATACCTGTTGAACAGATTATACTTAATCCTCATCATCCTTATATGTCTGCATATGAAAATCTCAACACTGCTCTGCCCTCCAACATTGAACCAGAAATGTTTAAGTACATAACTGAACCTGAAAGAGGGATATTCTTCAAGAACAGAGCTGGTGTTTGGAGATTCCTAAGAGAAACTAACTTAGGAAGAGCCCCAAGCTGCAACTTCAACAAGGGGACAGACAGGAAGTGAACATTTTGAAAGTCTGATTCAAACAAGAGCTGAAGAGTTTTTGGCTGCAAATCCACTAGACAGACTTCTGCATGTGAAAGAAGAACCTTGGTGGGAAGAAAACTGAAACTTCATAACTAGACTAGTTGTATTTTTCAATTCCTAGAATAGTTCAACTTCTGTACTTAGCTTAACTCTTAGTTAGATTGCTCTGTACAAACTCTCTGTATATATTTGTTTTGTAATCAAGCTTGAAACTTTGATCATGGACTACTTAGCTAAAATGCTAGTATAGATGACTCTTAGTAGATAGCTCACATAGTGTAAATATAGAAAATATCAAAAATCCTAAAAACAGAAAAATGATAGAAAAAGATACCACAAAAACAGAACAATGGTACTTCATAAATGAAAAGATTCCCAAAAACAGAATATCAGGGAACATACTTTAAAGAGTTACCAAAAACAGATAGCTAGATAACCAAATTGCACTTAAAAGTTTTATCTTTACAAATTCGAGTCAAACTAATTCTTCTTAAACAGATAAAGTTTTGTCATCATCAAATAGGGGGAGATTGTTGGGGAGATAGCAATATCAAACCTAAATCAAACCTGTCTATTAAGTAAAATAGGATTTGATGTTAACAAAACCATATATTCAGTTTTGGACTTAGATTGATGAAAAACATGTATTGTTTTTCATCTTAGACTTAAAGAATTTCTAAGTAAGAAATGTCAGCTGACGAATCATAGTGTCAGCTGAACACTGAGTATCAGCCAAAGGACCAGCTTCAGAAAGATCAGCTGAGAAGAAAAGACAAGTCAAGAAGCATCAGCTGAGGATCTACAATGGATCAGCTGATGGTCCAAAATCATCAGTTGAGGAAAATTTCAAGATAAGCTGAGCTATCAAGGATCAGCTAACACAATCACATTGATCAGTTGATGCCTCCCATCTGTCAGATAAGGTATTTATTACTTATCCAGTCTTTCCTTCATAAGCTGATCATACTCAAACGATTAGCTGAACCCTTGTGATCAGCTGACAGTTTAGTTTGATCAGTTGGTTAGCTATACCCTGATTTGTATTACTAGCTGAGCATTTCGATCAGCTGAGCAAATCTAGTCAGCTGAGTCTTTATTCTACATCTCAGTTAATAGCTTTTCTATGTAATATTTTCTTTAGTCAAAGGCATAACATGTGTTGTTCCTATTATGCCTTAGATCTTTCTTTGTAAAAGTACTTAGCACTTTTTGTATCTGCAAAGAAACAAAAAGGATAGATCTTTATCCTCTGGAAAAGGAGAAAGATACTCTTGAAAAGAAGATCTTGAGGATATGATGTTAAGTATGGCTGGCAACTCCATACTTGGTAAAGTCAAATCTTCAGAAAGCATGGTGTTGATTAAAGCACAAGCATGAAAGGAGAAGTTTACTTTTCCAAGATATAAAGGTAGTACTTGAATAATATAATAATTGATAGTGGGTACACTCATTACTGAAAAGTATGTTCACTTTACACACTTTGTGTATAAAGTTAACTTACTTTTCACCCACTAACTTTATCTACTATAATATTATTAAACCAAGTACCTTTGTCTCCTTCTCTCTTCATCAACCC
Organism: Pulicaria dysenterica; assembly: GCA_947179395.2. Classification (NCBI taxonomy): domain Eukaryota; kingdom Viridiplantae; phylum Streptophyta; class Magnoliopsida; order Asterales; family Asteraceae; genus Pulicaria; species Pulicaria dysenterica. The sequence continues at coordinate 19,378,184 of OX359290.1, read as the reverse complement.
GGACACACCTTGCTTATATATACTCATGCATGAAAACATGCTAAGTATGCGTTGAAAAAGCACTGAAATCTCATAAGTTGAGAATTAGAAGAGTTAGCATTTTACTTTCAGTGTAACAAACTTGTTCATGTGTTGAACATCTTAGACATTATTTGTTTAAGATTAGCATTGTCTATGTGTTAGACAAATCTAGTTGCCACCTTTTATTGAACTTAGATTTTCCGCATCTAGTTCATGTAATTCTTGATTAACATCAATAAGAATTATATAAAAGTATACCGTGTGTCTCTTAAATTTTTATTTGTTAAAGTTTGTATTCAACCCCCCTTCTACAAACATTTGTTGTTGTAGTATCCATTCGGGACCAACAGACACTTCGTTTCATCTTCATGGTGTCATCTTCCTTACCTTTTAGGGGGTGTTTTTGATCTGGGTGCGGAGTTGCACGGTTGCTTTACCTTTGGGTGTAATAAGGTGTTACCCTGCTGACCTGCTTTTCTTGTTCATGTGCAGATCAGTCTTGAGCTTCAGAGTCTTTCTTTAGATATAATCATATCTATCAGCTTATAATAAACTTGTTCTTTTGTGTGTGTGTGTGGGGGGGGGGGGGGGGGGGGTGGGTATACTTGGGCATCTTTGAGAAAAGGAAAGAAAGCTATTTCGATTACTTTATGGGTGTTTGGGCATATTTGTTTGGGTTGGGTCACTGTTAAACTTTGTTTTGCTTGGGGGGTTGGGTTGGATTAGTGTTATAAGAGGGAGTGGGTAGTACATAGAGTGGCCCTCTTCGTTTTGAACTTGGTTGACATTTGGTGGACAAATTATTTAACAGCACACACAAGCACATTGATTTTCCGGGGGCCAGCTACTTTAGGATGGGATTCTTTCTTAAGTGCGGAGTTGCACATTTGTTTTCCCCCGGTTGTTATAAGGTGATACCCTGCTAATCTGGAATTGGTTGATCCGGATTAGTCTTCTCGAGCCTTAGAGTTTTTGGTTTTAAATTGATTTTCATGTGATCTTGTTGCATCATGTATGTTCCAGTCTTCGATTTTCATGGCCTGCTCCTGGGTTTTAAACGGTTCCGTGGCCTGCTCCTGGATGTTCCCGTCTACGATTTTCAGCTAATATCTCTAATTGGATTGACCTTCTTGTTAACTGTTTTTTAGGATGAGACTATCTCACAAAGGAGCTGTGTCATACTACCCTGGTCTTGATCAAGTCCCTCTGCACATGGGTTTCGCGATGGCTTCTCATTTGATCTTGGTTATCTTCAGAAAATGATGGGTTAACTTGGTCCATCTGATGGGTTTCTTTTGGAAAATTCATAGTCAGAAGGAGAAATGCTTCAGCTCCATTAAGCTCTGCACAAGCCTGTAAAAGCTCTGCGTGATCTTTTTAGATAGATGGATACGCGTATGCTTGCATATGTTCAATTTGATTGTTTATACAAACATGTATGTATTGTTTGTCTCAACCTTTAACACCATTTAATATAAGTCTTTGTCTTTTAAAAAAAAGTTGTTAAAAAAACATACAGAAACACATCAGTCATACACATAACACTGAAAAATCGCACTCGAATAATTGGAATCTTCCGTGTTGAAAAAAGACTGCCCAAAGGAGATGAACGAAGGAAGCAGTTAAGCAGATTAGATGGGGTGGGTGGGGCTTGTTTTCCAAATAAAAACATACATTAGTTTTAATTAAGATTCCATTAATTAACTAATATTTGGTGTAATTAATTACAATTATTAGTTCTAATTATGTCATTAACCTATATAAAAGGGGTGGTGATATTTCCACGGAGCTTTTTTTAACCATCCACTGAATTTTATACGTAAAGACATATTTTCCCTTTAATAAAATTAATACTCAAAGTCACATGTCAAGGTTGGAAAGAGAGAATTCCTCCAGGAAGGTGGAAACCCAACCGGCGCATACTCTGTTGTGGGTTCCTTTCCGTCGTTCGCCACTCAGTACACCGAAATCACCGTCGCTTGAGCTGTCACGTGCCTCCCACTCGCTGTCGCCTCGCCGTCGCCGGAAATCTTTGGTTCTTTTAGTTTTCTTCATATATGCTCCAATCAGCTTGCTGTTAGGCCAAACCGCCTCCACCGCTAATGCCCTAGTCGTCGCTTTCCGATCACTATGGTGTTCATGCCGTGCAACCGACGCTGCCAAACGTCACTCACGCGCTTCGCCGGATAGCTCTCCTCTAATTCGTATTTTCTTGCCGCCGTATTGGTGAAAAAGAAAGGCGTTGGTGCAGGCCTTTCAAGCCAAAATCTTAATCCATTTTCCGGTCGTTCATGTTGCTTTCGGAACTTCGTTAATAATATATAAAGCTAAGGTTAAAATCATGTTCTTGTTGTTTGTATTTATTGGGTTCTTGCATTCTTGTTTATATTTATCCTAAAATTCATGGGGAAGCTTGAATTTCTCTTGGTAATTTTAGACAATTTCTAACTGAAATTAGTGGGTTGTAGGACACGATTATAGCCTCTTCTTGTAGGACACGATTATAGAAGTAGCGTAGAACCCTAACTGGATGAGACGGTCGTCGGATGCGGCAATGAACATGAAATGAAAGAAACGATCGACGGATACAACTTACCCGGCAGAAGACAGCGGCGGTTGTTCCACAAGTGTGACGGTACGCCAACGGTGGTCTTATGGCTAGAGGAAGAGATAAAGATTTGGGTTTTATTGTCGCAGTCTTAAATCTTGCCCATTTTGTTCTCATAGGCGGCGAACGGCGAACTGAGCAGATACTGCACAACAACAAAGCGGTGGTGACAGGCGGCGAAACATGGCGGTGCTTTTATTTCATTGAACGGCAAACATGGTGGAGGCCAGCAATATACAAAGAGAGATAAAGTTTGACTTTGTGCAGTGGGCACATGTATCTAGAAGAGAAAACATTGCAACCACGAGGGCAAAAATGTCTTTTCTTATTATATTTCAGTGGATGAATTAAATTCCTCCGTGGAAGTATATGACCCATATAAAAAGTCTTAACACGTTAAGAGATTTTTTTTTGCAGCAACAGTTTTTATTTTTATATTATATATAAGAAGATCCAACAATGAACTAGACATTCCATAAAGGGGATACAACACCGATTGTTCCGATCTAATTTCCTTTTACAAAAACGTACCCCTAGTATTGATCAAAGAAAAAAAAGTTGAATCAATAAAGAAAGATTGGCTTGTATCATCCTCTTCTCTCCATATACATAATCGTTCCTGAATTTTCAAAACATCCAACAAAGAGTATAGCACTACAAGAAATTAGGCATTAAAAACGATTTCCCATGTATCAAATTCCGTGAAAAATTTTCAACGGATTTCTCACGAAATTAAGTCAGAAAGTCAAGTTTCAATGAATTTCCCATAGATTTCGTGGGAAAATCCCGGGAAATCCGAGAGAAATGGTTTTCCCATGAAGCTTTTAGCCACGGTCGATTCCATGAGAAATCCGAGAGAAACATTATTTTCACACAAATTTTCCACGGATCTGTCCGATATATAAGAGGGTGTTGTGTAGATGAGAGTTAAAAAAATCTCCAACTGACACCCATTAAACCCCAATTCAATGCCCCAATTAAGCAAAATTGAACGTAGCTTTGCAAAGAAAATTAGAGGTTATGAGATTTGTTATAACAAGTTTAGATGTTAGAATGTTTTATTAAAACAGGTGGTAAAGTAAATACTTATACACCATTAGTGTCCTTTACATAGCTATAAATTTCATTATAAAAAAATAATTTAGCATATAAAATATTAAACAGAAATTAACAATCAAATACTAACAATTTCTACATTATCTATATCTATATATAAAAGGCATGCAAATTTTCTAAAAATAACTAAAATTAAGACTTAATCAACCAATCACAACCTCCAATTTTAAAATAATTCAATTTCAAAAACAATTGTAGAAATATTAATGTCGATGATTTCAATTAGAAATCAATTAGAGGGGTTATATGAAAATTGTAGGGGGTTTTATAAAAAATTGTGAGGGGGCTTTATAAAAATTGTATATTAATGAAATTAATTATAGATTGTTTATAAATTATGTTTAGTAACTTTTGATATATTTTGTTTCGAGAAAAAATAATTATATATTTACGACTGTCTCATTTTTATCTACGTTTTCATATATATTTTATTGTAATATGACACTATTTTTAAAATTAGTATATTTATAATTTTTTGTTATACATTAATAGTAGTGGGTAGGTAATTTATAATTTAGCTGAGTGGGTTTTTTTTTCTTTTTTGATTATGGTGATAAGTTGAGTGGTCAACTTGAATATGTTATTTAAAGTGTTTAGTTATTGATTTTAAAGCATTTTCAATCTTATAGAAAGATCTATGAAACTTTTTATATAATAAAGTTTAAAATAAATCGTATTATTAAAAAATGATATATTATAAATTTAAAAATATAAATTCAAAGATATAAAGATAGATGTTTTTAACGGTCCTGAAACTATATTATGTTACTTAGAAATCTAGACCAATTTAAGGGTTTATGCAATGGAAAAAGTCTACTAATTGTCAATTTGGCGCACATGTTATTGAGGTCAAAATCATTTATTGAAAGAACATTGGTAGAATTACATATATTCCTTGAATGAAGATTATTCTATCAGATACAAAACTTCGGGTTAAGTTTCAAATAAGACAATTTCCTCTGATGTTGTATTTTGCTGTGACGATTAATAAAAGTCAATGACAGTCACTTTCAGAAGTTGGTTTATTTCTCACGAAACATGTGTTTACACATGGTCAATTGTATGTTGTCGTTTCACATGTTAGAAGTAAAAAAAAGATTAAAAGTCTTGATTTGTGACATGAGTGGTAATGTTACAAACAAAACAACAAATGTAGTCTATAAAGAAGTTATTCAAAAAAATTAGTTATTTTTTTTGTTAAAAATTTAGACATGTAAGCTTTCGATGATATTTTATTTATTGTATTATTTTTATTTAAAAACTTTAATATCTGACATACACGTCCGAAATACCCGTGCATACATGGGTCAATAAACTAGTTATTATATATTACAAAACATATAGAGAAAAAAGTATAACACGTATGGAGTACATTACTAAATTTGTCGGTTTCTAGAACTTCAGATATATTATATTTTGTAGTCGTTAAAATGTCATTTTCTCAAGCTGATTCATGCTTTGGACATCAAAAAATATTAAAAAACAAATTTAATGATTTTTATTGTATAGAACGTATAATTTTATTTGTTACGTAATTTATCATTATTATTATTAGTAACTATGAAATTTATAAAAAATTAACTATAATCATATAAGTGATGATTTTCATTTTAAAAAAAATACTATTACCTTTTATTCTTATTCACAAACCTAAAAATTATGGTTATCATCTTCCTTATTATGATTATAATTAGAAAAATAAAAAGTGATATTATCTTTTGTATTCTTATCCACACCTCTAAAAGTTGTAGTTATCATCTTCCTTATTATTATTATTATTAGAAAAATGAGAACTACAACACCTAGAATCGCAGATAAGAGTAAAAATAATAATTATAATTTTTAAAACCGACAATTATGTTACATAATTAACCTTCCATATTTAAACAAATTGATTTTAATCAACTTTTAAATGGTATTGAAATTTTCATATATAACACGATTGTCATCTTTAAAGATTAGAACATAAATTTTTTAATCATATCCACAAGAATGCTAGAGACTATGGTTATCATTTTCTTATTATGGTTATTAACACACCAGCCATCCAATTTATCAAATCGATAGTTAAAAGTTAAACCGGCCCCAAATGACTTATAGCCCAACAATATATAGTGTTGTATTTAGTGTCCTCTGTTGAGAGGTTGTGAGTTCAAGTCCTAAACTTTTGTTGTTGATATCGGAGTAAATTTAAGACTAATTAGTGGGTGTATTTAACGTAAAAAAAAAATAACCGAGACCGACCTTCAATCAAAAACGAATAATCATCACTATATTTTCAATCCAAATGAGCAGTTTTCCGGCGAATAAACCAGCACCACCGCTACCGTGACGGCAGTAGCACCACACCGACCTTCAAACCCCTTTCGATCAAATAATGAAAATATACAATTCGATTAAAGATCCAAATAAACTCTAATCTACAACTAATTAATAAATAAATAAATAAGAAGCTCGATATTCCTTTGAATCTCCGATGAACACCTTCGAAACACTAACCAGAAATCATCCAGCCTCTGCGTCTCTCGTAAGACAGAATACAATTTTCAGATCTGATTTGGGTGTTTATTACTTTCAACAAAGAAATCTGCATAAACGTCATCGATTTGAAGAATCGTCTGGGAATTGCTTGAATTTTTTAGGTCACGTGTAATCCATTTGGGAATCGATCCTTTTCGTGTATTCTTGTACTTCCTTTTTCACGACTTCTGAATATATTTCAAAGTTGGTCCCTCAAGAATTTTGATTACTTAATTTGTCCCCTTCCTACTCTATTGGGTTAAGATAGAAGTTACGTAAATATAACAAGTAAATTTTACCTGCGTTTCGCGGAGGGAAAAAATAATATATCGTCTACTGTAAAGATTATATTTTTATTTTAATTTTTAATAAAATACGTTTAAACGACTTTATAAAAAAATAATTTAAAAACCTTTAAAATTTTAGACTTCACTTCAGTCACTAATATTAATGTATATAACTATTGAATTAAACTTAATTGTTTTTAATATAAATAATAAAATATAATAATAATAAATTTTAATAACTATAGAAAAATATAAAATATATGTCTATTCACTAATAATCTTATAAATAATATAATAATAATAATATGATATCATCTTGTACAAAAATACAAAAATCACAAAATGACACAATTTTCTCTTGATCTTCTTATGACTTGTTTTCCCCTAACAAATGGAATATGTGATGCAGAATGAGAGAGAGAGAGAAAGAGAGAGAGAGAGAGAGAGAGAGAGAGAGAGAGAGAGAGAGTTTAGAGAGAATAATATATTGTGTATTGTATATGATGAATGAGAAAAGATGTACTACAAGAGTATTTATTCTCTTGAAACTAAGAGGGTCTGTCTTAAGATTTTAAAAACTCTGTATAATTTAATAAATAGGCACTATAATTAAAAATATTAAAAATAAGATTTATATTCATGATTCATAGTCATTTAAAGACTAGCTTTAATTCCTCAATCCTCGTATAGAAATTCAAATAATCTGAATAGAGTCCAAATCTTAAATAAAAATTGAACCTCCGTAATCAAAATTAGGCATTAAACTAAACATTAGAAACACAAACATATAATTATATATTTATATTGAGTTATAACTTATAAACATATAACAAGCAAGATTGTGACCTCACCTCATTGTTCGATGACTTCGATCCTTCATCCTTCGATTTACTCGTGAATGGCAGAATCGATGGTGTTACTGTTTCAAACAGTTTGTTTAAGATTTGGGACTCAAGAGATCAGAATCGATGTTCCGAACAATCTGTTTGATGGTGTTACTGTTCGATATCAAGGCTCCAGAGACCAGAATTGATGGATGTACGACGCAATGGTGTGTTGAGTACTCGAGTTGTAGTGTACAGACTACGAGAACAGAGACCAGAATCGATGGTGTTCGTCTGTTCATAATTCGAATTTCTAAACTTCTAACAGACAAAATCTAGAAGCAAAAGTGGTATTACCTTTCGGTGTTGGCATTTGATTCATAGATAATCGAAATAGGAAGCTCAACCTTTTCATCTTCGACCGAGTGTCGATATTTCGAGATAAATATCTTAGGAATTGATTCTTGAACAATGAAACCGTCGCCTCGTTTCTGGAAGTGTCAAAGGCAGAAGGCACAATCGTTTTTGACTATAAATCATCGCCTCGGTTTACCGATTATTGAACAAATGGCTTAACATAATTTAGATAATGGGGTTGGGCCTTGAACTTGAAGGCTTGACGAACAAGCTATGGCTTGAAGAAATGAGGCCCCAATATATATTGGGCCCTGTGCAAGTGCACACCTTGCACAGGCATGGGGTGGGCCTACAAACTCACTATACAAACAAACTACTTGTTATATCTAACGAATGTCAATAGCAGTATGAGCTATGTGCTTGAACGAGCAACTGTATGTTGTTTCTTAGAGCCTAACTATTAACATTAGATCTAATCACCTAGTTGTTTAACTGCAATTCATAAGAGACTGTTCTTGAATGTTAATAATATTTTATGCAATATTTAAACGAGTTAAAATAAAATATTCCAATGCACCCACTGCACTCCAATAAGCTGTCGGATCATCAAGTAAAACACAAGAATATGTAGAAAGTTTTTTTCAAGGAGATATTGGAGATGATAATGGTTTGCAATGGTTAAGACCGGTTTTCTATAACAAATTCAAGATGTGTCACTTTCAAGACAAATAAAGAAAATCATTTGTAAAGATAGCCTATACTCTAATAAAGCAATTCAAAGAGTCAAGATCCTTAAGAGTACATTGATTGCAAAAATTATGAATATATGAACTATAAAATTCATAAAAGCTACATGTGATAATAATATCATCAACATATACAAAAATATAGCATGAGACACAATTTTGAGTATACCCTGATAATGATGAGTTTGGCACTCATTGAGAAAATCCAAAACTAATAAGAGTAGGAGAGTGTTTTGAAAACCAATCTCTTGTGCTTGCTTAAGACCGTATAAGGCCTTACTCAATAAGCAAACATGTTGCGGATGTTGTGTTTTCAGTATAATCAACACCTTCAGTTTGGTTAAAACCCTTAGCAATAAGCCAGGCTTTACATCTGTAAGCATATTTACATCCAACAATATTAGATTGAGATGGAGTCATCTGTCCCGACCCGAAGGCACCGTTGGTTACTAACATATCATATCACATTGATAACACATAATAATGTATCACAATTATTCGCATATAACACGTTTAACACATCATGTATTTCACTTACACATTGCGAAAAAAATAACTGTAAGCTAGGACAACTCACCTGCTTGACGATAAAAACGGTGTTAGTAACTTCTTAGAATAGTTCGGTCAACGATTCCCGACAACGGAGCCTAAAATACAAATCACTAAATCAATATCGAGTATAAGATCTTATGAAGAACACTAAGAAGATAGTAAAAAACACAAGAATATATAATGTCAAAAAAAAATAAAAATAAAGAGTTTATCTTTAATCGGTTGAATAGGTTATTAAATGCATATAATAAACTATAATTAAGAGTTGTTTTTATTTTTATGTACATAATATACTTATCGTATAAAGTGGTAATTTAGATATAGTTTATTACATTTTTAAGTAATTTTTTCTAAATAGAAGGACGAAGAATATAAACTAGAGGCTTAGTCGAGGAGTATCAAGAAATTAACTCTTGTTGCTTACGACGTTAGACCTTTATTTCGGGAAGATATTATCGTCAAAAGACACGTGTCAAGATCTGAGTGACTTATCTCGTTTACCGATCATCGTGCAAACCACTATAATTGGAGGAGCACAAACCCCACATCGAAATATCTAATCAACACCATGGAACGATTCTCCCTAATCTCCTTTTTTTCTCTCATCCTCCTCTTCTCCGCTGCCGTCGCCGTTGCCGTCGATGACTCCTCTGCCGATCCATTGATCCGGCAAGTCGTCCCGGAGGAAGAAACCTCTGCCGATCCTCTACTCAACGCCGATCACCACTTCACTCTTTTCAAGAGCAAGTTTGGTAAGACGTATGCGACTCCAGAGGAGCACGATTACCGTCTGTCAGTATTCAAGTCTAATTTACGCCGTGCTAAGCGCCACCAGCTGCTAGATCCGACGGCCGAACACGGTGTTACAAAGTTCTCCGATTTGACCCCGTCGGAGTTCCGTAAGACCCTTGGCTTGAAGAAGCCTCTCAAGTTTCCCGCCGATGCGAACAAGGCACCTATCCTGCCGACTGAAAATCTTCCTGAAGACTTTGACTGGCGCGATCATGGCGCTGTTACTGCCGTTAAAAATCAGGTATGTAATACTCTCTTTGTAATTATTACAGAACCTTCGATGAAATCTCAAAGTATGGTTGACTTTATAGATCGGTATGATTCTGTTTCGAATTTCAAGTTTGATAATAGCGTGACTTTTGCAATAAATTTAGGTTAATTTTGTCACAATTTCTATATGAACATGTATAATTGATACACCACCTCGTTTAGAGTATTCTTGTCAAAATCAGACGATGTTTCCTTTGAAATCATATAATTTGTTCATGGAAATTAATTAAATACGCTTTGTTTGTGTAGAGAATGAAATAAATCCCCTTATTTACGGTATTGTGATTAATTAATTTTGCGTGATACTGTTCTAGGGTTCATGTGGATCATGCTGGTCATTTAGTACAACCGGAGCTTTGGAAGGATCTCACTTCCTCCAAACAGGGGAATTGGTTAGCCTCAGTGAACAACAACTTGTGGATTGTGATCACGAGGTTTGTAGCATCTTCTTTAGTTCTTTAATTTATCACATCTCTTTATCTTTGTTCATCACTTTATTAGTTAAGTTATCTGTTTCTATGTAAGAAGTAATTAGACTAAGTTTGATTATGAAACCTTCTGCTTTTTCAATCCCATGGGAATTTCAGCATTGTATGAACAGATCATTGGTAATTTGAACGATGAAATTCGTAAACTTGGCTTGTCAATTTGCAAAAGAAGAGATTGTTTCAAACAAAAAAGAACCAGGAGTCCACAACAGTTAAAAAAAACTTGCAATTTTTACTTTATGAGATTAACAACTGATTAGGGTTGCTAAGAGTTTCTTTTTGAGCTTTTACAGTGTGATCCAGCCGAAAAGGATTCATGTGACTCAGGCTGCAATGGTGGGCTGATGAACAATGCATTCGAGTATATCCTCAAGTCTGGTGGAGTTATGAAAGAGTCAGACTACCCCTACACTGGAAAAGATGGTACTTGTCACTTTGACAAAACCAAAATCGCTGCATCAGTAGCCAATTTCAGTGTTGTTGGCACAGATGAAGACCAGATTGCTGCCAATTTGGTTAAACACGGCCCTCTTGCAAGTAAATACAGTCCCAAACCATTATCACATATTCATGTAACTTAAAAAAGAAAAAAGCTATAACCCATTAACCCTTTATTGTTCTTGCAGTTGGGATCAATGCAGCTTGGATGCAAACATATATTGGTAAAGTTTCATGCCCGTATATATGTTCAAAGAAGCGTTTGGATCATGGTGTTCTTCTGGTTGGATACGGGTCAGCTGGTTATGCACCTAGCAGACTCAAGGAGAAGCCATACTGGATCATTAAGAACTCATGGGGGGCAGACTGGGGAGAGGAGGGATACTACAAGATTTGCAGTGGCTACAATCTATGTGGTATGGATACAATGGTTTCAGCAGTGGTTTCTACAAATACTTGAAAACTGTGTTTGAAATTTGGAATGAATACACCAAAATTTGTATATATGTATTGCTACGATTCGTATTGTTGAAGCTTTATGCCTTATGCCTCTATACGCATACTGGCTTCGCTATGAACATTACTAGGTTTATGATGTTTCGTGCTTTTAACAACGGTTCAATACTATCTCGGGTTTCTGACTTTCTTATATCCATGTTGTTATTGAGTTTTGAACTTATAACCACTTATGTTAAGGATCTGGGATGTATTAGTTGGATCAAAAGGTTTGGTAGATTGATATTGTTAAACCCACTACAAGTATCTTTTAGAAATAAGTATTAAAATAAGAAAATGGGCATGAATTATGTGCAATATAGTAACCTCTTTATATCGTATTATCACTTGTTACTCGACATAAAGTAATGTTAGTTGTGGAAATTCCTTTACCTTTCGGTGGATATTTTAGACATTTTAAAAGTTACTCATTTGATTGTTTGTAAATATGTAGCATCCACAATGAGTGTTGTTAGCTAAACATCTTTTTGGCATGCTTAATAAGGGTGAATTTGTGATAAAGATTACAATACCATCTATTTTACCAAGTAATTATTAGGCTAACGATATCCAAAAATGTATGTAAGATAATAAATAGACTAATGTGAGTTTAATGCCAAATGTGAAGTCTTCTATAAAATACAATCTTTTGCTTTTTAGATTTCAATAACCTCTTTTCCACTAATATTATCACATCAACCCTAATTATAATTCTTATTTTTACCTAAACGTTAAACCAAATGCTATATGAAGCAGAAGAATCGATTGGTAACCAATGAACTTCGAAGAATCAAAGCAGAAAAAAGATAGCGGTTAGCTATCAGAGACGGTGAATCCCTAATTGCGATAGTGAGATTCCAATGAAAACCTTCATTGAGATAAATGAAAACCTTCATTTCGATAGTAGAAAAATGATGGTGCTCTGAAAGAAAAATTATTGAAGGTTGACAAAGATCCACGACGAGTCTTCATAGAGTTTGAAGATCAACAAGGGTTGACATAGGTCGAAGATTAAGGACGATCGATGGTCAACGATGCTTCGAGGAACCTAATCTGCGATGGTGGAACTCAATCAACGATGGTGTTGGTTCTTCTAGGGAAGAATGATAAGATGGAAGAATGTCGAATTAGGCACGATAACTCTATGCCTTAGGATTGAATGTTAGTTTTAGAAAAAGATAGAAATTGGGGCACCACTTTTTTAGAAAGAGAAATGAAGTTGTTTTAAGTTATTTTTGTGAAATATAAAACAAGTCGCTTGTTTCTTTATTGTCTCGATGCCCACACACATAAAAAGAAAAAAAAAACTATATTTTAATAAAATAGTAGAGAGATAATAATAAATGATCAACACGTGTCATTTTTATAACAAAATAGTACCATTGATTGTATGAAACCAAAGGGCTTGTAGTCCAGCGGTATCTGGTGTTTAATGTGGTGCCCCCTCCTAAGAGGTTATGGGTTCAAGTCGCGGCGTGGACTAGATTTAGAAGTAGGTTTAGAAGGGCGTGTGTGTTTACTGTTAAAAAAAAACTAATAAAAGAAAGAAAATGGTAGTTTGCTTAAAATTTTTCCAAAATATAAGGAAAGGGAATGGAAGGGGTGGGACGAAGAAATACAAGGGGAGGAGTGATGTTTGCAGAAGTGGGGAATGTAAAGATGTTGTCTTCGGAGAACGTGCTGATCGTAGGAAAACATATAAAAACTCGTTATAAAAAACAATAATCTTTACTACTCTATAAAACATTTATAGAGTAGTAAGTAATATAACATGTTTTACAATAACTTTGAACAACAATCTTAACACTTTTAAAATAGTACAACTGTTATTAAATTTAGGACATTTATTTGTAATTAATTGTTTGACATTTTAAAAACATTAATTATGTATTTAAATTCTGACAGTTTTATGTAATTAAAGTATTTAAAGTGTTTAAGATCATTGTTGAAACATATTGTAAATAATGCTATTTGAGTTGTACTATTTTATGTAATCGGTTTCAGTTTTTAAACTGAATTTGAAAACGGTTTCACTTTTATGTAATTAAAGTATTTATGGTAATCGGTTTCGGTTTTTAAACCGAATTTGAAAACGGTTTCGGCTTTTTCAGTTACGGAGCGTTTCAGATTACGGTTAAAATGGTTTATATCCGAATTTTGAACACCCCTATGTCGACAAATGAAACTATGTTACCCCGCCGCATCGCGCGGGTAAAATACTAGTCTATAAAAGTTGTCAAGAGAGAGGTAATTTTAAACATCAAACTAGTAAAACTTCATCGATATTATATTAACATTAACCATTATTTTACATTTTTTGCCGTTTCTAAATTATAATTTGGGCTCATGGATGAGCCACTAAACATGGGCTTAAAAGCGGGTCGTAGCAAATTAAAGAATTAAACTAAATTGAGAAAATGGGTCTAGAAGTACATGTGTCTACTGGGCCTGTTTTACTAAGCCCGCTACAAAAGCCCATTAACTACATTAGTCAATACTCAATAGTCATTACTCATTAGCTATAAATAATAAATCTATAATGGGTCTAGAAGTACAAGTGTATTACTGTATGCCAATTAATAATGTCATCAAGCAACAACATTTAAATTAAATTTTACATATTATTAAATACAATTATGATGCTCCAAAATACTAAAGTATCAGTAAATTAAAATAGTTAATATCAAGTGTCAAAATAATAGATACTAATATGATGTAATATATTTTTAAATTTAAATCTTTTTTTTTATTTTAACTTTAACTTTGAAAGGTTTTGTAGTTTGTTTTGCAGTTTTTAGTCTTAAGATGTTATTTCTTCACTTGAATTCGAAATACAACTTTTCAAATTTAAGTTTAAGTATTAAAAAATATTTTATAGTTTCACGGTTGTACCTCATAATGAACCTTACCCGACTAGCTTTCTTTTCTTGTCGGCATGATTTTTATTCATTTTGGGTTCGTGTCGGGTTCGTATCACCTTTTTCATGTCGGATTTAAATAATGTTTTGTGTCATACCAAAAATCATAACTAAAGCAAAATACGTGTTAAAATCATAAGAGGTGATAAGAAAAAAAGAGTTAATAAATTTTACATATTAATATTAATGCTATAATAATATTTAAAAGAAGGAAAGATTAGTCGAATAAATATAAAGTATAATAATATAAATATGACCATTAAACTAAACGTAAGGTAAATCTGAGCTATGTTAAATATGATCTTATCCAATCTAATTATTTAGAAATTTGTGAATTATAATATGACACGTGATGAATATTTTGACATTTGACTTATTTGTTTTTTACATGAGTTGCCAACTTAACATACTTCTTTTATTACTTTACTAGTTTAATACCCCGTGTATAAACATGAGGATTGTTAATGTAAATTTTAAACATTTATGTAGTTAAATCTTAAATGTATAAAAAATTCATATATCGATAATAAATCAAGAAACATTCATGAAATCAAAAGATGATCTAGAAAGAAAATTGACTTACAGATTTGCATCAATAGTTGTTAGCTTTTAGGAAATAAAAAGAGTTGATCAGTGGGTAAAAATTCTAAAAATAATTTAAAATAGGGGATTTTGATTGGTAAAAAAATATTTTAAAAATAATTTAATGGTCACATAATGTCTTTCTAAAAATAATTTATAAATAATTGTGAAATAGGGGATTTTCATGAATGTCTTTTAATATATAACGGGTTGGTTATAAAAAATTGATAAAAACTAATCATTAACGAAAGAAATAAGACTTTTACAAAATGGTGACAAACAACGTCAAAACCCAAACCAACTGTTGAAGCATCGACGTAATGGATGAAAAACGTGATATTATGATACGAAACATTATTGTACTTTTTATACAAATCATCGATTATTATTGTTACAAATAGAAGCAATATGGTCAAACATTTATTGGTGATAATTTACAAATACTTTGAAATTAATATAATATATTTTAAATGAAAAAACTAATAACTTGCTTAATGTAATATTTTGAGATATATAGATTACATAAATAAGATTTAATTAATTAACAACAACAAATCAATTAATTATGATGTTTATCCAATTCATAGATTTGATATACGATTGTTTAATTATTTAATTGCTTATAATTTATTTATATTTATTGTTGATTTAATTAAGGGTTAGATTTTATCTAATTCATATTAATTTGACTCTAAAAAGTCAAAATCAAAATTTTAAAATTAAAAAAAATTAACGGCTAAGATTAAATCTTTTATTAAATGAAGGGTTTAGATCATCTAATAATTTTTTTCAAGTTAGTCTTTTATATATATTAGAAGATATAATGTAGAGTTGTATAGATAATTGACAACTATTTCTTATTTTGTGCTTAATAAGGGTTGATATGTGATAAAGTTTACGCTAACAACGAGTTATTAGGCTAATAATATCCGAATATGTATGCAAGATTCTTAATAAATACGTGTATGTGAGTTTAAGCCTAAAAGGTAAATATCTAGTGTCTTTTTTTATGAGAAGATAAAATATCGCAGAAGTTATATCTAAAAAGGACTCATGTGAACGTATTAGTTTATGTAAGAGTACACGTAAAATACTGAAACGGTTATTCATATTCAAGCAAGTTTCAATAATACTATTGTGACTGTTACAGATGTTTACGAGGGCGAGTGGTTTCTTGGTCCTCTGCCGGTACTTGTGGCTTCTGAGGTACAAGAAGAAGGATGCCGTTTGCTGCTCAAACTGTAGCGGCAAATGCTATTCGTGCAGAAGTCGGTTTAATTGGATTTTCGAAAAAAAATTAACCGACCATAATCGAATCAGAAGTATACTAAACCAAACCATTCCAACCTAATAACCATCGGGTTAATTTGTTTGGGTCACGTAAAACCAAATAAGAAATGTTTCAAAAAAAAACATATACAAGAGTTATCATTAGGTACACACTTAGCACTTATATAAGAAGAGGGGGAGAGGCCCCCAATAGTATTATATATATATATATATATATATATATATATATATATATATATATATATATATATATATATATATATATATATATATATGTATTAGTTGTGTTTTTAAACCCAATGCCCCCATACAAATTATTTTGAGGCCCCCATTTTACAGTGAAATTCACAGTTTTACACATTAAGCCACCAACTTTAACTGAGGAATAAAATATATTACAGTTAATACTCGTTTTACACATTAAGCCCCATACAAATTCATGTTTTTAATTTAGGTATACATTTAATACTCGTTTAAATCATTAAAAAACTTAAATTTTTTTTGAACGGCAGAACACACGTACACACTAATCTACTCCTTATGTCCACAGCGGAACTTGAACCCATGATCACAGACCAAGGGCAACATCCTCAAACACCTTATACCGCTAGGCTATGCCCTTTGGTATTAAAAAACTTAATTATTAGTTTGTTTGATTATTGGTTTGGTACTATGAATTTAGAGCTTAATGGTATGTTGGGTTTAATTTTTTGTTGAATTAATTGACTATCAAACATCCGACCTCTTTAGGATCCAGATATGTTTGGTTGGTGCCTTAAACATTAAAACGTCTTTCCATCTTTAGTAAATGGTACCCAAGTCTTAAAATTTTCTGGATCCACCTCTGACCCATACGTTATTTAAAGCACACAAATCTAATGGTTAACTAAACCCCTAACTTCCAAAAGAAAGGAAATAGAAGGGGGTGGGAGTGTGGGAGGAAGAACAAGGAGGGGAGGAGTGATGTCTACAGAATATGGGAATGTTGAGATGTTCTCTTCTGAAAATGTGCTCATCGTTGAAAAACATATTTGATAAAATCTCGTCATAAAAACAATAAGCTACAAGAGTTGACAGAGAGAGGTACATTCTTTGATAAAATTGTAGGATGTCATTATTATATACTCGTATCTTTTAATAAGACTAGTAAACTAATGTTAAAAAAGTTAAAAGCTAAGATTTAAAACATCAAGTTGTAAAATTTTCATCAAAATTTTATTAACATTAATCATTTATTTCCATCCAACTCGTGTGTCTGATATATATCTTTGTGCACTTAAAATCATGCCATTAAGGGAAGAGCAACATGAAGATATGCTACTAGTTTGGACCGTTAGTAAATTAACCAACTTTTTTCTTTCTTTCCTATAATTTTAAAACTTCAATTTGTGTGAACTCTTCAAGGATTACATTGTTAGTGTAACTTTACGGCATATGTTAAAACTTTTATAGCCAATGTGACACTTTATAGCTAGTTTGACACTTTTATAACCTAAGTGGCAATATGACGGCATGTGTGGCAATTATATATCCTCCGTGGCATTCTTGTGATTGCGAATTCCTTAATGAGCAGGTGATAGTTTGCTTGTGATGATATACACATATATTGATGTTCTTAATAGTGTGTACTCAAGGATGATTAGTTGTGAAATCAACTGGGTTTATTGTGTTTATAGTTGATGATTGACCATGGACACATTATAAATATATACATTTCATAAGAGTTATCATGTGCTGATTTACTATTTACAAATGGGCTTTTCTAAAGTACGCCCACTTATATTTATATAGTTGATTTTAAAATAGAAATCATGATTTGCTATAGCCCAATAGTTAAGGGATTTGCCTTTTGTACTTTAAGTCTCTGGTTCGAACCTGCTGCACCTTCCCATCCCTTTTTTGATTTTTTTCCAAGTATATTTCGTGCCTCTCCCCTTCTCCTTTTGACTTTCTTTCCCTGATAATTCTTTTTCTTATGTTTTTTAAAAATTCAAATTTAGCTTTTGCTTTATAATACTATATTTGTTCATTGTTTTTTTCTTTTCTTTCTATTATAACTATTTGGTTTTTATTTTTATTTTTATAATTATGGTACAATATTTATATAAGAAAGTCATTTTTCAAAATATAATATTAAAAAAATACAATTCGTTATATAATATCATAATATATACAAGCATGAGTTGATTACAATTTCATATTTTGATTTTATATAATATATAACATATCAATAACTGGTAATAAATACTTTTAAACTTTCATTTTAAAAAGTTTAAATAGAGATGCTAAACGGGATTGGTGATATCAATGATTGTATTTCTCATCCCCGTCTAATTCCCATCAAACAATGTTTGCTATTCCTTCTATTTATTAATTTCTTACTAATTATGTTATTACATCTAAACTCTATTATTATTATTATTCTATATATAAAATTTTATTTTATGTTTAATTAGGAAACGTAATACAGTCATTTTTTTCTTCTTACTTGATACCTATTAACCTTTTTTCTTTTGCCTTATATTTCTTTCTTTATCTAATTTTTATTTCTAAATAAATTATTACATTTAGACATTATTATTATTCTATTTATATATTTTCTTTTAGGTTTCCGCATAGGGGAACACGCTTTGAAACCTCAGGAGTCTTTCTGGTATTTAGGATCCATATTACACAAATCAGGGAGGATAGATGAGGACGTTTGTAACCGCATTCAGGCGGGGTGGAGGAAGTGGAGAGCAGCGTCAGGAGTGCTACGTGACAAGAAAGTACCGCTTAGGCTTAAAGGGAAATTCTACAGAATAGCTGTTAGACCTGCCATGTTATATGGATCATAGTGTTGGCCCCCTGGAAAAGGCACAAGCGGAGAAGTTAGAAGTGGCAGACATGAGGATGCTTAGATGGATGTGTGGGAAAACGTTGTTAGATAAAATTCCGGTTGAAGTTTTTAGAAACGAATTAAGGGTGACATCTATTGTCTACAAGTTGAGAGAAGGGAGACTGAGGTGGTTCGGTCACGTTAAAAGGAGGCTTCCAACAGCTCCAGTTAGGAAAGCATAATCGCTTACGGTAGATGGCACTAGGAGGCGTGGTCGTCCTTTTCTGAGTTGGGAAGATACAAGTTAGAGCGGATTTGCTGGAGCTATCTCTCTCTGTGGACATGATCTCAGATAGGTCTTCTTGGAGAAGGAAGATTAAGATTCAGGATTAGGTAGAAGAGAGTTGTCACTTAGCGGCTAGGGTTTATGGTTTTGGGGGTTAGTTGTGTCCTTTTTGTAAGGGCTTTTATTTATTGATTTTTCTGATTTATTGATTTATTTATTTATTTGTTTGTTTTTATTGTTATCTACTTATTTATTGTTATTGGTTTTTGGGGGTTAGCTATTTTTTATTTTTATTTTTTTCTATTTTTTATTTTTTTATTTTTTTGTTTTCTTTTATATCTTTTTTTCCTAATTTTCCTTTTTTCCTTTTGTTTTCGGTCTATACGCTGTCAGAGGTCATTTTCAGGAAGCAATCTCTCTACCTATGGGTAGAGGTAAGATTGTCTACATCTCACCTCCCCCATACCCCGCTATAGCGGGATTGGGTATCATTGTTGTTGTTGTTGTTGTTGTTGTTGTTGTTGTTTTAGGTTTCCACAACGAAGTGCAATCATATTACACTAGTTATTAATATCTGTCAAGTGCTAGATTGAGTTGCTCATAGGGCATTATAACCCACCCTATTGTTTTCATCTTTATCATATGGAAACCCTAAACCCTATGGGTAGAGGTAAGATTGTCTACATCTTACCTCCCCCATACCCTGCTATAGCGGGATTTGGTATCGTTGTTGTTGTTGCAATCATATTACCCTAGTTATTAATATCTGTCAAGTGCTAGATTGAGTTGCTCATAGGGCATAATAGCCCACCCTATTGTTTCCATCTTTATCAGATGTTCATGTTTGGTGGAGTTAGACAAAGCTTCCAATGGACATGCTTGATGTATTTGTGCAACTTCTTAGAAATTTTTTTATATTACCAATTGTAACCCGTACACCTCTAGATATTTTCAATTAGTAGGAAGTGTTAATTATTACAAGTGCTGCCGCTATATGTTAAATTGAATTGTCTTGCACAAATTAAGAAAAATTAATATATTGGTGCTTTAAACTATTGACTACTACATTCCAAGAACAAATGATCGAGTTTCTAATACAACAGCCAAAGTAAATGATGAAGAGGATTGAACCTCGATGTTTATACCTCTTTTTACCAAATTGTTTAGGGTGGCTAACCGTCTAGGTTGTGGCTTACAATCTGTTTTGTGGTCTAAAGTATTTTTTTGAACAGCAAACACACACATATTAAACATATCTCTAATCTACTCCATTGTTCATAATAGCACTTAACCCACAATCTTTTAGAAAGGGCAATGTGGGGACTTGAAGTTCTTTGGTTTGTGCACAACCGAGTTATAAACTAAAACTATCCAAGTTCCAATGCTATCTAGCCACTCAATCTACAAAGGTCCCTTAATTATCCTCTCGGAAGAGTGAATTAAGATCACTATTTACCTTTTGAAAGCATTTCTACACCAAATCAATGGACCTGATAGGCTGATACTAATTCATTTTTTGTTTGCAATGGATCAATTTGAGTCGATCTACGAAAGCCATGAATAGACATTATTACTAGAGGAGTAAACGAGTCGAGCTTTTATCGACTAACTCGAGCTCGACTCCTTTGAGTCGAACTCTAATCAAGCTTGAGTTCGAGCCCAAAAAACGAGCTCGAATTATTATAACACCTTTTTGCCAAGAGAGCCCTGTTTAAACCTTTCTAACTTCCAACACCAAACCCTCCTAACTCCTTCCACTTAATTGTTAACGAGGTGTTTAACAATCCGCGCGTTGCGGCGGAAAAA
The DNA here is from genome assembly GCA_947179395.2 of Pulicaria dysenterica. NCBI lineage: Eukaryota > Viridiplantae > Streptophyta > Magnoliopsida > Asterales > Asteraceae > Pulicaria > Pulicaria dysenterica. The sequence goes on along the minus strand of OX359290.1, from coordinate 19,356,970 downwards.
AATAAAAAATAAAAACTTTAGTAGTTTTCTCCGTATACATCTCATTTTGTTGCGCTTTGCGAGACAACAAAAAATTATAAAATAATAAAAAAATTGGTGAAATACGTCAATATATAACGTTTATCGTTTTTTATCTTCACAACCAAAGAAAAATATTCAAACAAAAGCCTTTTATATAACCATTTGTGATTCGAAATACCGCGAAATTTTATATATTCGGAAAATAAATTAAAATGGTCACAAAATATATTATATTTAGAGAATACTAAGTAAATTGTGTATTATTACGAATTCTAAGGATGTATTATTTTTGTATTGTAATAAGATTTAATCAAATAATTAAATATGAGATGGTAACAATTTGTATTTATATTCAAAGCAAGGTTGTCAAGATCGAGATCCTACCTAGGATCGTTTTTGTTTTCGCAAGATCGGATCGTAAGATCGGGATCGAGATCGTAAGATCCTACTATAATTCATTAAATTTTTTTATAAAAAGTTATATACCAAATTAGGAACTAAAGTGGAAGATTTAGACATTTAGTCATGATTTTAATTTTCAAAAGTCCTAACCTTTTGCAACATCATATCCTACTGTAGTTAGATTAGCAGCTACAAGATGTATATGAGTTAAGACTTAAGAGTATATTACAATTTTGTTGTGATTCCTATCAAAAGTAACATTACAAATCCAGTTATTACGATCTTACGATCCTACTCACGATCCTATGCGAGACTAGGGTTATTTTTGAAAAAGCAAAAGGCATTAGTAGGATCGGATCGTTGGTCGATCCTACGATCCTACTCGCGATCCTACGATCTTACTCGCGATCCTACATTACTTTCAATCTTACTACGATCCGGAGCGTTTTTAAGAGGTAGGATCGTAAGATCGTACGATCTTACGATCAAGATCGCGAACGTAACAACTATGATTCAAAGCGAACTCTATATATTAAAAGTTAAAAAGAGAAACAATTATTATATAAATTAAATTTTTAACTATAATAATAATAAAGTTTATATTGAAGTGAAAAAACTAATAAGAGAATTTGTGAGCAGATATAATAATAATAATAATAAATAATAAAATCAAATGAGAAAAGGAAATAAAGAAAGAGTGGGCCAGGCATCAAAAGGGAGAAGGAGGTGATGATTGTTCTCATGTAATTGTAAAATAAAAATATTAATTTTCGTGATGTATATCCCACGAGTGGAACTCGGAACCTCATGCTTAAAAAGTAAATGCTTAACCAACCCGCCAAACACTCTTTTGTTGTAAAATTCAGCATCATTTTATATAATATCTAGATGAAAGTTACTGTTCATAATACCTTTAAAATGTTATATAGTATAATTTCCTTACAAGCAGTCCAAGTTAACTTTTCTTATTTTTATCTCCTCCCCAAGATAATAACTAAGTAGATTTATGATAATAATAATTAACGAATATTAATTATTTAATATTTGATGATGTGTCGTCCAAATATTTTGTAGGCCCGGGATAAAGTTAAATAATGGACACTTAAAATACTGTAATATATAAATGCACTCAATAACAACTTTACAATTGTACGTATCTAACTGCAACAAAGACGAAAACATACAATTGACAACCAAATAAGTGTTTCTTTTGAAACATGATTAAAAAATATCATACTAATACACAAATATAAATTAACAAATTACCAACTAAGTAAAACTAATAAACACTTATCATAATTAAAATCTAATAGTTACCAACTAAGCGAACTCATATACAAACTGATATGCAAACGCCAATTAGTTACCACATTACTAATTAACCAATTACCAACTAAGCAACTAATATGCGAATACCAGTTAAAAAATATCTAAGCAAACTAGTAAACAAACTATTATGCAAATAACCAATTAACCAATTACCAACTAAGATGCAAATACCAGTTACAAAATTATACTAAGCAAACTAGTAAATACCAATTAAGTAATTTTAAACAAACTAATATGCAAATACCTATTATTTACTAGATAATTAATTGACCAAACAAAACAAACAAAAAGTAAGGAGTTTAGGTTACGTTTGGTTGGTTACAAAAAAGTGTTTTCAGTTTTCTTAGAAAATTTTTCTAGAGAATATGTGGAGTTTTCATATTCAGTTTTCTTGTAAAAAATTTAGAAAACGTGTTTGGTAAAACCGATGGACTTTTCATTTTCTATTTTAAAAAAGTAGAAAACATATTTAGAAAAAAGTGAAAAAGAGGGAATATGGACTTTTCTATTTTTTTAGAAAATTGGAAAAGTGAAAACTCCTCTTTTTTTTTGGAAAATTTTAGAAAAAAAGTATTAATCAAACATATTTTTAAAATTTTTACTTTCCCTTGAAAATTTTTCTAGAAAACTAGTATGTTTTGCTTAAACCAAACACAACCTATTGAAATCTAAATAGCGAATAAACGAGAACTCAAGGAACATATATTTAAGAAAAGTTAAAACGTGCTTGAGAAATTAGAAACATTTCAAATCTCAAATATGCCTTAAATTAGTCGAATATTCTAGATTCTATCTTTCACAAAAGATTAGGATTTTGAATTTTCCCACGGAAACAGAACAGGGTAAAATATTGTGAATACCATTTTTGTTTCTTCTTCCCAGACTATGTGGCCTAGTCCCAAAGTGTCAAACGATTTTGTGTGATTTCACCGCAAACTAACAATTGATTTTTTTTAATGAATTGATGATTTCTTCCAAAATGGTCAATACTAGAAACTTAGGCATCTTAATGAGATTTCCTACCGACCAAATTCAGTAGAAAATTCCAATGAATTTCCCAATGATTTGAATCAGAAAGCAAAATTCCAACGCATTTTTCACGAATTTCGAGAAAAATGCAATAGAAATGGTTTTTCCATGTAGTTTTTATCAACGGTTAATTATGTGGGAAATATGAGGGAAATAACCTTTTGCCACGTATTTGTCGAGCACAAGAGAGGTGTTGTGTTGTAGTGGGCCAACATATTTTGATACTTAAATATATGATTTTTGCTTAGAGTGTTAATTTCGGTATTTAAGATATTCTTAACGTTTACAACAATCAACTCATAATAGATTAATTAAACAAGACTTAAGTTAAACAATGTTTTTTAAAACACAAGATTATGTTAAACCGTGGACCCTGAATGGTTGCCCCTTTCACACGCCTCTGTGATGTGCCCTTATAAAAGAATGAAAAGTGTCATTATACAATGTTTTCCTTGTCTAGAACCCATAATGATTAGTGAATGGACAAGGATAGGAACAAACACTGAAATGTATAAATGTTTTCTAACACATCCAATGTCATTTAAAAGTGATCTGGTTGTACTTGTCTTGTTCCAACTAACATTGATTTTGACTTTACCTACCCATGGAAGCCTCAAGCCATATTTGTCACTTGACTCACATATATACATATAGGATAACATTTTTAAATAATTTATTAATTATTATTGTAGTTATTTCTTTTATTGTAAGAAGCGGTGCTTTGTTATGTTTAACTGAGAGAATATTGTTCTACTATAATAAAATAGAGTTGTGTTCAATATAGTCTATATAAAAAACATAATTCTAAATTTTAATATTTAATTACACGTGATTCAATATAAAATCAAATGTGATTTACTATACAATCACATGTGATGGTAAAATCATTATATGTTAATTACGAAAATGTCACTCCGCCTAAATTTTTAAAATTCAATCTGGATCATTGATGGGCAGATCCAAGGACTAAGATAAGTCCCTCAGGACTATGCAATAAGTATGGACTATATTGAACATATTACTAATAAAATAAGAATACAATAACAAGAATACCTAATTCTGTAAAAAGCCGATATTGAAAATTACAAAATAAGAATGTTATAGATAAAAGTATAGGAAAAAAATACGTATCTCTTCTTGGTTTAGAAGCTTAATCTTAAGCACCTCATGTAGTCAATGCCGCTTTTTAACATAATTAAATAAGAGACAATGTTAATTAATTTTTAAATGTTTACGGTTTTAAGGAGTATATATATATATATGGGAGGGTTCAAACGAGAACTGTTTTTCGTACGAGAATTGCGGGAACCAATCTCAGCCATTTCTTGGATATGGGAAGTTCATGGATGGAGAGAGTGGAGCGAATCATGTGTGGGTGTGGCAGAGTGCATGTGGAATTCATGGGTGGGCAATGACATTAAAAGAGTGGGAATTGGACGGCTCAGATTGGTTCTCACAGTTCTCGTATGAAAAACAGTTCTTGTTTGAACTTTTGCATATATATATATATATATATATAACAATTGTAAGTCATATATAAAGATATAAATTTTTAAAAAGAGAGGTATAACTCTTAGAAATCATAAATTCATACATATTATCTTTATTTTTTTTGTAGAACCTCTTAATAATTAAATTTGAAGTTTTTTTCTAATATAATCCATTTCGTATATGTGTTCACATATAACCGTGAAAAAATATGTAGACATACTAAATAATTTTATTAAATATTTTGTTAAGTATTTAAGTGTTAACAAACTAAATCATCTAAAAATAGGGTTGGAATAAACAACTCATGCGTAATTTGAGAACTGTTTTTAATACGAGTACGTCAAGTACCATGTTTAACTACCATTAATGGTTATTAATAAGATATTTCGGTCATTTATATTTACCCAACAGTAATTTGTGTCCGAGTGAATGAATTATTATTTAATAAGACTTGATTTTTACAAAACACTCCTCATTAATGAGTCATTAACGAGTCATTAATAAACCAATCATTAGCCATTAATGATCCGCCAAAATTATTAGTCATTAATTTTTTTAATCAAAGATCAAGATTGGTCTCGCGGTATTTGCAATTAGAATGGTTGTCAAATGAACCATCCGCTATACACACACAATGGAAGGTTGAAATGATAATGAATATTTATGTGAGAATGAGAGACTTAATCTTTTTTTTAACGGCAAACATACACATCCACTAAACCTACTCCTAACCCACACCATTGTCCACACCGGGACTTGAACCCATAACCTTTTGGGACTTAATCTTAGGCCTTTATTTGATTTGATTGGACGGTATATATTTTTCTTACGAGAGCTGCGAGAGCTATTTGTAATACCATTAATGACCTATTAATATGAGTATTTTGGTCATTTATATATTTATCTAACTGTTAATTACGTCCGGATGAGCCGTCATTAATTTGCGAGGCTTGATTTTTCCAAAATACCAACTTCTTAATGTGTCATTAATGAACTATTAATTGGCCATTAATGAATCATTAATGAGTCGTAAAAACTTATTAGCTATTAATTAATTTTAATCAAGTGCTAAGATTGGTTCGGAGTTCTTTTATGAAAAACACTTCTAATTTTAACCCTCTCATGTATATATGTAACACCCAAGATTCAAAATGCCCGTTGTGTCTATATAGTTTGGAAACTCTTTCCCACTTATTCTTTTTGTACCCCGAGGTGGTCTCTCTTTGAAAAAAGGTTTTCTCATCGCCAGACATTCCACCATCCTAAGTTGCTTGTTTTCCCGGCATCTTTGCAATTGGCTCTTCCTTAGGATCAAAAAAGCGCATAGCTAGAAATATATTTGAAGGCATATATAGTGTTCTCATTTGGTGAAATTGGTGGAACTATTATTCCTCATAGAGGTGGTCTCCGTAGATAACGGAGAAGGGTTTAATCCCTCATGGTTAGTGGCTCGCGGTTTGCATACTGCCCGTATGGATGTCACTGCGGAACCGGCCCACTAATTTGTTGTTCAAAAAAAATATACCAATAAATATTAGCAAAAAAAAGTAATATTAGTAAAATTTATTAAATAATCTCAACCATTAATTTAGATACAAACTCTAATTTATAAATTTGAGCCATCATAAAAATTAAAATTAAAATTAAATTAAATTTTTAATCAAAATTACATGTTTATACCAAATTACATGTTTATAAATAGTTTACATTAACTATATTCTTATTATATATATTAAGTATTATAAAGTCTTTAATAGCTATATTTTTATTGTATTCTTCTAGTATTATAAAGACAACCTTAAAAACATGAGGTGGTTGTAATTGGATGGTCTTCATAAAATAAAATAAAATTACTCCATAGCACATGGTTTTGTAAGTGGTTAGATGGTTTTTGTTTTTGAAAAGCAAGATGGAATCTATTACTGTACTACATCAATCTTACTAAATTTCTCTCACCACCACTTTACTATTAGGGAGTATGTTTGAGTTTATTAGATTAGGGCTCAGGCCCATTAGGGTTTATCATGTACTCTATTTATATTGTTCTCGTATAATGAAATGATAGAGGAGTTCAATAATCTAACATGGTATCAGAGCCTAGGCTCTACCACAAAGATCCCTCCCGCCGGAACCCTAAAATATTCCGGCGCCGCCCTTGCCGGATTTCTCATCTTCTCCGGTAACCTTCTTGAATCTAGCCTTTCCTCATAATTCTTCTTCTCCTAACCATCTTTCTTATCATCTGCTCTTCTTCTTCTCATCCTAACTATCTCTCTTTGTTCTTCATATATTTTATTGTTTTTTTTAATAGCTTTGTCTCTTATTTTGTTAGTCTTAGTTTATTTCTTTTCGATTAAATTCAGTTTGAGTCTTTGTAAACCTCCGCTCAAACTGCGGGGGAGTATTAGGGAGTATGTTTGAGTCTATTAGATTAGGGTTCAGGCCCATTAGGATTTATCATGTACTCTATATATATTGTTCTCGTATAATGAAATGATAGAGGAGTTCAATAATCTAACATTTACCACTTTGTCTTTTGCTCCCAACTACACCAAATTTTCTCAGCTTTTTCCCAAACCATCAAGGCATCAACACCACCATATCCGTCCTCCGACGACACCATACCCATCACTGATTCACCGCCTCGGACGTCGAACAGATCACCGCCTCCGACGTAACCTTTCATGTGTGTTACTTTGTTGATCTCCCTTCATCTCTCTTGCTCAGATGTCTCGTCACCCTTGCGTTGCTTCATCTTCCTGATGAGTCGATGACCACTCTCCGTCGTCTGCCAATAGGTGGCGCTCCACCACCCTAGATCTGCAAATCAGTAAGTGTAAGTATACCTAGCCTTTATTCGATATACATTCATAGATCCGTCTCATTTGTTAACAAATTTAACATACTCCGATTATTTTTATAGCAGAACTATGTTATTAGAGAAACTTCGGTCCCCAGATGTGTAAAAATCGCAGGTTTATCCTCCAGGACCTTGTTTTTGTGGTATGTATATTTTTGTAGTTAGATATATGAGTTATGTAGTATGATTGTTTGCAAATATGGGTATGGTATTATATGTATAAACACGTTCCTTTTTCTTATGATAGTGTATAAAAAATATTTCAAAATATTAGTATAAATTCTTAGAGGTTATATTATTGGTGATATTGTTTTAAATTTTGGAAAACATATCTGCTAGTTTTTTATATAATTAAATGATAATCTTTGAAGAATTATCATGGAACAAACCATAACAGAAACTCTAAAAGCATACAACCTCATATCATTAATATATCTTTTTTTATATTAATTATATGTTTATTGTATTTCTTTAGTAGTATAAAAAAACCTAACAAAGATTAATTACTCCGAGAAAGGAAAAGAAATAATACAAAACATATAAATTTGATTGATCACAAAAGTATCATGCATGACTTGACTCTTAAATAGAATGCATATATTGAACACGATAAAAAATAGTTAATACCATGTCAAAACCATGTCATCAACGTTAAACTTCACCATGGATAACCTCTCTTATAAAAACACATTGTAAATCAAGTTAATAGTCCTTAGTGAAAAATGATTACACATTGTAAATTAAGTTAATAGTCCTTACTGAAAAATGATTGTACATGAAAACGAAGAGAACCAGATACAAAAAATATGCAAAAAGATTTTTTTTTTAAAATAAATAAACCAAAATTAATCAAGATACACAATATACCTGATTTCTATCCTCTATCTTCAGTTTTGAGTTCCCAGTTCTAGTTGAGCAGATTAGCAGATTGCGAGCTCGTTTTTGTTGCTTTATAAACATATCAAACTACATATACACATTGCATTAGTACAGTAAATTGAAGATAATCATGGATACTTGTCTTCTTAATGATTTTAGAGGCTAAATCAAAACTGAAATCATATTTCTGAAATAGATTAAAAAAATGATGTAAGGTGAACTTCAGACCACATATATTAAAATATACACATATATGTATGTATGTGTAATACTTATTTATTTACTTTTGTACATGAATGAGTATTTTAAATCTTCATAAAATGTGAAAGAATGCAGTATTACTACAAATTTCACACTATTGAGATCTGTAACCTTGCCTACTCTGCTTTCCTGTTCAGGGACTGTTTAAATAAAATTTATTCCAGAATTGAGAACTATTTTTATTGAAACGGAAACCAAATATGTTATTTAATTAGCTTAAAACGATGCTAACCTTTGGATCTTCTTCTTCACTTGTTTCAGGTCTCGTGGATTACTGGAACGTGGATTACTGGAATATAATATAACCTGAAAGTGCTAGAGTGATTAGTTCTTATCTTCAAAACAATTTGAAATTTGAAATTATGCATAAGATAATTTCTAAAATATATATACAAAACGTGGAGATATTTATGTGTACCACGTCGACTTTAATATATAAAAATGTGGAAAAGTGAGTAAAAGGTGGAGTTTGTTTCTATATTAATTTAACGTGCGTAAAAGAGTCCTCGCAATTTGACCGATTCAGTTTGTATTTTATACGGTGAGGATTTGTTAAAAAATACATTTTAACGGTTGAGATTTAATTTAACAAAACTCACCGTGGGTAATATATATATATAATTAGGCTGAGTGGCATTATGAAAGTCTAGTTAACAAATTACTAGTCTGAGTGGTGTTATGACTTATATTAGAGTTCCTGATGATGTTTTAATGGAAAAGAGTTGTATGTGTAATTAATGGTTACTTAATGATTATGTGCTCACTAAGCTTTACGTTCATGAGTGTTATGTTTTTTCTCTTTGTAGGATTTGGTAGAGAGAACGCTCCAGTTTGAGATTGACAGCTCAAGACTTCCATTTGCTATACATTTTTGAAACATTAAAGTAATTTTAAAAATTATGTAAACTTTGGTAAAGATGTTTATAAAAAATTGGGGTCATTACAATGTATAAGTGTGAGAGTATTGTGAGAATTTATATTTAGGTGAAAATGGAAAGAACAAATCATGACTATCAATTAGATATTGATCCACTAGATCTAACGGTTGTAATTCATCCGTTGTAATTTATTGTTAGGTAATGAATAAAATAAAGAGACAAATTTAGACTATCTGACATATCAAATGAAGAGTCAGGATTATATCTCCTATTTTCACCTAAATATAAATTCTTATTTGAACATCAATATGTATGTATGTATGTATGTATGTATGTATGTATGTATATATATATATATATATATATATATATATATATATATATATATATATATATATATATATATATATATATATATGGGGAAAGTGAGTGTGTGGCTGTAATGTATCTAACTTAGGCGTGGAACTCTCTAAAACGACGTCACTTTGGGTAAAAGAAATTTTTTTTGACTTTTATGTATGCTAATTCAAAAGACCAGTTATTCATCCCTCCCATCCATGACGATACATTTATATCCTACGAACCCTATATTCAGACTTCGATTTTGAAATGTCTACGTCCCTCTCGATTTTAAAATGGCTACTTCGATTTAATGGGCATGAACCCTATATCAGACCCGACATTTATCACCGTTGGCATTCGTTCACCATTTCATCATCCTCAAAGCACTCGATCATAACCAGAATCCACACTCTGAAACATGTCTTTTCGTTAACTGAGGATCGAAAACACCAGGTTTTAGTTTTGTAGTCCTTTTTGGTCTCGTAGGCAAGTAAAATCAAGATTGTTACCTTGACTTAGTAGAATCAAATTGTAGTAACATGTTGAAGTTAATTAATTATTGCTTTGAATTAGTTTGCAAAACTCTTTCTTGATTTCACCTCTTGTTTGGCATATGCATTGATTGGTTGTCCTTTTTGGTGTTGTAAGCTAGTACAATAAAGATTGTATGAGTTATTTTGACTATTATATGAGTTGATGACTAGTTTTTATAAAATGCACAACAGGTTTTCGATAAAATGCTTGATCGGGCTGTTTGTAGATTTTCATTAGATCTTCAAGTAGATGTTAATCTACAATACGTATATGATCACTTGAGTAAGATTTCTACAATTGTTTTGGTTTTAGTGTGTTTGTGACTTACATGACTCTCTGTAATTTACAATGAATTGGTATAAAAACTTGTTCATTTCACAGTCTTGATTGTCTTTCTTCATTACAGCTAATACAACACTATTTGTTTTATTTATGGAAGATTGTTATTTCAAGAAAACTCAATGACGAAGAGGTCGTGGATCTGGTTTGCAGCTATTAAATTTGGTTTTTTTTTGCTGTTGGTGACAGACAAGGATGACTACTATTACTTTCTTGGACATTTTGGTTTTATGTTAAATTTTTTTGTAATTATAGTTACTTAGGTTTTCTTGTAATTCCATGATGTACATATACTCTTGTTGTTGGCTATCAATAAAAGCAGCCCTTTCTATTTAAAATTGCATATCTTGATATTTCAGTTTGCATTGGCTAATGTATCAGCTGGTCATCAATTTTTCAAAATTTATTTGCTTCTGGTTGTTGTTGTTGGAATGTTGGCCATCTTCATTCAAGTTGTTGTTGCTTTGGCTAATGTATTAGCTGGTCATCAATTTTTCAGTTTGCATTGGCAACAACATGTTCATCTTCATTGAACTGACTGTTCACACCTATGTCACTTTCGCTTTGAAGTTCAATTTCTGAATCATCATAGTTGACCAAACAACCATTTGCATCAATATCTTCTATTAAATATGTCTCACTTGGTTCATCTATGCCCATGTTGTTACGAGTATCCTATACAAAATTAATTGGAACATATATACTTGTGATGCATCAGTTAATAGTGCTTGAAGTGACAATTCACAGTTAATGAAAAGTTCAAAAATTAACTAGCTGGAACATATATCCTTTCTAGAATGTTTGCTCAGTAAATGGGGAACTACAGGTAAATCATTAGTAAATGTACTAAATTCACTTTCTAGCATGTACTAAACCTCTTTAATGGTCATCGATCACTGATCACTTACTTGAGAAAAAAATTTACGTATACTCAATTGAATTTTTTTACTTATACTCATCATGGCATGCGAATATAGTATGTGGATTATGGTATGTGAATTCTCAATCCATAATCAATTTTGTTTTTACGACCTGGAATTCAATTTCAACTTCAATTTCGAAACTGTTCTTGGCGATTGGGCTATTTTCTCTAGCCGATAAGCTGGTCGATGTACGGAGAATTGAAGCAAAGCTTTCTGTCTAGTCGATGTATGGAGAATTGAATTTCGATGGAGAATTGATGGAAGCAAAGTTGGTCGATGGTTGAAGCTTTCTGTCGACGGGAAGGGTTCTCATATGAGAAATGAAGGGTCACAGTGGAGGGATGAATAACTGGTCTTTTGAAATTAGCAGACATAAAAACCGATTTTTTTTCTTTTACCAGTCGTTTAGAGGTTCCACACCTAAGTTAGATACGCTACAGCCACATACTCACTTTCCCCTATATATATATATATATATATATATATATATATATATATATATATATATATATATATATATATATATATATATATATATATATATATATATATATATATATATATATATAATCATGATCAAATAAAAAGAGTTTTAAGGTAAAAAGAGTAAGGAGAAACCAGAAGATGACACGTGTCATAACTAACAAAAGGTTAAAATAGGTATTTTATATATTTTTATTATCTCTCCTTCACCTTTCATTCCCACGTTCCAGCCCCAACCAAAATCGATTCTCTCTCATAGAACCCTAATCGCAGCAGCCCTGTCGATTCCCTAAACCACAGTCGCTGTTCGCCGCCTTCATTCCTGTTCCTTCCCGTCGCCGTCGCCTCCTGTCCCTTCCCGTCGCCGTCTACGTCGCGTGAAGACAGTGCAAGAAACCCATCGATTCCAGGCCCTGTGCATCTATGATTCCTTCCCGTCGCCACCATCAATTTATAGGCCACTGGTTTGTGTATTGTCGCCGCCGCCGCTGCTTGCTTCAAGATCGTTGTTGGGTTCTTGTTGCCACCATCGATTTTTAGGCCGTTTTCCTTATTGCCGCCATCTAGGGTTTCGATTTGCTGCTTCCCACCGCCTTCCCACCGCACACAGACCATCACCGTGGATTGCTTCTTCGCCGACGAGGACTGATTTGAAGCAACGAATCTTTTGTGTATTCCGTTTTTTATGCATCAGATCTTGAAGAAGATCTCCATCGTGGTTCATCATCGTCAACAAAGGTGCATCAGATTCTCATTTGTGCATCAGATTTGTGCATCTGTGCATCTGTCTATTAACTGTTTTGGTGAGTAATTCGATTCATAGGATTGTGCATCTTATGTTTTCTGTTGTATGCAACAGTTTAGTTGTTTATATTCTCGTAATTGTTGAAAAGGAGGATTGTGCATCAAAATAAATCTGGATCTGTTATTTTTATGCATCAGTTATTCTTGATATTCAGGATCTGTTAATTGTTAATTTTTTTAATATTGAATTGTTTGATTTAATCGTTGATTTTGGATTACCAAATTTTAGGAGGTGGTAAATACATAAAAGACTATTGTACCCTTTCTGTAATTTTTTTTAATTAAAACAAAAAGGAAAAAGCCAAATTTATATGAGCGGTTACAAAAAAAATGAATGTCTGAGATTTCTCCTTACTCTTTGTACCTTAATTCTCTTTTTACATGATCCTTACTCTATATATATATAAATAAACCATTTAACACTCTCTCTCCTTCTAACTTTTAAAAACTTTTTAAAATTATGTCAATCTTTAATCTCCACTCTTCTTTTTATCTAAATTAATCTCCTCCACTCAATTTTAACCATTTCTCTCTCCTAATAAATTTTAACTTTTTATTTATTTAAAATATATTCTCCCACCAACACACTCTCTTATACAAACACAATTATCCACCCATATCAGTATAATTTTCAAAACCTTATTAACTTCTCTCTTCTTATTTTATAAATATAAATCTTTTTAAATTTTTAATGTTTTTTAAAATTTAGAGTAAATTACAAAAATCGTCCCTGTGTTTTGCAAAAAGTAACACCTTTGGTCCTTTAAAATCAAAAAGTACAGAAATCGTCCCTGTGGTTGATATTTTGTAACACTCTTCGTCCCTGTGGTTGACATTTTATTACATGTTTGGTCCTTTATGCAAACGACAGTTAACTTTTCTGTTAAGTCCTCCCTCATGTGCATTGCACATGAGGGTATTTTGGTCATTTTACAATTAATCCATGTTTCCAAACACTAAAAAACACCCTACCAACTCTCTTTCTCATTTCTCACTCTCTCTCTGCTCTAGAACACAAACAGATTCCTCTCTCTCACACACACTCACTCTCTCTAAAAAATGGAACCACCATCACCACCGCGAGAACATTGTGGAACCACCACCACCACCGGCGAGATCATTGTGGAACCACCACCATATTCTCTCTCTCTCTCTCTCTCTGAAATTGAAACCCTCCCATGACTTTCTCTCTCTCTAAATGGGAGCCACCACCACTGGCTACACCTACCACCAACGCTGTCGTAACCCTACTCCACCATAGCCGCCGCCACTGCCACCGTTACCTATCTCCAACCACCACCTTCGCCTCTTCACAACCACCATGTCACCGCCGCCCTCTTCCATTTGGTGATGAAGAACTTGGATCTAGGGTTTTCTCCAAGGTTGTGAACAGGCAACCATCACCACCGCCATCATCGTCGACCTCACTGTCTCTCTAACCGTTGCATCGCCATCATCGAAGTCAGACCACTGCCAAGCCATCATCGGAAGTCAGACCACCGGGCAACGATCACCACCGCCATCATCGTCCTCATTCTCTCTCTCACCGTTGCTAGCGCCATCATCGAAGTCAGACCACATCCAAGTGCGAACTAATCTCAGACTAATCTCGAACTAATCTCATATTTGGGTGTCTCCAAGGTGCCTTCAAGCAGATCCAAGGTGGTAAGATTTAGGTTTTCTCATCCAGATCCAAGATTTGGGTATTCAGATTCGGGTTATTTTCTGTTGTGATTGAATTTTTTTTATAATCATCTCAGATTTAATTGATTAGGGTTTTATTGTTTTTGCATGACTTTCTTCATCATCTTAATTCGTCTTGTTGAACTTTATCTCAGATTAAATTATCTATCTGGTTTCATTCTTCTTGATACATAATATCCATTGAAAGGATGTAATTCTTGAGTTCTTGATGTTGATTTGTTATCTGGAAATCATGTTTCATCATCTTACTGTTTTGATTTGTTTAAATATATATTTCATCATCTTACTGTTTTGATTTGTTTAAATATATATTTCATCATCTTACTGTTTTGGGTTATTGGTGTTGATCTGTTATCTTGAAATCATGTTTCATCATCTTACTGTTTTGATTTGTTTAAATATATATTTCAACCTCTTACTGTTTTGGGTTCTTGGTGTTGATCTGTTGTTGTTCCTGGAAATTCAAGGTGTTCTTGGTGTTGATCTATTGTTTCTGGAAATTCACATGAGAGCAGAGAGAGTACGAGCAGAGAGAGTAAGAGCAGAGAGCAGAGAGATAGTGTGAGAAAGAGAGTTGGTAGGGATGACAAGTATGTGTTTGGAAACATGGATTAAGGGTAGAATGACCAAAATACCCTCATGTGCAAGGCACATGAGGGGGACTTAACAGAAAAACAAATGACGTTTGTATAAAGGACTAAATGTGTTACAAAATGTCAACCACAGGGACGATTTCTGTACTTTTTTATTATAAAGGACCAAAAGTGTTACTTTTTGCAAACCACAGGGACGATTTTTGTAATTTACTCTAAAATTTATTTTTAAAATTAATAAATTAGTTGATACAAATATAAGAAAAATTGAAGAAAAAAACGGACATATTGCTGAAATGTTTTTCGTGACATTGAATTACGTGTTATATATATATATATATATATATATATATATATATATATATATGAAAAAGTTTAGTTGAGAACCATTTTTATTGCGAGAACCGCAATAAGCAATCCGAGCCGTCAAATTCCCCCTCATTCAATGTCATCACCCACTCTTGAATTGATCACATGCATTCTGCCACACATAACCCCCCACGCTCTACACCCATGAATTACACTTATCAAATCAACGAATAAGATTAGTTTTCGCAGTACTCACACTAAAATCGGTTCTCAAATGAACATTACCATGTATATATAGGGGACGGTTCAAACGAGAACTGTTTTTCGTACGAGAACAACGAGAACCAATCTTAGCCGTTGATTTGATAAAATGGAATTCATGGATGTGGAGCGTGAGGGGATCAAGTGTGGTAGGGTGCATGTGATGAATTCATGGGTAGGCAATGACATTGAAAGAGGGGGAATTAGACGGTTCAGATTGGTTCTCCCGGTTCTCGTACGAAAAACAATTCTCGTTTGACCTTTTGCCTATATATATATATATATATATATAGAGAGAGAGAGAGAGAGAGAGAGAGAGAGAGAGAGAAGTGTTCAAACGAGACTGTTTTTCGTATGAGAACTGCGAGATTCAGTCTTAACCCATGATTAAAATTAATCAATTGCTAAAAAAATTTGACAGCTCATTAATGTGTCATTAATGACTCATTAATGACGCATTAATGAGAGTTATTTCGAAAAAATCAAGTCTCGTAAATTATGACGACTCAATTAGACGCAATTCACGATTGAGTAAATATATAAATTACCAAAATACCCCTATTAATGAGCTACTAATGACATTTAAAAAATAGTTGGTGGACCGTTATTAATATGCGACACTTAATTCGCCCAAAACAGTCCTCACTTAATATGTCATTAATGAGTCAATTATTAACCGTCAAATTTATTAACTATTGATTTAATTTAATTAAATACCATATACTAATTAGTTATATCAGTACCCGTATGAAAAATAGTACACATTTAAATTCAACCCTATGTATGCATGTATATTACGAAATTAAACAAAATCGAGAGTTTCATATCTCCTTTAAGTGGATGAATTTGACGATCGATGTAACATGGACCACAAGAGGGGTAGGGGGCGAGTATAGCTAGCTGGGCCTCACCCTATGCCCAACTCGTGCCAACCTACATACATTCCTCTGACCACTACCTGCACTCTACATGCATGTTCCGCCTCAAACAAAAGTCACAACGTTCCATTGAATCAAATCCAACTCTCACCTTCTTCATATCCAGGCAAACACAAACATGCATACATACATATATATATATATATATATATATATATATATAGAGAGAGAGAGAGAGAGAGAGAGAGACCTACAACAAAAGTTTAGCGGTTTTCCTTCATAATACGTGTAATTGGAAATTCTGTTATTAAATTCTTTTAGCGAATTGGATTTCGAAGGAACGAGATACGATATCACGTTTGGTTGTTAGGAAATAGAATGAAATTGAATTCCAATCACTCATGTTTATCTGTTTAGTTTGTAAATTTAATTTATTAAAAGAACGGAACGCAATTGTGTTAAACGATTTATTAAATATCCTTTATTTATTATTATGTATATTATTATGTATATACTTCATTATTACGCACATATAAACGTACTAGATTAGATTTGTGTGTGGTATATATTTGTCTGTAATTATCTTATACATTATCAATGTTAGTTTTTATTTATATTAAATTAGATGATACACACTTGTACACATGCATGTGTGTTGACAAAACACAAACATATAATGAAATGTGTGTCGGTGGCTGCGACATCTCCGGTGGTACATTAACCGTGACCACCGCCGGGAGGTGATCATTTACCGCCGTCGCGAATGATATTATGCATTCTTCCTCAATTGCGATGTAAAGTCAATATAACGTCACTACAAGAAAAAAAGGGAAAAAAACACCAAAAGGCTTTTGCGACGACACGTGTCGTCGCAGAAACCCCACTACACGACAAAAACTGATTACTTTTTGACTATTGCTCAGTGTTGACCAGAATTACACTTTCTGCGACGACATAGGTATTTATATTTTCGTTTACATTAATTTTTGACATGAAAAGTTGAATTTAGCGGTGAAAAGTGCCGCCATTTTTTACAAGGTTTCTGCGACGACATATCTAGGATTCTGCGACGACATTATCGTCCCTGAAGGTCCTAGAGAAAAATATTATATTTAAATGCTAAACTCAGTACATACAACGACGTCGTTTAGGTATCTGCGACGAAATTTGGGGTTTCTGCGACGACATATGTCGTTGCTGAAGGTTCTGAAACCCTTATCTCTTTGGCAGCCGACCTCTTCTTCACTTTCACACCCATTTCTTCATTTTGACAGCCCAAAGCTCTCCCTTTCTCACCTTTCTACCGTCGATTTTTTAATTCCCATCGTAGATCTTGTCATCTCATCTCCGGTCACTCTAAACTCCGGTCAAACCTTCATTTTTTCCTGCGAAAAGCTTCATTTTCTCCGGCGAAGTTTAAAATCCGAACAAGGTTAGTTGATTGTGTGTAGTCTTTGTATATTTTGTTTGCTAGATGAGTTATGTGTAATATATTTTGTATTTTTTAGATTTTCTCTTGATTTCGTTTTTCCGGCCAAATTCCGGCGAAGAAGTCCAAAGTTTTCCGGTCATCTTCAAGGTTTGGTGTTTTACTCATTCTTTGTATTTTTTATTTGTCAAATGATTTATGTATAACACATGGTTATGTTAGATCTTTGTACATTTGAACCTCTAGCGAAATTCCGGCGAAACTCCGGCGAACTTCTGGCAGGTCTCCGGCGGCAGGAGGTTAGTGCACTACATTACATTTGTTCTAGATATTTTTTTTATTTTGAAGTAGTTCATTGTAGTTAATCTATATAATAGGCCTTTTAATTGCATAAATTCTAAATAAATATAGATATTTTGTTTAGTTATTTTGTTAGTTGGGAGTTAGATAACTATTAAATATAGATATTATACATAGGTACAAATTTGGATTTCCCATTTTACAGTTGTTATGCTGACGAAATTTTTATAAACTACGAAAGTTGAGTAATTATTATATATGAATAACTAGATGTATATACTTGCGGGTGATATATGCAACAAAACATGAGTAGCTATTATTTTTGTATGGGTTGGTTGACATTATATCATTTTTTTTTGTTCATTTTGTTAGTTGAGAAGTAAAATGACCATTAAATATTTTTGTTATTTTATAATTATATAGCAAGAAATAGATCAACTCATGGAAAGCCAAGCGGAGAGTTCAAACCCACTTACCGATGAGCAAATATTACAACAAGTTTTGGGTGAACGTTGTGGACACAATCGTGGGCGTAGTAGAAATTACCCGCCGTTGCATCATCTTCAAGCTCACAACCACAACAGGAAAGAACATATACACAAAAGGAGGTGGAGTCAATGTTTGCGTTTTAAGGATCCTATGTACGCAAATGAGGACAATGACGAGGGAGAGTATGTGGATGAAGAAGTGGAAGATGATTATCTTGAAGATGAGGATAACGATATGTAGTATGCCATATTTCTAATTTTATCAAAAACTTTGTGTGAAGTACGAACGAATTAAGTATGTGTGTTATCTTTAATCTCGAGGACATGTACGATGATTTATAAATATATATGTATGCTTCGTCTTCAACTATAATTTGTAGGTTTTTGTTTTATATATCAGCAGATAATATTAACAATTTTAAATATTATATTGTAAAAAAAAACCTTTTGCGATGACATTGTCGTTGCAAAAAAAAAAGACTGCATTTTAGGGTTCCTTTAGCGACGACAATCTCATCGCAAATCTTTTTAAAAAAATAAAATTTTACCCCTTTAGCGACGACACTGTCGTCGCAAAAACATCAAGAATTTCTTTTTGATTTTTTTCTGCAATATAATCTGCGACGACCTTTTGCGACGACAATTCCTGGCACCATCCGTCTTCGCAGTTGACGAAAATTGTCGTCGCAAAAAGGTTTCAGCCACGGTAGTTCGGCGACGACTTATTTGCGACGACATGTCGTCGCAGAAAGGTTACAGCGACTCCATATTGGCTTTTAACGACGACAATCGTCGTCGCAAAAGGTCATTTTTCTTGTAGTGCGTACCAAAAGTCGAATTTAATTAAGTAGGTGTATCGATTTTTATTGTGTTGAAAATGTTGCTAATGTCGTAGGTTGCCCACATGAGACTCTACCAATTAAATGGTCATTATATAGCCATCAAAGATTCAAATGGTAAGTAAGATGTACGCATGCATAGGATATGGTTAGAAGGACGGATTGAATATTTATAAAGTCAAACATCCTCTCAAATGGTGGAATACTCACACTTGTAAAATAGATTCTAGGTAGCCTCCCCACTTATTATCTTTTATTTGAGTTCCCATATATTAAATTGCAATCCAATTGAATATATATATATATATATATATATATATATATATATATATGGTGGAAGGTTCAAATGAGAATGTGAAATTAATTGAGAATAAGAGACTAAATCTTAGAGGTTCATTTTGTAAGTGGAATTAATGGATGGACAACGTGGGGGAATCGAGTGTGGCATGGTGCATGTGAGTATTGAGGAATTCATTGGTGGGCAATGACATTGAAGGAGGGAAATTGGACGGCTGAGATTGAGTCTCCAATTCTCAATTAATTTAAGGTTCTCATTTTAACATCACACACACACACACTATATATATATATATATATATATATATATATATATATATATATATATATATATATATATATATATATATATAGAAGTTCATTCGAGAACCACGAGAACCAATCTGAGCCGTTCAATTCCCCCTACTTCAATGTCATTGCCCACACATGAATTCCTCATATGCACCCTGCCACACTCTTCCCTCCACGCTCTCCATCCATGATCTTCCCATATCCAAGGAATGGCTAAGATTGATTCTCGTGCTAACAACGGTTCTCGAATGAACCCTCCCATATATATATATATATATATATATATATATATATATATATATATATATATATATATATATATATATATATATATATATACTGTTGGGGAGATAGCAATATCAAACCTAAATCAAACCTATCTATTAAGTAAAATATGATTTGATGTTAACAAAACCATATATTCAGTTTTAGACTTAGATTGATGAAAAACATGTGTTGTTTTTCATCTGAGACCTAAAGAATTTCTAAGTAAGATATGTCAGCTGACGAATCATAGTATCAGCTGAACACTGAGTATCAGCCAAAGGACCAGCTTCAGGAAGATCAGCTGAGAAGAAAAGATCAGTCGAAAAGCATCAGCTGAGGAATCACATTAGATCAGCTGATGGTCTAAAACCATCAGCTAATGAAGATTTCAAGATCAGCTGAGCAATCAAGGATCAGCTGACACAATCACATTGATCAGCTGATGCCTCCCATCTGTCAGATAAGGTATTTACTACTTATCCAATCATTTCTTCATGAGCTGATCATACTCAAATGATTAGCTGAGCCCTTGAGATCAGCTGACAGTTTAGTTTGATCAGCTTATTAGCTATACTTTGATTTGTATTATTAGCTGAGCATTTCGATCAGCTGAGCAAATCTAGTCAGCTGAGTCTTTCACATTTATCCTTAGCTGAGCTAAATTACAATTGCAGTTCAGTGTCCGTTAGCTGAGTCTTTATTGTATATCTCAGTTAATAGCTTTTCTATGTAATATTTTCTTTAGTCAAAGGCAGAACATGTGTTGTTCTTATGTTGCCTTAGATCTTTCTTTGTAAAAGTACTTAGCACCTTTTGTATCTGCAAAGAAACAAAAAGGATAGATCTTTATCCCCTGGAAAAGGAGAAAGATACTCTTGAAAAGAAGATCTCGAAGATATAATGTTAAGTATGGCTGGCAACTCCATACTTGGTAAAGTCACATCTTCATAAAGCATGGTGTTGATTAAAGCACAAACATGAAAGGAGAAGTTTACTTTTCCAAGATATAAAGGTAGTAGTTTAATAATATAATAATAGATAGTGGGTATACTCATTACAGAAAAGTATGTTCACTTTACACACTTTGTGTATAAAGTTAACTTACTTTTCACCCACTAACTTTATTTATTATAATATTATTAAACCGAGTACCTTTGTCTCCTTCTCTCTTCATCAACCCGGACACACCTTGCTTATATATACTCATGCATGGAAACATGCTAAGTATGCATTGAAAAACACTGAAATCTCATAAGTTGAGAATTAGAAGAGTTAGCATTTTACTTTCAGTGTAACAAACTTGTTCATGTGTTGAACGTCTTAGACATTAGTTGTTTAAGATTAGCATTGTCTATGTGTTAGACAAATCTAGTTGCCACCTTTTATTGAACTTAGATTTTCCGCATCTAGTTCATGTAATTCTTGATTAACATCAATAAGAATTATATAAAAGTAAACCGTGTGTCTCTTAAAGTTTAATTTGCTAAAGTTTGTATTCAACCCCCCTTCTACAAACATTTGTTGTTGTAGTATCCATTCAGGACCAACAACTGGTATCAGAGCAGGCTAGATAATTCATATCTAATATCTGTTTTTCTTACTCTTCAACTGCTTCTACCCCACACTACTAAATGGCCACTTCTGTTGCTGCTTCTAATGGTTCTTCCAACAATGGCTCACTCACAAGGTGTCCAATGTTTGATGGAGAGAATTTCTCTCTCTGGAAGAGTAGAGTTCTTCTCTATATGTCAAGCCTTGATGATGTGATGCTTAAAACTGTAACTGAAGGTCCTTATGTTCCTTCCTCAACTATCCAAGTAACTGAAGCCACTGATGAAGTTCCTGCCGTTGAAAGACTAATTATAAAGCCTATAAATCAATGGTCTGATGAAGACAAAAGGCTTGTTAATCTTGATGTTAAAGCAAGTACAGCCTTAGTCTCTGCACTACCAAATGATGTCTATCATTAAGTTCTTAACTGCAAATTTGCAAAAGAGATGCTAGACACTTTGACCGTTGCATATGAAGGTACTGAAGAAGTGCAGGAAAAATAGAAACTTCTTCTGGTAAGAGAATATGAGTTCTTCTTTGCTCATAAAGGTGAAAATCTAACTCAGACCTACACCAGGTTCAACTGCCTTATTAATGACTTAAGAAGGGCAGATGTTCCCAAGAGCAATAAAGAGCTTGTAAACAAGTTTCTAGACTCCCTCCCAGAATCTTGGGATCACTTTATCACTGTGCTTAAACATGGTGAGAAAATCAAGGGTCTTACACTGGTTGGTTTATATGGAAATCTTATGAATCATGAACAATCAGTGAAACAAAGAAAACTCTCTACCAAGGATATGAAGGAGGCTGCAAAAGCTCCAACTACTGCCCTTGTATCTAAGGATACAAGATCTAGGAGTTTTGTAGCAGTGGTGGATGAATCAAGTGATGAGGAAGATGAAGAGGAAACTTCTGATGAAGAGCAAGTGGCTGATGGGGATGAAGATATGGAGAACATGGACAGTATTGAAGCTGCTGTTGAGCAGGCTGCCATGTTGGTTAAAAGGTTCAAACCTTTCTTGAAAAGAAAGGGTGTCAAGAGGTTTGAAAGGAAACCCTTCAAAGGAGAAAGAGCCATGCCAAAACCAAAGGCTTCTGAAGGGTGTTTCTCTTGTGGCAAGACTGGTCACTATGCCAGTGAATGTAAGTCCAGAGGAAACACAGGCTTCAAGGGTTCCTCAAGCTCAGACAACAATATTGATTATGAAGCTAAATATAAGAAACTTCTTGCTGCTGTCCTTGACAAGAAGAAGAAGAAAGCTCAGAACAGGGTGCTGGTTGCTGAAGAAGAAGATTGGGCTGAGGAAGATCTCTCAAGTG
This sequence comes from Pulicaria dysenterica, assembly GCA_947179395.2. Classification (NCBI taxonomy): domain Eukaryota; kingdom Viridiplantae; phylum Streptophyta; class Magnoliopsida; order Asterales; family Asteraceae; genus Pulicaria; species Pulicaria dysenterica. Next base: position 19,333,868 of record OX359290.1, on the reverse strand, counting down.
ATGAAGATGAGGTCCTCACAGCTCAGTTCAGTTTGATGGCTAGCACAGCAAGTACAAGTTCCTTTGATGAGGACATGAAGAAAGCTGCTAAAGCTTGTACTTCTCCTGACTGGGATCCTTCTTCTGTGTATCAGGATGGAAAATTTATTAACTATGAAGATAATGAGAAGAACACTATGTTTGATTATTTGTGTGTTAAGTTTCAGTCAAATATTCTAAGAGAAAATAAGCTAAAATTAGAAATAGAATCACTAAAAGAGAGATTAAGTCTTAAAGATGAGAAACTGAAACAAATGACAAAACTGGAAGATGATTTAGCTAATCAAAAGATACTTACTCAGATCTTGGTAAAAGAAACCAATGAAGCAACAATAAAGTTTAATGACCTTCAAAAAGTAGTTAGATCTTGTTGTGTATCTGCTGAGAAGACCACTTAGTGTGTCAATGAGCAGATTCCAAAACAAGTTCAAGCTATTATTGGTGGAAATTATTCCCAAGCTGCTAACTGTGTTGATTTTAGCAAGAAAATAAATATCTTAGAAAAAGCTGATATTTTACCTCTTACTTTTCAAAAGATTGTAAAAGGAAAAAGTATTATCACTAACAGATTTGTCAAAAGTAAAAGTACTCAGTTGAAAGACTCAACCTCTTCAAAAGTTGGTTCAAGTTCTATTGTCTTGACAGAAAGCAAAAGTACTGAAAATTTAAGTGTAAAGGAAGTAAGTAAAGGAATGGAATCATTTGTTGATACCAAAGAGACATTCTGTTGTCAAACCTTGAAATCTGATACATTAAATTTAGGAACTCAGCTGACTGAAAATTCCTTAGCTAATGACGTTACATCAGCTGATCAAAAAGTAGATGATAACTGCTCAGCTGATATCCTGTCAGCTGATCATGGATCCTCTTCTGTTTTTTTACTGATCAAACTTCACTTCAAACTCTTTTAATAGGAGAAACTCAGAGTAAAAGACCTTTTGTGTACAAAAAGTCTCAGTCTGCCATACCTAAAGTTGATCATAAACTCATTTTTACTAAGGGTCAACCTAAGGTAACTGTAAACAAAGACCTTATTAGTTTACAGAATCAGCTGCAACAGCTGAATGGTGAAATCTGTCAGCTGATGACCCATAGTCATCAGAAAACAGTTAAGACATCTCTTAGGCAATTACCAAAACATGTTAAAGGCTCCAAAAATCAAAAATGTTATAAATGTGGGAGCAAAGAACATAAGGCAAGTAATTGTTCTCTTGAAGGTAACTCAAGACAGCGGACTGATTATGATAACACAGTTGTTTCTCTCATTCATAAACAACCTAATCTAAATTGGATGGCTAGGTGCAATCCGCAGGGGTCCACTTAAATGTGGATGCCCAAGTATCACTAACCTTCTTTCAATCACAACTATGCAGGGGCTGAACACATGGTATCTTGACAGTGGATGCTCAAGGACCATGACAGGATGTAAAGCTTTGCTTAGTAACTACAAGAAGGAAAAAGGTCCAAGAGTGACCTTTGGTAATAACAATTGTGGACAAACAAAAGGCTACGGAGAACTTCATAATGGGAACCTAACCTTATCCAAGGTATCATATGTTAAAGGGCTTCAGTACAATCTCATCAGCATAAGTCAGTTATGTGATGGTGATCATAAAGTCCTCTTTACAAAGACAGGTGGTTCCATTTTAGATCGAGAAGGTAAAACAATAATTTGTGCAAAGAGAACCAAGGATGTATATACTCTTGATATGTCCCTGGTGATCCATCCAAGTTAACCTGTTTGTATACCAAGTCTGTAACTGACACAAACTGGTTATGACACAAAAGGCTTTCCCATTTAAACTTCAAAAACATTAACAAGTTGAGCAAGGGTGAACTAGTGTCAGGACTACCTTCACTGACGTATGTTAAGCCTAAACCTTGTTCTGCCTGTGAGAAGGGAAAGCAGCACAAGACTTCGTTTCCATCTAAGCAAGCCTTCTCCATTACTGAACCTTTCTACATGTTGCATATGGATCTATTTGGTCCTGTTGCTACTGCTAGTATTAGTGGAAGTAAGTATGCATTGGTAATGGTTGATGAATTCTCAAGATACACTTGGGTCATCTTCCTAAAAGCAAAGAGTGAGGCTGCTGAAGAAATTATAAGTTTCATTAGAAAGATGGAAGTGCTCAATGGCAATCTGGTAAGGATGCTTAGAAGTGATCATTGAACCGAATTTAGAAATCAAACTCTTGAAGGTTTCTGTGATGAGAAAGGCATATCTCAAAACTTCTCTGCTCCAAGAACTCCACAACAGAATGGTGTAGCAGAAAGAAGAAACAGAACTTTGATTGAAGCTGCAAGAACATGCTGTGTGAGAGTGGGTTAGGATTCAACTTCTGGGCTGAAGCTGTCAGTTGTGCGTGTTTTACTCAGAACAGATCCCTTGTAATAAAGAGGCACAACAAGACTCCTTATGAAGTGCTCAAGGGAAGAAAGCCCAACATCAGCTTTCTACACATCTTTGGGTGTCAGTGTTTCATTCTGAACCAGAAAGATCAATTACAGAAATTTGCACCAAAAGCTTATGAAGGTGTGTTTGTTGGATATTATGTGATCTCCAAAGCTTATAGAATTTACAACATCAGAACAAAGGTCATAGAAGAATCAATCAATGTAAGTTTTAATGAAAATGACTTTGTTGCTTCCTGTTCTACTAATCCATCTACAGGTGAGGAATTTAATGATTTGCTGCATACTGAAGATAACACTCCAGTATCAGCTGATCCACTCCCATCAGCTGATCCAATCTCATCAGCTGACATAGATGACTTAGATGAACCTGTTCCAAATCTACAAAACACCTCTGCACATTCTATCCTGAATCAACCCACACTTTTATTGAATGATGAGAATCATGATTCAACATCAATGGACTCTAATTCCATATCAAACATTCCCTCATCAGTAGCAGTCCCATCAGATTGTAACCAAGAAATTCTGTCAGCTGATCAACCAGAAGTCTCATCAGCTGATCCAAACCAAAGAATTTCAACTCCCATAATTCAAAACAATTCAAACTCTCCCAGAATCCAAAATACCTACAAAGACTTGAGAAATCATCCAATTGATCAGGTCATAGGTAACATAGAAGCACCTGTACTAACAAGATCAAAAGCTTGTAATTTCTGTTTATACACAGGTTTTGTTTCTATGATTGAACCAAAGAAGGTAGATGAAGCTCTAAGTGATCCTCACTGGATAAATTCCATGCAAGAAGAATTGGCTGAATTCACTAGGAACAATGTATGGACTTTGGTGCCAAGACCAAAGGACAAATCCATCATTGGTACTAAGTGGGTGTTCAGAAACAAGATGGATGAACAAGGGCTGATCATCAGAAACAAAGCAAGATTAGTTGCACAGGGGTATTGTCAAGAAGAAGGTATTGATTATGATGAAACCTTTGCCCCTGTTGCAAGACTTGAAGCAATAAGACTGTTTCTAGCTTATGCTGCCTTCAAAGACTTCAAAGTATTCCAAATGGATGTTAAGAGTGCTTTCCTCAATGGTGAATTGAAGGAGGAGGTGTATGTCAAACAACCTCCAGGTTTTGAGGATACAAGCAAACCAGATCATGTATACTTCTTGAACAAAGCTTTGTATGGTCTGAAGCAAGCCCCAAGAGCCTGATATGATACCCTCTCTTCTTTTCTGACCACTAAAGGATTTTCTAGAGGAAGCATAGATAGCACCCTATTCATAAGGAAATTCAAGGGTGATGTAATACTTGAGCAGATATATGTAGATGATATAATATTTGGGTCTACAAATGTTGATCTTTGCAAAAAGTTTTCTAAACTCATATCTGACAATTATCAAATGAGTATGATAGGTGAATTAAACTATTTTCTAGGTCTTCAAATCAAACAAGAGGTTGATGGAATTTTCATTCGTCAAACAAAGTATGTAAATGACTTACTTAAGAAATTTGAGTTTGAAAATTGTTCTTCAATGAAAACACCCATGTCTACTGCCTTAAAGCTTGGAAAGGACACTGATGGTAAATCAGTAAACATTACAGCTTATAGAGGTATGATAGGGTCTCTTTTATACCTCACTACAAGTAGACCAGATATTATGTTTTCTACATGTCTTTGTGCTAGATACCAAACAGATCCCAAAGAATCTCACTTAGCTGCAGTTAAAAGAATTTTCAGGTATCTCAAAGGAACTCCTAATCTAGGTCTTTGGTACCCCAAAGACTCTGATTTTGAGTTAGTTGGATACACTGATTCTGACTTTGCAGGTTGCACACTAGACAGAAAGAGTACATCTGGGGGTTGTCAATTATTAGGTGGAAGATTGGTCAGCTGGTCAAGCAAGAAACAGAACTCTGTTTCAACTTCTACAGCTGAGGCAGAATACATTGCTGCTGGAAGCTGCTGTGCTCAATTGCTATGGCTGCAAAATCAACTACTGGATTATGACATATAGTTTGAAAATTCCCCAATTCTGTGTGACAACACAAGTGTCATATCTATCTCTAACAATCCTGTTTTGCATTAAAAAACTAAGCATATTGAAATCAGACATCATTTTCTTAGAGATAATGTGCAGAAAAAGAAAGTTTCAATGCACTATATCAACACTGATGTTCAATTAGCTGACATTTTTACAAAACCTTTGGATGAGTCTCGGTTCAACTTCCTAATATCCAAACTTGGCATGTTAAATTTGTAATATATTCTTTTCTTAGGTAGTTAATTTTGTGTGAGAAAATAATTTTATTTGTGTGCGAAATGAAGTACTTATCTAAGTTTCTTCATATTTTACTTATGGTAGATCAGCTAATGGAATTATGTCAGCTGACGTTCATCAGCTGACACTATACCTCAGCTGATAAATCATCAGCTAAGACTTAGAAGCTCAGCTAAGTACATTCATTAGCTGACACTTATTTTATCTCAACATGGATCAGCTGCCACTCTCGTTTGTCAGCTGATGATTTTCAAAAGTCAACTGTGTCCCCACACTTATATTATTAATTTCACATTTGTATTTATTAAGTTACTAGGTCGTATTTAATTTCTGTTAACTTGTCCGTTAGTTGTCCGTGTATTTAGTATCTTATCCGTTTATTTACCTTTTTGCAGATGTGACAGTTGCTTTTTGGAAAATATTTGTGTAACAGTTTAGGTTTCCAAGGAAGATATAAAGTGTTTTGAGCGGTTATTCATTTCTTAAGCTTTCAAAATTACCAAACACTCTTTCTCTCTCAAACTGTCAAACCCTAAACTCTCGTTGCTCAAACTTCATTCACTCTGTAATCATGGTGATCTTCAACCCTGCAACTTCTCCAAACGCCATTGCTGGTGAAAATGTCACACCTAACTCTGAAATCACAATACGCCCAAACAACTTTCTCATAAACACTTATATTCCCGCGAGCAAAGCAAACCAGGGATACGAACCTATAGTGGCTTTCATAACTGCCCATCCCCTGTTCGCATGTCTATCTGCTCATCCTCTGTTTATCTTTCCAAACATTGTTGGTGAGATGTGGTACACTGCAAGGTACCATGCTAATCAAGACTTAATCACTTGCACCTGCCTCAATGGTACCATCAACATAAACATCACTACTGATTCTCTCAGACAAGCGATCTCCATACCCAATATGGCCCCATTTCAACCTTTTGCTACAATGGATCAAGTTCTAGAGGTTTTGCCCCTGATTGGCTACCAAGGTGTTGTTTCCCATGGCCAGTATAAACTGTCTGCTCTAGGACACCCATGGAAGTATTTGGCCAGTGTAATCATTCGATGTTTTGGTCACAAGTCTGGCAGTCATGACCAAATGAACCAATCTGAACTGATGGTGCTACATGCCTTGGTCACAGGGAGGAATATTGACTTCACACAAGTCATATTCTCTGAAATGGTGGATAAGATCACTCTGGGCACATCAAAGAAATCAACCAGAACCCTAGTTCCTTACATCAGGTATCTAAGTTTAATTGCACTTAGAGATGTTCAGAGGGAACACTATGTTGGGTTAGCTGCTCACTTGCACACAATGACCATCCCTCAAATGGGTCAGAAAACTTTCCATTTGATAAGGGAATTTCAAGGTCCTGCTATCACTGATCAAATGCAAGAGTTGATTGATGTTGCTGTTGAGGATGCTGAAAATGAAGAGGAAGTTGATGCTGAGAATATTGAGGGACAAATGGCTGATGATTCTGAGTCTCCTGATTTAATCACTGATCATTCTGAGGAGTCTATGACTCATGCTCCAGATGAAGCCTTAGTGGAAGAAGAATTGATGTTTAGAGCAGATGTGTTTGATGAACCAGCACAGGATGAGCCTATTAATCCTGATGCTGAGGGTGATAATGACAGTAGTACTGACAGTGGTCAAAATGATCATGATGAGGGAGATGATGACTTTCATGGTGGTGATGCTGGAATTACTTATGCTGAAAACGTTCAAGATACCACCTCCTCATCTTCTCAAATTGGGATGCCACTCGCACATTTTCCTGCTCCTTCCAGCTCAAGCACCCCACAAAATCAACAAAGTGGTGATGCAGCTGATGGTGATGATGCTGAGGAAGACACAATTTCTGACAATCTCATTCAACTGATTGAGATCAGCAAAACTCAGCACATCTCAGGTATAATTTCTACCACCCTTAAGGATACTCACTTGGTAAACCCAACCAATGAGAACCCAACCTCTCCTCCAGTTGTAACACCCCCACAACAGCCAAGCTCTAGTGTACTCCCAACAGTCACTAGTTCTACTCCCTTTGTAACCCAAATAGAAACAAGGTCATTAGAGATGGTGCACACTGCACTTATCTCAGAGGGATTGCACACTGCACCTATGACCTCAACTCCTATAACTACCTCTTATTTTGAGGGGGAGCTCATGGAAGTTGATATAACCCTACAACCAGTGGGTGTGTCCTCACAACATGGCACATCTGTAAATATGGGAATGCTGCAATCTGGGTCACCCTCCTAACAGGGTGATGCCATTGAAAGACTGACCTTCTCCCAAGGTCATACTATGTCTACACCCCAATTGAGTCAAGCCTTTCCCTTAGTAAGTTCACAACAACTTCCTACTGTAATAAGGGATACCCCTTTGAGTGCAACCCTCACTCACAATCACATATTTGCACCTATTTTTGATTTAATTCTTACACATGCTAGTGCACTACCTGTCAATACTAGTGGCATAAACCAGTCATTAGTACAGGGTACAACTTCTGTTCCCAGTGATCTTAGGCCTCTATACCAAGGTCTAAGTGAGGGACCACAATCCATTCCAGTTCTAAGCACAACTTCTCAATCAACTCCCACTCAACCCATTCCCCCTACTACTTCTGAACCCTCACCCCAAATCCTTCAAAGCTTACTATCTATCTCTCAAAAGATGGATAGTCTTCAAGCCTCCTTTACCTCTTTCCAAACTCAAACAGAAACTCAACATTCTCATCTAACCCAAGAGATTGAGTCACTTAAATCAACCCAATCCCAAACCCAACCCACCCCTGCCCCTGTTGATCTTTCACCAATTCTAACTAAATTGGATCAACTTCTTACCCAAACTTCTACTCCTACTCATATTCCTTCACCTACCATCTCAAATCAAACCATTACCACCCTAAACCAAACCATATCCAACCTTCTCAACCAACTGTCTACCCTAAGACCTTCACCACCTAACATCTCTGTAACCATCCCTGACTCTATTCTAAGAGTCCCCACCCTTCTCCATACCATAGATGCTGAAGTCACAAGACTAAGCCAGTACTCCAGGAAAAGGCACAGTGACACTCTCAGGGAGTTCACCAACATCACTGATGCTATTAGACGGCTTAGACCTCTCGTCTCCACCTCAATCCCTTCCCAAGCTTCCCAACCCCATTCTTTTACCACCCCTGGTGCCCCTGCTAAGCCTAATGCTTTTCCTTCCTCTGATGATGACAAAAAGGGGGAGAAGTCAAAGAAGTCAGTTAGAGAACCTTCCCAAGACACCATAAGGGCAGTTTTTGATGCATATACAACTGAGGTTCGGGCTATGCAAGCAGAGGATGCATCTGCCCCCAATGAAACAGAAACTCAAAGACAATCAGATGTTGAGGGGGAGAATCCAACTGAGGGGGAGCAACCTACTAAGCCTAAAATACGATTCAAGCAATCAGCCAGAAGGAAGAGTGCTAAGAGATCAAAGCAAGGTGAATCCTGTGCTCCAATCTCCATATCAGAAGATGATTCTGATGATGATGAAGAAGATGATCAGCCACTGTCCTCTATGTTCAACATAAAGAAGCAGAGCTCCTCCACTACAGCTCCACTAGTCCAAGCTTCCTCTCCAGTTCAATCAAGTCAACCAACTCCCAGGAGTTCATCAAGAAGAAAAGGAAAGAAGATAATGACTGCTGAGGAGATTGAAGAAGAAGAAAGAAGAGAGGAAGAGCTAACACAAGAAGAAGAGAGTCTCAGAGAGCTCAGTGAGTTAGCTGCTACACTTGGTACTTCCATAGAAGAAGTTTTGAAAACCAAGGAAAGACATCAGGACTTCACTTCTCCTGAAGATCTTGCTGCAATTATTGGTGTTATTGATGATGAGCTAAGAGAGCTACAAGAAGAAGAGCTGATTATGATGACCTCTCAATCACATCAAGTACTGGATACACCACAGCAAGATGACCCTTCTACCAAGAAAGCTCCTAAGAGAGGAAAGACTCACAAGGAAGCCATTCAAGCTCTGCTGAACTTTAACTTTGGAGGATTAGCTCAGCAAACTGAAAGGCAAGCCAAGGAGTTCAGAGACAACAAAGAAAACTTGGTAAACAGAAGATGTGAAGACATCATCTCAAGGGTTACTCCATACAAAGGTACTGATGAGGGTCCTTATCTCAGAGTGGTGAGAAGAGATGAAAGAAAGACTTATGAAGATACTATCTTCAACACTGCAAACTATTCTCCTTCTTTGAAATGATAGAGATCATGTACCATCTCCTCAAGTCCAAAAGTGAAATTGTTCAAAGGTTCATGCCAAAATTTGAATACTGGATTCGGATGTCAATCTGCAATAGGCTCTTCACACATGATCAGTTCATTGAACACATCAATCTGATTGAAGATGCTTTCAAAAAGAATTCAAAAGCTTTTGTCACCATTGAACAGATCATTGTCAATCCTGACTATCATTTTCTTCCTGCTTATGAAAGTCTCAACACTGCTCTACCCTCCAACATTGAGCCAGAAATGTTTAAATACATAACCGAGCCTGAAAAAGGGATGTTCTTCAAGAACAGAGCTGGTGATTGGAGATTCCTAAGAGAAGCTGACATAGGAAGAGCGCCAAGAGCTTTAATTTTTCAAGCTATAAGACTGGCAAGAGGACAGACAGGAAGTCAACACTTTGAAAGTCTGGTGGAGACTAGAGCTGATGAACTAATTGCCACCATTCCAGTTGAACATCGTCCAGACATCAAAGAAGAACCTTGGTGGGAATGAAGACCACTTCATAACTAGATTAGATGTAATTTCAATTCTTAAAATAGTTCAACTTCTGTACTTAGTTTAACTCATAGTTAGATTTATCTGTACAAACTCTGATGTAAATAATTTGTTATGTAATCAAGCTTGAAACTTTGATCATGGACTACTTAGCTAAAATGCTAGTATAGATGACTCTTAGTAGATAGCTCACATAGTGTAAATATAGAAAATATCAAAAATCCTAAAAACAGAAAAAGGATAGAAAAGATACCACAAAAACAGAACATGGTACTTCATAAATGAAAAGATTCCCAAAAACAGAATATCAGGGAACATATTTTAAAGAGTTACCAAAAACAGATAGCAAGGTAACCAAATTGCACTTAAAAGTTTAATCTTTACAAATTCGAGTCAAACTGATTCTTCTTAAACAGATAAAGTTTTGTCATCATCAAATAGGGGGAGATTGTTGGGGGAGATAGCAATATCAAACCTAAATCAAACCTATCTATTAAGTAAAATAGGATTTGATGTTAACAAAACCATATATTCAGTTTTAGACTTAGATTGATAAAAAAATATGTGTTGTTTTTCATCTGAGACCTAAAGAATTTCTAAGTAAGATATGTAAGCTGACAAATCATAGTGTCAGCTGAACACTGAGTATCAGCCAAAGGACCAGCTTCAGGAAGATCAGCTGAGAAGAAAAGATCAGTCGAAAAGCATCAGCTGAGGAATCACATTAGATCAGCTGATGATCTAAAACCATCAGCTAATGAAGATTTCAAGATCAGCTGAGCAATCAAGGATCAGCTGACACAATCACATTGATCAGCTGATGCCTCCCATCTGTCAGATAAGGTATTTACTACTTATCCAATCTTTTCTTAATGAGCTGATCATACTCAAATGATTAGCTGAGCCCTTGGGATCAGCTGACAGTTTAGTTTGATCAGCTTATTAGCTATACTTTGATTTGTATTATTAGCTGAGCATTTCGATCAGCTGAGCAAATCTAGTCAGCTGAGTCTTTCACATTTATCTTTAGCTGAGCTAAATTACAATTGCAGTTCAGTGTCCGTTAGCTGAGTCTTTATTGTATATCTCAGTTAATAGCTTTTCTATGTAATATTTTCTTTAGTCAAAGGCAGAACATGTGTTGTTCTTATGTTGCCTTAGATCTTTCTTTGTAAAAGTACTTAGCACCTTTTGTATCTGCAAAGAAACAAAAAGGATAGATCTTTATCCCCTGAAAAAGGAGAAAGATACTCTTGAAAAGAAGATCTCGAAGATATAATGTTAAGTATGGCTGACAACTCCATACTTGGTAAAGTCACATCTTCAGAAAGCATGGTGTTGATTAAAGCACAAACATGAAAGGAGAAGTTTACTTTTCCAAGATATAAAGGTAGTAGTTTAATAATATAATAATAGATAGTGGGTATACTCATTAGTGAAAAGTATGTTCACTTTACACACTTTGTGTATAAAGTTAACTTACTTTTCACCCACTAACTTTATCTATTATAATATTATTAAACCGAGTACCTTTGTCTCCTTCTCTCTTCATCAACCCGGACACACCTTGCTTATATATACTCATGCATGGAAACATGCTAAGTATGCGTTGAAAAACACTGAAATCTCATAAGTTGAGAATTAGAAGAGTTAACATTTTACTTTCAGTGTAACAAACTTGTTCATGTGTTGAACGTCTTAGACATTAGTTGTTTAAGATTAGCATTGTCTATGTGTTAGAAAAATTTAGTTGCCACCTTTAATTGAACTTAGATTTTCCGCATCTAGTTCATGTAATTCTTGATTAACATCAATAAGAATTATATAAAAGTAAACTGTGTGTCTCTTAAAGTTTAATTTGCTAAAGTTTGTATTCAACCCCCCTTCTACAAACATTTGTTGTTGTAGTATCCATTCGGGACCAATCTTAACCATTAATTTGATAAGCGGAATTCATGGATATAGAGCGTGGAGGGATCAAATATGGCAGAGTGCATGTGATGAATTAATGGATAGGTGATGACATTGAAGGAGGAGGAATTAGACGGCTGAGTTGGTTTTCACTGTTCTCGAAATAAATATGGTTCTCAAATAAACTTTTTCCTATAATATATATATATATATATATATATATATATATATATATATATATATATATATATATATATATATATATATATATATATATATATATATATATATATATATATATATATATATATAGAGAGAGAGAGAGAGAGTTATTATAAGGATAGTTTTTTACATGACAACGAGAGAATAAATCATAGACATCAATTATATGTCGATCTATTATATCTAACGGTCGTAATCACCAGTCACAATTCATGGTCGTCCCAATTCATGGTTGGGTTATGAATTAAATGTGGGGACAATTGTAAACCATCCGGTTAAATCAAATGGAGGGTCAATATTGAGTCTCCCATTATCACCTAAATATACAATCTCGTTTGAACTTCCCACCACACACACACGCGCATATATATATATATATATATATATATATATATATATATATATATATATATATATATCATTGTAACCGCACAATGCAGTGGTGACATATATTTTTTTTCTTGATAGCTTGACCGTTTCTAAAACATGGGTGGTGTGTTTCTGTTCTAAATTATAACCGGTGAATAAAATTTCACATAAATGATACAACCCATAAGAGTGTTGAAATTATAACTCTATTATATTAATTATATCACCCATTTGAAAAATCCAGTAATTTTTCTAAATTTATGTTATATGTTATTTAAAATTGATACTTCTAGTTATACGCAATATTTAAAAGTTAAATTAAAATATTTATTATATAATATAATATTTAATTTAAAATTTTAATTATTAATTTTCTTAATAATAAGTTAATATGCATTGATTTGGTTTTTTGAATAATCTTTATTCTGTATGATTTTGTTATTAAAATGGTATATATATATATATATATATATATATATATATATATATATATATATATATATATATATATATATATATATGTGAAGGTTCACACGAGAATTGTTTTTCGTACGAGAACGGTCATAACCAATAATAACCTTTGATTAAGATCACTCAATGGCTATAAAATTTTGGCAGCTTATTATTGCTTCATTAATGACACATTTGTGGCTCATTAATGACGGATTTTTTGGAAAATCAAGCCTCACAAATTAATTACGGCTCACCCGGACGCAATTCACGGAAGGGTAAATATGTAAAAGACCAAAATACCCCTATTAATGAGTCATTAATAACGTTACAAACAGTTCTTACAGTTCTCGTATGAAAACCAGTTTTCGTTTAAACTTTTGCGTGTATATATATATATATATATATATATATATATATATATATATATATATATATATATATATATATATATATATATATATATATATATATATATATATATATATATATATAGTATTTGTTCGTTATTATATTTTAGGTAGAGGTATCATAGATTCTTTTTTACGCAATCTCTCTACCCATAGGTAGAGGTATGAATGTTGACATCTCACTTCCCTTGTACCTCATTTACATTAGATTGGGTATAATTGTTGTTCCATAAATATCATTGTAACATAATATTAACGAGCAACAATTACTTACATATCATTCACTATAAGAAATAGGATAATAGGAACGACGGAAGAAATAAAGGCGACACCTTTTTAGATGGACAAAGTTTCATTGCTAATAACTCCATTGCCACTAATTCTTTCGCTTCTATTGATTCTAAAAAATGCCCGCGTAGTTTTCCCACCTAAATATTTTCGGGTTGTCGCTATGTAGTCATTATGAATGAGTTATTTTGGGTATAAATACATCATTTTTTACTTGTAACTAGGTTTTTATGTGTCATATGGGTATAAATAAGTATGAATTGGTCATTGTTATTTGTAAATGGGTTTATATGTGTAATATGTATTCAAATTGTGTATGTATGGGTCATTTTCGATATAAATATGTCACTTTTACTTATAAATGGGTTTATATGTGTTATATGGGTATGAATTGGTCGTTTTTAGTTGTAAATGGGTTGTTATGTGCCATATGTAGTCATATTGGGTATGAAAGAGTCATTTTGGGCATGAATGAGTCACTTTTACTTGTATATGGATTTATGTGTCATGGGTATGAATGAGTCATTTTTACTTGTAAATGGGTTTATATGTGTCATATGGGTATAAATAAGTCATTTTTACTTGTAAATGAGTATATATGTGCCATATGTAGTCATATTGGGTATGAATGAGTCGTTTTTTCTTGTAATGGGTTTATATATGCCATATATAGTCAAATTGAGTATGAATGTGTCATTTTTACATGTAAATGGGTTTAGTAATATGTGTATTGGTCACTTCATATTTTGATTTATTTTAGTTTGATGTTTTACCTTATAAGTTTAGTAATAAGTGTCTCTGTGTGTGTGTCTATATATATATATATATATATATATATATATATATATATATATATATATATATATATATATATATATGTGTGTGTGTGTGTGTGTGTGTGTATGTGTGTGTGTGTGTGTGTCTATATATGTGTGTGTGTATGTGTGTGTATTCTAGCATTGTACCCACGCAATACATCGACGACAAATAAATTTTCTCGACAACGTGTCCGTTTATAAAAAAACATAGTGTGTTTCTTGTCTAAATTATAATTGGTCAATAGAATTTCACATGGATGGTATAATCGAAACACAGTGTTGGCATTACAAGTGTATGCTATTTTAATTATATTACCCACTTAAAATTCCAGAAATTTTAATAAATGTAGGTTATATATTATTTATATTTACTACTTCTACATTTACGTAAATATTGTTGAGATATTGTAATCTCGATATATAAAAATAGAAAAACTTTAGTTATAACTATTATTATTACTATGTATCACAAATATGTAACACACACACTTACACATAGCCGTACCCCCGCCCTGCCAGCCCCCCCCCCCCCCCCCCCCCCTCCCCCAAACGACGCCGTCCTCTGCCACACCTGTAACCTCTGGCGATCGGTTACATAACCGCCAGCCGACCCTAACTATAACCACCCTCCCGAAAGCCTATAAATACGCATTGTCAATTGTAAAAAGTAGAGTGATTCTCGAATAGAATAGAATAGTGAGTGTGTGTAATTCATTGTAAAACCTTGTTTGTGATTTTAAGAAATAAAAAAGAACTTTGGTGAATTGTGTGTGTTTGTTATTTTCGATCCAATAAATATTAATAGTTAAGTTAATATATTTACTATATGATATAATATTTAATATGAAAGATTTAATTATTACTTTTTTAATTATTAAGTTAATTTGCATTGATTTGATTTTTTAAATATTCTTTATTTTGGAATGTTTAGTTATTAAAATGGTATATAAGATTGTCAATAATTTCACCAAATAGTTACTTTATTTAAAAGTTTCCATTTTGTTTAATATTAAGGCAAATTAGTAATTTTAAATTACTTAATATTAAGAGATTAAGACAAAAGACCTAAATGTTTTATAAGATAGTGTGTGTGTGTGTGTGTGTGTGTGTGTATGTTGTAGCCGCATCCCTTCAAGCAACTTTTAGTAACCCGGTGTATAGAGAAAACTTCTTGAAATGGTTCAATCTGTAACTACCCAATAGGATAGCGTGGAGAACGATGAGGACGACAACACTAACGATGATGAGAGTAGTTTATGTGTTTATTAATTGTGTTAATTAGTAGGCATGCATGTATGTACAAGTTAACAAACAACTTAATCAAAATGCTTATACATATTTGGATCTAATTAAACTAATTAGTAGTAGTTCGCTGATTTATAAGAGATGCTGCTTATCTATTTTTTGGTTGCAATAATTTTATTATATATACAGAGGTTTTCTGCAAATACAATAATATAAGTTTAAAAAACTAAAAACTTATAGCAGCGATGCCTTTAGCGATGACAGCAATCAATAGCAGCAACATGTAAAAAAATTAAAAACTAAATCGTGAAGGCGATTTTGGCGGTGACATATAGGAAAATAGCGACGACACCTATAGCAGTGATATCAAGGCGGTAGCGGCGATTAAGAAGTTTGAGCAGCGACAAATACAGCTGCTATTGACAGTGGCAAACCTATATAGGTTCCATTGGTGGCACGTGCCAC